>OY728143.1:1994910272-1995531064 GCA_963277665.1 Viscum album | reverse complement strand
TTACACATGGGATGATAAATAAAGAAAAAAAGAAAGAGGACTACAAATATTTCTAAGATTTATCCAGTATGAAAAACAACACTTCAATTGGAGCTCACATAGAGGTGACTGAAAGATCCCTAGGAGAGATAGAGGAGCCTCTATAGAGACTTGGGAACCCTCCTATTTTTTATAAAAAATAAGAGTCCAAGATCCAACTGTCCTTTTAAGTATAATAACTTCTTATGTTTATCATCTTGAACAAGTTTCAAGACATGAAAAAAATAACAACGTGAACTAGATACACATCATGAATCCCTTGGGGTAAGACCCTTGAATTTGACATCCTAAATCATCTAGGACATTCCCTATGAATCCCATTCACATCATGAATGTGATTCATGAAGTAATTGACCTATAATATCTATTTCCATTTACTTGGTATTCTTATTAATCCTCCAGTGTTTTCTAACCCCTGGTAATATCAAAAAATCATAATGTATAACCAAACATAGAATTTATTAGTGTTAAAACCCTCATAACATTACTATAATTCCTAAAATCTGGGATGACCTGTCCATTAGTGGAAAATTTTATATTTTTTTAGAAAACAATTAATGGTTTAAAACACGGGACATTACAACCTCCCCACATTAGACCTTCTTATCCTGAGAGTCCTTAGCTGTAACAAAGAAACATCATCCAACCTACCAAGGACAATCAAATTTAAAAAATTGTTTTCGTATCATTTTAAACACCGAATTAAACTATAAACATCACATTTATGTGTATAGCAGATCAACCATTAATACATGATCCAACTCTATTATTCAAAAAATAACATCAAGATGGTGATAATTGGAGCTCATCTAACTTGTGACATGATCAGATCATCATCTCTTTAATAAACTAACCCATGGTGCTTCTCAGCATAGGCTCCCACTATAATGGTCAATTCCAATCCATGATAGATACACTATTAGAATTACCTATGTAATCATTCCCATTGAATTATAACAACTTTCCTTTCATGATTTTTAACTGTTAGGATAATTGATTTCCAATAGGCCAAAGTTAACATAGTCACATCATATTTTCCAAGAATATCTCTAGCTAACTTTTTACTATACTCATCTCATCTCGATGAAATTCTTGATGAGGTTCCTCATAGTCCATATTTAGAGAAAAAAATGAAACAATGTTGTGCCAATACTTAATGAGTATTCTAAAAATGTTCATATTTCGTAGTTGAAGAATAAAAACTCACTCCTAGTGCCTTTTATCCAAGGAACTTAATATTTCTTAGAGCATGCTACTGAAGCCCATATAATCTAATTTTGGGGACATCTTTATCCTAAAAATTCATTTCTATTGTCATTACATAACATGAACATGGGTGTAGTTTTGATCCATCACCCGTGAATCGGTACACTCTAATTAAAATCAACCGAGCCCACTGCAATTTTAGGGTAACCTTAGAATCAACTACCAGGTTCCAAGGAACTAATTCAAGGTAGTCTATACTCAAGATTTTACATGTGATACGTTAGTACATAGCTGATACATCCACATAAAAAACATTTACTAAACCTAATGGAGGTATATCACCTATAAATTAGGTCAAAAAATATGTTGGTGTACCTGAGTCCTTCCAAGGCCCTCCTCTAAAGGAATCCTAGTATCACTCAAGATAAACCACACCTTTATAAACAACCACAATCCCAAAGCGCAACTCTATTATGATTTTTTTTAACATAAGGTAATTTTAATTATCTTGATGTATAAAAGATACTCTCCCATTATATCCTAGATGATGTCAAGATAGGTTACATGATCTTCACCATGAAAATTATACAATAAGAGGTTATGAAAGATTATGAAGAAGTCCCAAATACACACTTATCATATCAAAGAATAAATTCAGGGTGTGATTTTAAACCAATAAGATCCTGATATATGCAAGGATAATATTCAAACCACCTCTATCCAACTTCATTAGAAATAGCTCAACAGAACCTATTGAAATTCATCATTAACAAACTATGATGCCTTACCACCATAGGCCTCATGTGCTCTCCCAAGCCGAACCACTAATGTATATCGCTAACTAATTGTGTTTTCAATGATTTCATACATATTCAAATTAGTAATCTTTATTCTACCTTGGAAGTACAAACATATTTCAAAACTCATGAGCCCCATGGGAATTTAAAAGGAGTCATAACCATTTCCAACTGGTCGTATACTGTTGTGTTCCCTCAATATGGAAGGATATACAAAAACCTGTTTGATGTTATTTTCTCCACCTTACGTGTGTCATAGTCATAGTTTATTGAGGACATGAACTAATCCAATATAACACGCTTCTTGGACCACCAACCGTGGGTGTATGACATGGAAAACACACTTTTAACACGCACAAAAAAAAGGAAATAGGACAACTGGCGGATTATGAGTGAACTATTTCATATTTTTCCTAGAAATAATTGTGATGAACTCTTGATCCATTCTCATGCATCTCATTTCCATCCTAAAAAAAATCAAAACTAAATTTATTTATAGAGATACAACACCTGATCCCTTTACAACATCATCTCAATCATTGTGATGAGTTAGATTTTTTTTAATGCTCAGATCACTCTAACAGAATGATGAACTATGATCGAAGCATAACAGCTCAAGGCTTAAATTATTTCCACCAAGCACATATGGTTAATTACACCGTTTTTATCAACTTGGTGGGTACTATGTGTATAGATGTTTATAACCCCATGATTTCACAATAGTTAAACAATATCATTTATCTTTCTTTCATTTACATGCCCAACGACACCATGCATCTATAAAAGGGGAACACATTAGAAGATCTATCAAGTGGATGGAATTTCCCTAAAAATTTCTAACAAACTAAAACAAATAATAACATGATGTTCATTCCCTTAACAATGTTAAATTCATTGCAAAACCACCCCTTCTACAAAGGTGTATTTTTCGTACAAAGGGTCCTACTCAGAATAAACAGAACATAATGTAAAAAAATTTCACCACAGAATTTTTGAATTCGTTTTTTTAGGGAACTACCTACAATGATCTATCTCTTTACTAATAAATAAAGAAATGATCCTAGAACAAGGTCATGACTAAAAGTCCATAGTTGTTAAAATCATAACATTTGGATTCAATTGATAGAAGACAAAGGTTTTGTTCAAATTTCATGTTTCAGATCGAAGGAAACTAATAGAGCAAAATTAGGAGTAACCCATACATGTGCGTTAAAACTAGGAACACAAGATTAAGTCTATAGTTAATCCATTTAACAAATTAATATTTAAGATCCTCAAGTACCATTCATATGGAAAATTTCTTGATACATTATTCAGTTAACACCACCTAGAACATAAGGAAGTTATATAAAAATTCCTTTTAGGAATATTTATTTAACTTGAATCATATCGTAATTAGAGAATTTATCTCATAAATTCCTTTTGTAAATTTTATTTATCCATAAGTTTATCACAATTAGGATTTGTTAAATAACATTTCAATTCCAATATATATAGGAAACATCCTTTTGGTTGTAATGAGAATTTTATGTAACTTTATCCTCATAACAAGTACATCCAAAAAGTAAATATTGGCGTATTTTATCATTTTAATAAGGGGATTGGTTAAGTGAGACACCATTGTACATCTATATATAACACCATATAAGTGGTTTTGGATACATAAAATAACCAATAAATTCACATGAGTATACTCTCTTAGGTTAAGAACTAAATCAAAATAGTCATGATGACCTACTAGGAGTCCTATTGATTAATCCAAGATTTAATTACACACTTAGTGGATTTATATCAAAAGAAAAAATTTCCATCACAACCCTACATAAGTTGAGTCAAGTCTATCTCATAAAAAACATGACCTTACTGGCCTACTTGGGTCTAGCTGTTCATTTAAGATCTTATCCATATGGATCATTATTCCCATGTAATATAAGTAAAATCCTTCATAAGGCCACCATTTCTGATAGAAATTACAATTCATCATACACATATCAGCACCATGGTTCGATTAGATAAATGATTATTCTCAATTTATAAATTTATATACCTTTAAAAATTACAATTTGAATTCTTGTAGTTGTATCCAAGTTTTACCATTGATTTTAGAATATAAGAAGTTCATATGTAATGGTTTCATTATATGGGGTACCATTCCAATTTATAAAGGCCTCTACACCTAATAAATTTCTATTGGACCCCATTTAATCATAACAATAAATGCTTCTCCCCACAAAACCAATGGTTCATGGATCAAACATGTCCAAACTGTTTGGTTAAATTGAATGCCACTAACAAGATATGTTGAAAACACAGTTTAGGTTGATGCTAACACTTTATTTAAAAAACCACATATATGAATCATTATATGGAATGCTATACAAGAGGAAAATATAGAAAAACAAGAAAATAATCAGGGTAATACAATAAATAACTATAAAACCACATAATCATGGTATATAAGAAACGTATAATAAATAATCACTTAAACATGGTATATAGAAAAGCATGATTATAAAACACACATTGAATGTCTAAAACTTTATTAGGTATTCAATAAATGAATCCTACATTGCATGGAATATACATGGTATGTGAATATCTATATTCTTATAATCATGTATGTATTAATGCTTCATTTCCATACTAGGCCATGGGTAAAATACCATAATCTCATAAATCAGTAAGAAGTGGAATGCACACCAATCACTTGATGTGAAATAATAATCTACTAAATTAATGAACAAAACAAAAAATAGTCCCATCTATTGCCACTTGATCATTTCCTCATTCATGGGTTGATAACTTCCAGACACAACTATATACCAAGCACCGACACAATCCTAGTCTCCGATATACCAACAAAAAATATTAAGACAAAGTAAAATAAATCCTCTAATACAACTTTTTCACATCCGAACTCAGTATCCACTAAAATAGTAGCCCAATCCATTCAGTTACATAGCCCCAATCGTGCCTCCCCATATACTCGAGCTTATCAACTAGTAGAGAGGGTCCATTAATGGTACAGTGAGGATAATATACACTCATAATTAGTGTATCAAAATTGTGTAAGATGTAATGAAACATTCAAGAGTGGAAATAGAATAAATAAAATATAGACTAATTAGATAAAACAAAAAAAATTAGAGAAAACAAAAAATTATTAAATGGACAACACAAAATATATAACCATGAATGCATGTCTAGATGAGGATACATAATCTAAAATAGTAAACATGAAGTAGGTGGTACAATCCCGTACGTTATAGTTACAATTAAAGTGAGAAAAAGAACAAAGGGATATCTCTTTGAGAATCCTATGTTCGACTTTAGTCCATTGATCCTAACTCCCATATTTGATAACAAAAGTAAGAAAATGATATCTGTTACCTGGTCCTACAACCATGAAGTCTGATCAAGTTCCCCAATTCCATGGTTGAATGAATGGGATGTGAGATATACTCAGTAGGCCACCAGTAATGGTGCCTAAATCTATCCAGTATATGAGTATAATGTATTGAAATGTAAAGGTATGATATTTAAAGTATTTAACAATGGAAAATAAAGAAACCTTGTGATGTTCAGGAGCCTTATGGGATATCTGAATAAGAAAACTTGCATTGAAACAATACATAATATCTTTGAATTTATGTCACCAATTACATATAAATATATGTAAATATAAATATATATGTATGTATGTATATGGACTATATAAATATGAATGTTTATAGCATTATATATTGATACCTTGTCCTTATCTAGACTTTGGGAGTAACTCGGGATTCTATGACTAGTCACAAGAATCTCATATAGTAGTAAAATGGGACATCGTTCCACTATATAACAATGTATAAGGGATATCAGGCCCAAATAATATGATTTTTGAGGGACTCCATGCCCGAGTATCACCATTTATAAGGGACACCATGCCCACTTATCACTCTTTAAAAACAAAACCATGCCCAACAATCACCATGTATAAGGGACTCCAGGCATGATCATAACTATGTATAATGGATTCCATGCCTGAGCATTTTCATGTATACGGGGTGTTATTCCCATATTTCTCAAATTATAAGGGATATTATTCCCATGTATCACAATGTAGAAGAGAGTAATTTATCAAATATAATTTAATTAATCAATTGGGTCTTGTGTAGATACATATAAAATTATTTAATATGAGTGTTTAACTTAATCAACTCATTTAAAATTTAAAATTAAGGTCAGGTACATATGAATACCATACTACAATTCAATCATATTTTCGGGGTCTTTTAATTTATGAGAAAATCCATAATTATATAGGATGTTCCATTCCATTCATTATTAAAATATTCCCATTTATATTCCCCATTTTACTTAAGAAGACAGTGTACCTCATAGGTGGATTTATTAAAAATAGTTCAAGTTTATTATCATGGAAAAATAACTTAATTCACTTTAATAAACCTGTACATGATGGATTATTCATCACACCTCAAAAGGTGATAAAAAGTGTTTAAATCATTATAATTACCCTCATCTAAACATCACCTAATGAGGGCATTTTAATCTTCTAGAAAAAGAATTTTTCACGATCATAAAAGAAACACAACCAATGGGGAGGCTTAGGTTAATTTGAACACCTCCAATAGTTAAAATTAATGCATGAGGACAATTTATTTTGAGAATAAGTTTTTTTATATTAAATTTTACTTTTAAGATATGATACATAGAAATACTATCATGTAGCGTAATGGCATAATTAATAAATGACAAATACGTCAATGGAAAAATTATATACTACCAACCTTATACTAATGGACTTCCACTCATCCATTATGGGCCTTTAACTCGATCCTAATCAAGAGAAATCATAAGAATAAAAAAACTCCTATAAAATATGGAAAAAGATATTGTATGGATTTATCATCCCAAATGGGAAGATAAGTGAATAAAAAATCATGAGGACTCAAGATCATACCAATGTTTATCTGATGTGAAAAATAGAACTTGAATAAGAAATCATATGGTGGAGATCCAAAGATCCATAGTAGAGGGATATGATATTTTACTAAGACATGGGATCCCTCATATTGCATACAACAAAATAACGTGTGAGTCCCTTATAGTCCTTTTAAAAAACGACAATGTATGTTTCAGGTCATGAACCAATTTCATGACGTGAACTAGATACAGGTCATGAATTCCTCAGGGTAATCCCCAAGAATTTCACATCCTAAATCTTCAATGCTACACCCTATAAAGCTAATTCTCATCATGAACGGGATTCACGATGTTAATGGAATATAATAGATTTTTTCAATAATATGATCGAACCATTATTCCTCTACTATTTTTCCAAACCCATAGGAATTTCATGAAATCATAACCAATGACCAAAAATATAATTTATAGATTTTAAAAACCATAAAACATTACTATTATACTTGAAATATAAAATTACCCATCCACCAATGGAATATATTAAATTCCATTAAAAAAATTACATGGTTCGAAACATGGTAATTTTATACATTAAACTATTTATATAGAATTAAAATCATTAGATATACACGAAAATGGACTGTGAAATGAAAATCATAATCTAGGTTGGACCACTTTTCATTCAATTTCTTTCATCCTTTAATTTTCTATCTATTGAATTAGTAATATATTATGATTATGATTATTAAAATTTCTCATCCAAACAAAATGTTTATTGTTATTCCTTTTAATTATGTAAGTCTATTCATATAAAGGTAAAGAGATATTTGTACTTCCAGTTCATTTCAAATAGATGTGTGGTAAATTCTTTTCAAAATTTTCAATTTCAATCTGTTTTTAAAAAAATCATTCTTTTCACCAAATTTTTTTGATTTTTATCAGTAAACAACCTATTCAATGCGAGAGATTCCATGAAATAAATTAATTATAAGGATAATTATATTTGGAATTCAAGTTTTTTATTTTTTTTATATTTATTTTTTGTCATTTAAATTGATTAGTGATTTCTTGATAGAAATTAATGGTTAAGTGTGGGGGAATTTGATGTGGGTCAGATTTCTTGCAGTTTTTTAAATCATTTTTGTTTTTAATGTAAATTATATTTTTAAATCTATTTTTAACTAATTAACTATAGTAAGAGAGTTTTATTGTTATATATTTAAAAAAATTTCTTTTTTTGAGATTATAATTTACAATTTGTTGTTTTAAAAATGATAGTGTGAGATTTTTTTATCTTATTTGTTTATTCTATTTTTGGAATTGTATTAGAATATAAATTTTATTTTTTTCAATAAAATTTTTCATGATTATTGTGTTTTATTATTTATTTTAATTGATTTATTTATAAAAAAAAGTAATTGTTTTAGTTTTTATTTTAATTTATAGAAATATTTTCTTTTATATTTTCGTTTTTTATTTGAATTACTAATAATTTTTTTTATTAGTTGATTAATTTTTTATTTTTTATTTAAAAGAAACAGTTTTTAGGTGTCTTTAAATTAGGATAAATTTTATCAACTTAATTTTGTTTTTTGTAACATAAATATAGATTACATAACTCTACTATGTAAGATAATTTTTTCCGTCCTCGTTATAAGATAAATTTTCATTATGTAACATAAATAATACTTAATATAGTTATTTTTTAAACTAAAATATCTTTAAATAGATGTACATCTTCCTCAAGATGATCCCCACTGATCTCAAACCATTCCCAAATTTTATTATTGAATATTTCTAAAACTATTTTGTTTCCTCCTTTGTTTGATAAGATATACTCGACCAAAATTTTATCCTGCACAAGATGAGAACTCTGGGACAAGGAATGATGATTTTTATAGATTAATGAAAACATTCATACTTAAATTTGAATCTAAAAAATTAATAATACTAGTGTTGATATCGATTGGTATCTCAAGGGAAACTCATAGGCTGTTGGATTTGGGTTTTTTGTTTTTTAGACTACTTTTGGGCACCACAATGAAGAAGATGGGGGCCTTACAGTTTTAAAAATTTTAGTTTCTTTATTTAAGATCCTCAAAAATTATTTTTTAGTCAATTTGTATGACATCACACACTAGTTGTTGGATGGATTTAATTTTTGGAAGAAATTGAATTCATATGAAATTAAGAGTTGAGTATTTTGGAATTTGTTGTCATTCGGATGTCACTAACAGTCGGTATAATTAATTTCATGAACCTGTAGTAATTGAAATTATTTAACTACATTTCATGAGAAATTATATAAAGACAAAATAAAAAATTATTTATAGTGATGATACACATCTTTACATGTGAATGGAAAAAACTATGTTGATGGATTTTTTACTTATTACATGGAAGTAGTGGAAAATTGGAAATGTATTGAATATTTTTTTCCACAATTTTTTGAGATGGATAATTTCTTACTAGAGATATCCATTTCGTAATAAAGATATACAATGGACACCAAGTATCCATTTGAGGTCTACAAGATGGTCGGTAGATCACACAAAACCACCCCCATCCCACATGGGCACCCTATGTACCAAGTACTAACCCACTAGGTACTCAGTTTCTTATATGTTGAAGACATAGTTCCTAAACTCAAGACTAAATTTATGAAACTTACCCCCTAAAACTTCACTAAACCCTCCAATAACTCAAATATTGCCAATTACACATGTTTTAGATGAATACAGACTCAAAATCACTCACATGGATTCATATTCCATTACAACCTTTGCACCATAGATTGTCTCATGATTCTTCTGTCTACAAACACATACTTAACCAATACTTCTTGTTTAAAATTGAAACCTAAAAATTAGGTCAGGATAAATTTTTTGTATTTTTCTTTATGGTTTCATTTTTTAATCAATGGTTAAAATATGGGATTTTAATTCCAAACTAATTTTTCATCTAATTTATTTATAATGTTTAATTATATTTTTAATTAGTTTCAAGGGATAATTAGATAATATTTTTCAAAATAAATCATATGAAGGTCATTTGAATCAAATTAGTATTTAAATTATAGAAAAAACATTTCAAAATTTTGATTGCATCACTTTAAAAACCCGCTTTTAAATTTTTTCTATGGAATTAATTTTAAATCAAATTTTCCAAATTATTTTAATTGAATTAGGTAAAATATATTACATATTTGGAATCATAAGTTACACATTTTTTTATAAGTTTAATTTAATTTTTATCTACAAAAAATTTACCATGATTAAAGAATAATTTACTATTGTATAGGTAAAATTGTGACAGGGGATAAAATTAATAGGTAAAAGGTTAAAATGCCTGAAAATTATAGCATTTGATGATTGTTTTTGTGGTTTTTATCAACCCTAACCAGCCTAAAAAACATAAATTGAATGTATAATTCATTTAAATTAATGCCACCTCAATTCGGTCATATTTAAATATTAAATAATCAATAATTTAATCACTTTATCCCACCTATCCCCAAGTATAAATACCACATATCACCTCCATTTTTTTTCCCAAAAATCCTTTTATATACTCACATATCTATAAAAACCTCTCCTTCTAACTCTCCCCAATTTTTGGTGATTTTTTTCTCATCAAAAAAACTAATCCACGGTCATAAAGGGGGTTTCAAAGAGGTGATATTCAAGAGGAGTTTTAGAAACATATGGAGAGTATAAAAACTAAGGTAATGGAATTCCATATCACTTTTAATTTTCATGAGATATAAGGCATGTTCACAGCTTATTTATTATGTGTGGTGTATGTAATACCCATTTTATATTTCATATCATGGATACATTTATCTTCAGGGTAAATAAATATTATTTTAAAGATAGCGGGCTTATGATTTAAATGTTCAAAGTTGTTTTTGATGCTTTTAATGTTTAATGAATTAGTACTTTATCCATTTCAATAATCTTGATATTATTTTAAAAAACTATTTTTGTAGATATAAAGGTATTATAAATGATTTTTTTGTTTATTTTTATGTTCATTAAAAAATTTTCAATAAAAAGAATATTTTAAAGGGTTTAATTAAGGTATAATTTTATAGTCTCATTACTATCCGATATTGTTTATACCTAAGTATTTAATAGGGTTTATTTATCATCTAGATATATATTTTCTAAAAATTATTTTATAAAATATTTTAATATTACTTATTTATGTTAAAATTCATTTTACCCATTTTAGAATTTTTACTATATAATTTTAAAGGTATCATTTTTTCATTTTCCAAACAAGGTACTTTTTGAATTTATCAGAAAAAAGTATGAGAGTAATGTTTTTTTAACATATATGACATGAAAAAAAATTATGCTTTCATAATGCCTCATTTTCATGAAGCATACTTTATAAAATTTCAAATTTACTTTTAAATAATTAATTTCTTTCTGAAATTGTGCGGTGTTTTTAGGAAAGAAAA
Source organism: Viscum album (assembly GCA_963277665.1). Taxonomy (NCBI): domain Eukaryota; kingdom Viridiplantae; phylum Streptophyta; class Magnoliopsida; order Santalales; family Viscaceae; genus Viscum; species Viscum album. Next base: position 1,995,519,625 of record OY728143.1, on the reverse strand, counting down.
CATTTTTGAAGAATAATTGAATATTTTAATCAAGAAATAATTTCAAGTATTTTATTAAATTAATTTTCCAACTAATTTTAAATTATTTAATAAGGATGTGTTCTATAAATAATATACCAATTATTTATATGGTTTTTTAATTCCTATGCAATTTATGAAATCCATTTGTTTATCGTGATTGATGTTATGATGGAATTAGGTTTTTGAAAACCATTTTATCCCTTGGGTTATGATATGATGAGTGGTTTATGTTTTGGTGTCACATGTGAGAATTATTTCTTTATAATATGACTGTGAAATATATCTCCCTATAGTAAATTGGGTAAATATGCATAAATCATTAGGTAATTATGTTATGCATGAACCAGATTTCATTTTCACAATTCTATAAGTGGACCTAGTTTCAATGTCCATATATTTATGTGAGGGCCTGATTTCATGTCCTTAATTTAATCAGTGAACCTATTATTATTTATACATGTTCTCAATGTTATAAGTTTATCAGTATGCAAAAATTTCATGTTTTATGTTAATGTTATTATCTTATGGATTATGATATTTTATTTTCCTTATGATTCAAGATTGCCGTTGATATATAGGGAATTATATTCTAATGTTGTGTTCACATTATAATACCCTTTATACACATGTTTATGTTTAACTATTACCCTTGTTTATCCTTATGGAGCAACTAAGAATAACCATTTTATATTTCTTTTCCCCAAGGATTTGAAGAAATCTATTATGTAAGATGTGTCCAAAAGGGGGTTCTAGTTATGGAGGATAAAGTAGGAGACTGGGTATATTTTTTTGAACAATTTGATTTTGCATCCCAGTTTCCAAATACATTAAACTAATATGGTCTTCGGTCATCTATTTGTTTAAAATATTGATAATTCCGAAAGATTAATATAAATTCTATGTGTTTCATGATTTGGGTCTTTACAGTTGGTATCAGATTGAAGGTTTAGTTAACCTTGGAAAACCAGGATGATAAAAAAATTAGTGATATCCCTAGGATATTTTTAAGGATTTGTCTAGGGATTTCTTTAAGGATAAGAATACAGCATCATAATTTAGAAATCCTATAAGTGGTCTTCCTTGATTATATGGTTTTCCTCCATAATAAGTGTTTCTCACACTATGATTTCTTTTTTTAATCAATGGAGGTAACCCAAGTGTACTGGGTTAACATTGAATCTGATGAAGAATTTGGTGACTATGAGAAACACAATTGGGTAATTAATGGAGAGAAATATTTTGTGATTATGTTGAATCATCTATCACAATAGATTATTAATAATGTGAACATTGGTGGTATTCCTAAGGCATCAAATAAGAGGAAGATAAAATTTTATTAATGTTTGCATTGTGAGGAACATAGAGGAAAAAAGATTTGACTTCCTTCATGCCAAGGAGAAGATAATAATAACCTTAATGAATACCTTAAATAGAGGGGAAGATGTTATCTATGAGGAAAAAGGGCCATAGAGTGAAAAACTATCATAGATTTCAATGTCTTATATACGGAGAACATGGGAATTGCTGAACACAATGACCTAACCTAAAAACATACTTCTAAACCAATGAAGGAACTATTTCATGTCAATTATTGAATATGGCAGAATAAAGTACTTATATATTTTGATTTAAGAATTTTTAAATATATATGGATTATTTAGTTAATGTGTTTTTGAATTAGTGTTTAAAAGTAAAGTGATTGAATGGAATGGTGATATTTTGACTAATGGAAGATTACCATTAATATGTACTTTATATAAAGATAAAGATATATTGGATATGAATAATCAAATTGGATTGTAATGATTTCCTTATAACTAATTAATGATTGCTGAAAAGTGGTTTATTCTATCATGAATGAAGTTTAAATCTTTTTGGACATAATTATAAGGAAACATGCTTGTTTTTTATAAGGATGTATAGTAAAGAGAATACATGATTAAGATATTCAAGTGTTTAGAATGTGGCAACCATGAACTGCCTTATGGGATATGGGAGATAAATGTTAAAAAGATTTAGTGCATCTCTTTATAAATTTTGGTACTTTCAATTTTTGAAAGGATTTAAAGGTTATCCATTTTGGATAGTACAAGTTCCACTCTTGTTGATGATTTTTAGATTAAATTATTATCTCATGATACGTGAACTTATGAATATTTGATAACTTGTGAAAACATTTTTTTTTGATAATGACCTATGGAATGACATATCATTCGATTTATGGATTGCATGATCTGTTAATGCTTCAAAAATGATAAATTTAGCTTCATTTCATTGAATAATATCTGAAGGAAAAAAATTTCAAGGCACAAAAAATGGTGATATTGTACAAATAACAGGTAAATATATCTTCTTACGAAAATTGATTAGCATTAGGAAAAGTGGTCATGATTTTAAATTTTGTCTTATTATCATCATTTTTATGATATCAATGAGCTATTTTATGCTTATTTTGTTTATGTTTTTTTGACTGTTACCTTTCATTGGATCGCCAATATTGTTATAATCAATGATCATTATTAGTATCTATGATTATTTATTCTTTTCCTCCTTTCCGAATATTCACCTATGTTCTCTTACGTAGAGACCTAGTCATTATTTACTTTGGGAAATTATTATTTTTTAAATATTACATTTTAAAAGAAAATTTTAGTGTTTATTTTTATTATTTGGGTTTTAATAAATTAAACTATCAAGTATTAATACTTTGATTACCTAGATTTATTTTAAGTTAAAAATTCATTTTAACATGTGTATAATGTAACACCATGAGATTTTGTGAATTATTTTTTTCAAATTAAAGTAATCTTTTTTATATTTCTCATTTCATGTAACATTGAAAATATTTTGTATTAAATAACTATGTTTGGAATAAATTCACTACCAAAACATTAATTTAATCTTTATCAATATGGATAACTAATTTTATCTTGTATTACACACAATAAATTCTCTCCTCGATGGATTGTGTAACACGCATGACCTGGGATTTGAGAAAAATAATATATTATTAAAATATGATGTCACCTAGATGTTAAATTATATTTTAAGAATATTATTAAATAACATATATAAATATATTTTTTTGAAAAAAATATTAAATGAATTTATTAGTTTCAAATTATTTATAAATGAATATAAGAATCAATTGAATATAAAGGGTGTATTTTTATAGAAAACTATTATTATGTTCAGAAGCTATTTTAATACATATAAAATAAATTAATTACAATTATAAAATAATTTTAATGTAATATATATTTTATATATCCAAGTAAATATTTTTTATATTTATCCAATAGATATTATATTCATAAGATAATAATAAAACCAATTTGACACATAAAACCCAATATTTTTATTATGTTTTTTTACCACCATTTAAGGAAGAATCCTTTTTAAATACAAATTTGGTCTACGGTCTTGGTCTGCGACTCAGTGGGCTCGACTCTCGGTGATTATCATCGTTGTTGGCCCACTTTATCCTCTAGTTGGTGTCTCTCATGGCGGCGCGATGAGTCTGTGGTCGAGCCCCAGCTCTGCGGTCTAAGAGGTGTAGCCTGGTTTCTATGTCAGTTGTGGGAGTGTTTGGAGGTTCGATGTGGTTTTTGAGGGCGGTTTTGAAGGCAGTGATGGTATTGGGGATCTGGCTTGCATCATTTCCTTTCATCAAGCGTGTTCTGGCATTCGGGTGGCTTCCTTTCCGGTGAGGTTTTTTCTCCTTGGATTTCTGAATCGTGCTCTCATTTTGGTTGATCTTCTGTGTGATATTTGTGCTCACTTGGTGAAGTTGTTCTCTTCGAGTAATTCTGTTTTTGGTGTGAAATTGGAGTCTATGTTGATGGCGAGGATGATGGTGAAGTTTTTGCAGTTTTTTTTATTCGATTTAAGTTGGTTGATGTTGGAATCTGGTTCGCGATGTTCACCAGTTGTGTCTGATTTCTTGGATGTGATTGGATGTGGTGCGGGTGATGTTCTTTTAAGGATCCTTGATTTGCGGAAGCGACAGAGGGTGCTTCCCGGTGTTGATGATGAAGGTGACAACAGACGCTGGTGAAGCTCACCGAAGATCCGGTTTAGTGGATTTGTCTGAAGCTCATCGCGTGTTAGACCTGGTGTAGGCCCGTGGCTCAAGGAAGAAGGCTCACGGCTCGAAGCAATGTTGGTGGTGTTTTTGAAATTTGAAATTTCAAACTGTTTTTGATTTTTGGTACCTGGTTTCTGTTGTATGGGTACTGGAAACCCATAAACTGGTTTTTAAAATGAAAAAAAATGATTTACAACATAGGTAAAATTTTGAAAAGGGTTAAAATTAAAATGTAAGAGCTTAAAATACCCAAAAATTGCAACATTTAATGGTTGGTTAAGGTTTTTCTAGACCCTAAATAGCCAATAAAACATTAATTGAAAGTAATATTCATTTAAATTAATTCCACATCTATGTTCTTATCTTAAAATATAAAATAATCAATAATTTAATAACTTGAACCCACCTCTCCTAAAGTATAAATACATCCACACACATCCCCAAAATGGATTATAACTCCTTAAAACACTACCCAAATCAATCCTCCCCACTCTCCCCATGTCCAAGTGCCTATGGTTTCACTAAAAGACCCAATCCAATGTCCTCAAGGGTCATTCAAGGAGTTAATATTCAAGAGGAGTTTCAGACATGTACTAAAAGTTTCAGACCTAAGGTAAGTAAATTCCATCTAACTTTTAATTTTCAGGATATATAATCCATTTTTACCACCTATTTCTTGTGTTTGGTATATTTACATACCCTATTAATATTTCATATCATTAATACATTTATCATCATGTTATTTAAAGATTCATTTGATGATAACAGGCTTATGATTTAATTGTTCAAAGTGGTATGGGATGCTTTGAATGTTTAAATAATTAAAACTTTATCCATTTCAATATTCTTGATATTATATTACATATCTATTAATATAGATATGAAGTGATTATAAATGAAATTTTATGTTAAATTTTAATTTAATTAAAAAAAATTCAGAAATGAATCTTTTTAAGGTTTTAAGTAAGGTATAATTTTCAAATATCATTGTTATCTGAGATTCTTTATATGTAAGTATTTATAGAGGATTATTTATCACCCGTGTCTATGCCTTATAAAAAAAATTTCATTAATTGTTTTAATATTCTCCTATGTATTTTTAAAATAATTTTTACCCATTTTTGACTTTTTACTACACGGTCTGAAATGAATCTTTATTTCATTTTCTAAATAAGGTGATTTTTGACTTTTTTAGAAAAAAATATGGGAAGAATATTTTTTTTAAACATATTAGACATAAATTAATTTTTATATTTTTATAATACCTTATTTTCATGAAGCTTCATTTAGTAAATTTCAAGGTTATTTTCAAAGAAATTTTATTATTTTAAAATAACACGACATTTTAAGGAATTAAATCATTTTTGAAGAAGAAATGATATTTTCCTCAAGAATTAATTTCAAGTGTTTTATCAAAAATATTTTTCATATAAGATAAAATTATTTAATAAGGATGTGTTTCATGTATAATATCCATATTTTTCCTATGGTTTTATTATTTTTATGTTGTTTATAAATTCCATTTGTTTATCCTAGCTTATGTTATGATAGAATTATGTTTAAGAAACCCATTTTGTCCCTTGGGTTATGATATGACGAGTGATTTATATTTTTGTGGAACACATGATAAAGATTTTATTATGAGATGGTTGGGACCTATATCTCCCTCCAGTTCATTGGGTAATCATTCATAACTCATTAGGTGTGTATGTTATGTGTGAACCTGATTTCATCTTCATAATTATATGTTTGGACATGGTTTACATGCCCAGATGTTTATTCAAGGACATGATTTCTTATCCTTAATTTAATGAGTGAACCTATTATTATTTATAGATGTTCACAAAGTTATAGGTTTAACTATATGGAGAAATTTCATGTTTTATGTTAATTTTATGATCTTATGGATTGTGATTTTTTATTATACTTATGATTCATATTTGACTATATATATAGTCCATGATCTTCTAATGTTATGATCACATTATCATACCATTTATACTCATGTTGATTTTTAAATTACAACCTTGTTTAGCCTTAATTACCATATGAGATCACCCCTTTTCTGTTTCGTTTCCCCAGAATTTGAAAATTTTATTAAGTACGATGTGTCCAAAAAGGGGTTATAGTTATGAAGGAAAAAAGTGGGAGATGATGTATATTTTTTTATGAACAACTTATTTATGTTTCATAGTTTCCAAGACACTAAACTAATACAATATTTGGGTATCTATTTGTTTAACATCTTAAGTATTTCTCAAAATTAATGTAATGTCCAAGTATGACAATCCCAGGGTCTTTACAACTAATAACACCATATAGCTAGGTATGAAACCATCAGCCATGTTTCATTATGCTTTCAACACCTGGTTCACTGATTCATAAGAAAAATGAATCATAAAATGGTCAATTGTACCCTAATATCATATCAAAGACCATCCTTAATTCATTGCACCATGGTGATCTCATCTATAGCTACTGTCACTATTAAATGAAACATATTAGTGAAATTAGAAGCATAATTCATAACTAATGCGTCCCCTTATACCAACTGAATGAAATCACAGTCTCAATCTAGCCACATCATCTCAGGGAAAAGGTTCTCTAAAATCCTTTACTAAATTCCCTTCCAATATATTTTCTCATGGATACCTATTTTTCTAGCACATCCCACTAATATCAAATTGGTTCTATGAGTAGTACATTTCCAACCCCACCCTACACCTGGTAGGAATCTCAATCTAGTCAAAATGTTTTAGAGAATCCCAATCCAGAACTATATTTCATAGGGTCCACCCTCTCTCTAGAACAATGGAGGATACAATGAGTAAACCTTTCTCATTTGATATTCCATAGATAGCTCAACTCTCTTACCCCCAGTCAATACTCTGAATGATTCATACTAGACTCTACCTTGTTTGACAAATAACTTACCTCCCTAACTCAAATGGACCCTCTATATATCATTTAACCATTTATAGTATTTTTTACCATCTCCACCCTTAGGGTCCCCAACTAGGTCTTGCTTTGGGGGCACCAATACTCCACCTTCAGGGTTCCAATAAGAAAATACCTCCATACATACTAATCTTCATTCCCTTTGTACTCTAATAGAGGTTATCAATGTAGAATATCACTAAAACCCAATTATCATGCATAATATATATATATAAGCCAATATATAGGAAATAGGTATGGTTGTAATAGGCCTACAATTCCACTAACCCAAAAATTTCTTTACCCTCGCCTAGGTCTAGATATATATGGCCTTACAACTCTACATATCCATTTCAAGGTCAATTAACACATATAAAACACACTACCAAAGGATAAACACTCCCAAGGATACCAATAATCAAAAAATCTATTCCATTTTTTAAAATATCACTAATAATATTTTTTGGGAAACGTTATATATCTTAGTGTTGAAACATTAAATAATGAAAATCAATATAGAACCAGAATAGAATTCACATGTATCCGTACAAATTTCATGTGATTATTTTTTTCTAACAATGATGAATGGATACCACCAATTTCTTCACAGGGATAACAGTTAAAAATATAAATAAATAACATCATACTATATCATTTATCTATGTCAAATAACTTAATTGTAAGAATGAAAAGAAAAGAAAATAATCCCAACTCCTAAGAAATTTTTTCATCAACCTGTACCTATGATGTTCATGAATACAACACGACATTCATTATATGCCCTAACACTTTCCTAAATCCTAATATTCTATGGTCACAAATAACAGAATAAAAATCCAATATGAAACTAATTGGTAACAGTCCTTAGCCTACATGACCCTAATATATTCAAGACAGAGGAACCACATGGAATCAAGAATGTCTCCCCAAATACCATATTTTTCAAACTAGTGGCATGGGTATATAGTTTGATTGTGGAGAGACTATACCAATTATTTAACTTAACCAAACAGTCTAGTAGACATAATTGACAACAAATATAAATGGTAATAATAAAATAATCATGTAATAATCATAATGGTTTGGAGCTATCCATAATTGATATATAAAACATGATTTAAAAATTAGAAATCTACAATATCAATCAACTTGTTTAAGAATAGCTTTGAATGTAATGAACCAATCATGTACAGCCATGTAAAAATGTAAAAAAATGAATAAAAAAATGTGGCACTGAGGATCTACCCAGTCTATCTACTAAAATAGGTCTATTGACACTCTATGTACATTAAAAATTGCATTATCCACTATGCTTTGGTAGTAGTTCCCTTACCCTTTATTATATCAAGATACATAATGACTATAAATTTCCTAGTAGTATCATGTAGGGTGGGAGTATAAACTTAGTAGGAATCCATAAATGATATATATATATATATATATAGATAATATTCACACGTATATGCGTACACGAAAGGATAAAAATATAATAACCTATTTAACCACCCATTATGCTTCACTCTGAACTCCATAATCCATGGGTGATCATCATACCTACAATGTCTAGTGTCAGAGTCGGTATACCATTGTGTGTATACATAAATATAAAATCAAGGATGTCTAACAAATATACTAAAATAATCCATCCCATTAAATATGGTTATAAGACACACACCAATAACTAATATAACATGATCCTTTTTCCATTTCCTTCTCATCATCCCCAAAAATTCTCAAATACAGCAAGTGTCTTCCCCAACCAGTGATCATAATCACCCCTTGAAATTGGGTACCCATATATGGTGTATAACTCCTCTAGTATAATGATTTTCATCATCACCATAATTCTATCATATATAGAGAATACACCAATAATCGGGGGTTCAACACCACCCTCTAGGCCCCTCTTAGTATAAAAAATCTTAATATCCTAATCCCCAAAGGTGATCTACATCACCCACACTATACGAGCGCATACATTCAAAAACCCTCAATCACCACATGTCTTAGTGGTTGAAACCACCCAATGTCCTAATAATGAATCAAATTACCCCATATCTATGTGGGTATTACTGATAACATTCCAAGGGAATAACACCAAGAAACACACCCAATGATCAATCACTCCAAAATAAATGGAAACCTACCATGAAAATATTAAATACACTAATAAAACATGATATGTACTCACCATATCCACATTTAACACCTACAAAAGGTTGTCCATAGTAAAACCCCTCAAACCATAGAAATAGAAAGTGGTTTCATTTCTATTCATCCGCACACCCTCACCCACTCCCACAAATCATGCACTACAAAAAATCATATAGATGGTGAAAATAACCAGACACATCCTACCTAGTATATGAAGTAGATTTGAAATTAAATTACACTAATTTATTGCGCTGAAAGATAATGAAAATGATAACACATATAAAATACCTATGCTCATGAACTCATGTGATCATTACCCCCTCAACATCTCTAGAAAATATTTATCAAAGAACCTCACCTCAAAGTCTTTCCAAGACATTCCCTATTGTATACCTTCATATACTTATATTCACAACCAATGTTTCAGTGGTCTATTGAGAATATAAATTCCTTGATTCTCCCTCCACTTTTGTGGTGTGTCTTAATCTAATAAAATATTATCAAGAGTAAGGTAGGATACTGAGACTAAAACTCTCTTACCAAATATTCCATAGAAGGATCAACTCCTTGAGTCTCCGAGTTAATAAATTGAATGAATCATAATAGAATCAATATCAAATAATCATATAGTAATCTATCTTGCTCAATTGTATTCTAAAACTATCTTAGGAACCTCACACAAAATGTATTTTCATCTTCTCTCCTTGGTGACCCAACAAACTCACACCATGGTGGCACCACATATCAATCTTCATTGAGCCCAACATGTACATCTCCAAACTCATGCTCTTATCATACCCACTAAAAATATAAGAGGGATAGTTTAGTAAGTATATCCTAGAAAATGAAATATTGTGCTCAATGTATATAAACTCCATATATCTTGAATTGGAAAATCTATAACAAGAAGTGAATCCCATTATTCCACACACTTCTCTACCCACATCATAGTGTTGTACCATCCATCCTTACAACCCCACTAACCGATTTTAGGGTCATGTACTATAAAACAACCATACACATGTAGGTTACACAAACTCATAAATACAAATACTCAAAGTTCATTGTTTATTGAAGTAGAATACCACAAAGAAGCTATATATAAAAACTATATATCTTATTGTTAATACTTTAAACTTCTAAACCACTTTATATAACTATAATATCATTAAAAAAAGGGACACACATGTAATGTCAGTATTAGAAGCCTAAAATAATACATGGATACCGTATAATTCATTTTTATTTCATATTTAAAACTATAAATCAACATCATGAAAACATATCATTCATCCATGTCAAATAACGCACCTGTAAACATGATAACCAAGAACAAAAACCCTATATCCCTAGAAAAATGGTCTTTATTATCTATTTAATTTGGGATAAAACATAATATGATAACCATTCCAATTATTTATACATTATTATATCTCTATCCACCATTGTGTTACATGACAAAATAAAAACCCTCCATAATACCATTATATAGTGATCCCTGACCTTTATCACCCAATCATATCTAAGCTAGATGCACCACATATGACATCAAGAGTTCCATCCCATATTCTAGAAGCTTTATAATAGAGGAGGGGATATAATGTGTGATAAAGGGGACACTATACCCTCTACTATATGTAATCAAACACTATAACCAAAGAAACAATAGTAAAAATGATCTCCAAGAATATAATAATAAAGAAATGTGAGTAATAGTTATGTGATAACAACATCAGATATATAACACATTAAATATAAAACGACTATCTATAATGTAAATATAGTCATATAAAATAACCTAGATAACTTATAATCCAATCATAAAAAAATAATTCAATATTAAAAAAATGAACTACAATAATGTGGATCAAAGGATTTTCCTAGTATATCTCCCAAAATAGGTCCATCGATACCTTCTGCACATCTAAATCACTATCACACACTATACCTGCTGCTACAAATATTTTTTTTCATTTTATAGAGGTCGGTACAAGGGTTTCTGGTACCCAATACATGACTTCACCGTATCCACAACCCCACAACACAACACCCTGATTTCACCATTCTAAAACCACAAAAACACATGAACACATGAAAAATTAAACTACAACCCCAACTTCATACCAGTTCAAATTCAAAATCAAATTTACAAAACAAAAGAAACAACAAGATACATGCCCTCGACATGCACCTTTCATCGAGACGCACCCCTGTCCGCACACCAACAAACGAGTCGCTCACCTTTCCTCGAGTCGTGTAGCTGCCATCGAACCCTTCATCATCACCTTCAAGCCTTTGACGTTCATCACTAGCAAGAACCCCTTAGGCATCGCCAGAACAGATTCAAAGATTCATCCTAGAAAACCACAAAGTGAATAGTAGTCTAGCAACAACAAAATCATCATATCCAACATAGACTCACAAAAACGAACGCATAAAAGTAGAAATGACTACAAAGGACTAAAACAGAAAACATCACCCAAAGGTCAGTTCTATTGCAGACCAGGACCCATCACTGCCAAGCCGAACTCTCGAGAAGGCACAGCCCCCCACACGCACAGTAGAGAACGAATAGAGGTTCCATAACCTATGATGTTGGAACGACTCCACCACAATAGGGAACCGCTACCGCTATCCCGCTGAGAAGGGAGAGGGTGAATAGTTGACCCGAGGAGCAAGGCGGTGGTGACGAGGAGGAGGAACCCTAGAGAGCGCCCCTTACGGGCTCATCCTCACCTTTCATCACACACTATACATCAGACACATTTCCCTTTCCCTTGGTTGTATCATAGGAAATAAAGTCTTCATGCATCTGGGAGGGCTTCTGTAGGGTGTGACTATAGATTCATTAGTTCCCCACCAATGATATCTATTGATTATATTCACATGTATACAGGTTCATGAAAATAGAAAAGTATGGAAACCTATAGAATAACCAAATATCACTCCACTTTGAGCTCTATAAGCCATGTGTGGTCACTCTACCTTCTTCAGAAACTAATGAAGTGGGATGATTCCCCCATGGTCTTTACACTTCTAGAGTCACTAAATTATTTCTTATGAATATGATCAAAAGGTATAACCCAATAGAAATTGGTGTCATGAATACACCAAAAAACAATGGACTACACTACCTTTTTTCATGTTTATCACATCATCCCCAAGGAAAACCATAGAAATAGGGAGTGTCCTACCCTCAAAAAATGGTCATAGTCACTCCTCATCCCCATGCATACATATATTGATTATCAATCCTCTAGTTTCATGATCTTCATCATCACCCTAATATTCTCATAAATGGAGGATTACAAAAATCATCTAGTGGTCAAAATATCCATTCATTCCCCTCTTTATGCGCAATATGAAAACAAACTTATCCATAATGGTGAGTGGTGTCACTAAACAATTGAGACCACAAACATTTGGTAAAACTTGATATCCACCCTTGGATGTTGTTAAAAATAACCTACATTATACAACAAAACCACATATCCCCATATCCTCATGGGTTACCACCATACCATTACCAATAACCTTATCAATCAATACACACTACAATCCATCACTCAAAAACACATGGAAAAATTCAACAAAATTCCAAAATCATCCAACCTAGTGAGGCCCATACTATCCACATCCCAAGTCAACACCATAGATAATTGGCCCGGGTCGACATACCACATCACTCAACCTATCCCACAATAATAACTCAAGCATTCCGCCCTATATTTCAATAGTTTTTGAATATAGAGGAGTATCTGAGAGATACTGTGTGGAGACTATTACCTTTGTTTAGTGTAACAGAAAAGAAACAATAACCAGAGAATCCACAAGGATGAACTAAAGAGTATTCATAATAATTAAAGTAAAAAAAATAGGCAATAATAAATGAGATGTGGTGTACAATCATACATACTCAATGTATGAGAAACAAAATATAGTCACCTAATGGGATAAACAAATATTAAATATAATCAAACTAAAAATTAGTACAACAAGATCTGCATCCGTCTATAAGCCAATCCACGTACCTGGTCTCTATGGCTCTTAAGCATCACCAGTCCAATCCTTAGACTCAAAAAATTTGGTCTCTCTCAATCAGGAAGCATTATCCCTCATCTCAATCCATTATGAAACCTATGATTTAAACTGAAAGAATATATATGGTCTTCATGCACAATGATGTGCACGTACATGGGTGAGAAATTAATTATAATTGGTTTCCCCTAATAGGGAACCTATATTTAACCTTCATAATAATTGCATGAACATGTGATATATCTATCCAAGAAGAATACTAATAAGAGCTGGCATAAAATAAAGAAATGTGGAAAAATAAGGGTAGATAAAAAAGAAAATAAAATTACCTTTCATGAGTTCTATCCTAAAACTCAGAGTAAAAAAACCTCTATTGTACCATGCTAGAGTATATATAGGTTGTGGCTCACCATGAAACATGACATAAAAACTTCTTCTAGATCTTTAAAGGAGATCCATGATGTCTAAATATACAAATAAAATATTTCAGACCACATGGTCTAACCCTAGGTTTCCACATCACAACTCACAACTACTATGCACTGTGAATCCAATAGCATGATTGTAAGCATCGAAATGAGTTGATTTTGGAACCTATAGAACATATCATATCCTAAAATTCCAATATAAAAAATCAAACACCAAACAAGGTCTTGAAAGAGGCGTTATCCTAGGGGTCCCATCCAACCATAATCCTAATAGTTACTCTTTCCCTAGGATTCCATATAAGTAACAATGATCACTCAACATCTATGGGTCCTAGATCACATTTTTATCCGTGGAAACCAATCAATATCAAAGGAATAAATATAAAATGGAAGGGTTCACTCATCTAGTTCTCTCATTATTTTCCAAATACTATCTAATAAAAACCTATTAAAAAATAGAGGTGAACACCAAATCTAACTCAGGGACAACACCCAGTCCCATGATATCCCAATGGTATCCTTACACAAACCATGTCATACGTAGAATATTGCTAAAATATCTTGGAAAAAGGCCATTGGATCATGGTATTATCGTACTCCCAAACTGGACATCCCAAAAGATGAACTAGTATCCCCAATATATATTTGGATAATTGTTAATATAATGTGGGTTGACCTTAATCTAGAATAAAACATCCTAAAAGGATAAATTATGAGTGTTGATCAATTCTCAACTAATAAATTATAAGGATCCTTTAGTCCCTAGTGTGATAGTATAATGTAATGTACTACTAGGGAATCCATCTATTATAGTTGAGATTTTGGGATATTTCTGTCAAAAGATCCTCAAATAGAACAAATGGCATAGTAAGAGAAGGGTACACAACAATATGTTTCCTTATCTCATATATAAATTCATTCCAAACCTAGCATGAGAAACATCCTCATGTGGCCCCCAGTTACATCTAACTAATCCTCAATCAGCAACCCACCCATAAATGCATCCAAAGAACAAGATTTAGTATAAAGGAATTCTCAATTGTCCTTATCCCACCTCAAATTTGGGGAACCCTAAAAGTTATCCTCACTATAAGAAAAACATCAGCCATCATCCTATAGATTCAAATCATCCTCTAGTTCTACCTCTCCTTCAAGGGTATTCGAAGAACCAGAATTCCAATTAGGAATTATCAATAGCTGAATATGGTATTTAATGATCAATTAATCAAAAACAAACCCATGAGGGAATCAAAAAAAATACCCTCATACTCATCTCAAAATCAAAGAAATGGTTTGTTTCCCTAACCACCATCCATTGGCATCAACCTAGCCTAAATGATAAAGAAACTATGATCCTTAGATAATAGTTTTTGAACTTGACTTCTTTAACCTAAAAAAAACATTGTCGATATCTAGGGACAATCCATGATATAATTAGATATTCTACATGATCCATTCAGGATATGTATAAAATAACCTTGAACAAAAATGACATAACATTCACTAGCCAATCCAACTAAAAATCTCATGACCCTCACATGGGTAGTTCACCTCACACCTCTCTCACAATGGTAATAAAACCAAATCCATGTGGGAAACCCCTTGTTCGCCCTCATCTATCTTGGAGTAACTCTCTACATCTCCCAATCACCTGCAAGACTCGTCAATACATCCCACTCTTGAGGTAAAAATATAAGGGGCTTTGAACAAGTATACCATATGTTGGAGGATTGGGTGATAAACTAATAATCTCCTCAAAACCGATATTACACATCATCACAAGCACATGCGGTGTGCCCCTAGTACCGATCCAAGAATGAGGGTCCTATAAACAACAATTCCCTTTTAGTCCTATGAAACCCAAGACTTTCTAAAACCAAGGAAAAAACCCTCAAATAATTCTTAAAAACTAATTTAGTAATATAATTAAATTAAATTACTATTAAAATAGAAATGTCACAAAACTAACCCACATGTCCACCTCATGACATAACCACTAAATCTTCAGTCCCAGTCCTATATTCTTTCAGCAACCTAATAAACTAACTAATGCCAAATAAAATTAATTAAATTTTTTAAAACAATTAAAAATAAATTAATTTATTTAATTCCATAGAGTTGTAAAGCCTGCAAACTCAATGATTCTTATCCTCATTCTAAAATCCATACCATATAATTATAGAAGGTCAAAAATTCCCCCATAACACTATCTAGAAAAAAACCTAATGCACAACACCCAATTAATTGGTAATTCAATCTATTTTAGATCAAATTCAAGGATATCCTCATAAATAATCATACCTTCACCAAAAATGGAAAGAGATGGAATAAATAGCACATCTTAATAATCCCTCTCACTAATCCTCAATGAATCCCCATTGTTCTTGGATGCTTCCACCATAATTCAGTGGCACATAAACCAAAACACTAAGCAGTGACAACCAAAAATAAACTGCAAGGGGGGGAATGGAAAGGGGGAGGAGAGGAAGAAACTAACCAAATAATGATAAGGAATATCTCAAAATACACCCATGACCAAAGGGTACTGAAATATTAAAGGGAGAGGAGAGGGGCTTATTGGTGTACAAAAAAAGGATGAAGAGGGGTGTGGAAAGTATTAATGAATGGGTGGGGAATTTTCATCTTTTCCCACATTATAACCCAACATGGAAAGACACATGGATTGGACACATTTTTTTTCAAACAATGATCTAAACATTCAAAAATAATTTCCTAAAAATAACTTTTTATGTTTTGGGAACAAGGTTTAGTAATCTTCCACCAACTGTGTTAAACATTTTTGGTCCCCTCTACAACCCATCGCATAGTTTGACTGAAATTATTTCCAATTCATTTACCCTTAACCTAGGCTAAACAATCCTCAGATGGATTAAATTTAATAACTCATGGTTTCCTATTAAACATTCTAAATCTTTTCACTTAAATTGTGAACATTTAAAAAAATGAAAAATACCCTGTGTGATAAAGGGTTACATGGTTTCACTAAACCATACACACCAACTTTTTTTCTAGGCCACAAATATCATAAGAACTATAAATCTCTCCTAAAGCATCCAAGATTCACCTAAACACCCTATAATATATTTGGGACTCAAATAACACCTTGAACACTTCTTCAGATAGAACGAAACTCTTAGAATTTTTAATCAAATACGAATTCACAAAACCTACACATAACAGTCTATATATTCAAATTTATATTGAATTTGTAACTAGTAATGATAAGGGTTACTGGAGACTCCCTGCCATAAACTCTTATCACCCTCAATAATAATTGGTGGTAAATAAGTGTCCAAGGTCTCACTCCATGTAATAGTGAAGATGATGTTATGTCGATTATCCAACAATGGTTCTTACATCACACACAACCCCTTCAACTCGAGAAGCATTATACCATGAATGATTTGACACTTTCCACCATATAAGTATCATTATCATCCCCATATTTCCAAAAAATTAGGCTAAAATCATATTCTATGTTTATTCATAAATGTAATAGATAGAAATGGACAAACTATTCACACCATCATGCTTTCATGATAACCACAATGACCAATTCTTATTCATATCTAACCAAAAACAACAAAAACATGCGCAAAAAAACACTAAAAATAATTTTCACATCCTACAAATATTAATGGTACACTCTAAACTAAAATAATTTCCTAAAAACACTCTCAAACACACAAGAGTAATCACACTCACATGTGTTAAGCCCTAAAAAATAAATTCTAATAGACCTAAAACCACTTCCCATTCTCCTAATGAAAGTAAATTCTAAAAAACATGAGCACCTTCATCACTCCTCTCCAAAATCAAGTCATGTCTCTCATTCCTGATTAACCACACAACCACCCACAACATTATATTCAATATAATGCCACAAAAACCCAAATACACTCCCACTGTGCTACCCAAAGCACAACCAAAATGTATAGGGATAGTTATCTAACTAAACCTTCCCTCAAAAGCCAACCGCAAGGCTGAATTTTCTACTAGTTCTCCACATCTCAAACACCATGCATAAATATTCTTAACTACACCCAGTTAGAATTCAACCTTAATGGACCCACCAAAGAAGAACAGTCATGCCCACCCAAGACATTGACGATAATAGGAAGACATACCATGCTACAAGACCCAATAGATAAAAAATGGAAAAAATATCTCCTTATCAAGAAAATAAAACATAGGACTTCATAAGAATCACCAAATTTGGGAAACTAAATAATGATCCAAACATATCTTAGGAAACCTTTCCCTTGTCAATCCAACAACATGGAACTGAGAGGCTGCACCAACCCACAAGGGTCTTTATGCATCCCTTAATGAAGGGACTACGTATCCATTACCATAAAACATCTCACAATAAGATTTATAAGACATGTTATCAGAAGAAAACATATAAATGGTGTTATGTTGAGTAAAATTACTCCTAGTATATATATGTGATATACCATATACTTTAAAAACATGAACAACATCACTAATGGAACACTACATAAAATCATATTTAATGTGCTTCTATGTTTCGAAAATGATGCATGAACACTAGTCTCTTTTCGATGGGACAAGATCCAAAATTTAGAATCAACTATTAGTTCACAACCCCAATTCTATCACAAGTGGTGAAATCACATAACCATAAAATGAAAAAAGAGGATAAATCCAATGTCCTATAAACATGAGCTTCTTATAATAAAAGGTGTTTGTGACACAGTAGTTTGATATCCATCAAAAGTTCTGACACATTCCATGATCACCTATCTAATAACTCCACAATACATAAAAATAGACACATTTTATTTCATTATGTACTAAACTAGTCTGTTTTAACCTAATATTTCACTCAATCCAGCACTCGAAAAGGCCCCATGTACACCTCCCCATATGAAAGTGGCTACCAACTAATGAAAATTGTCTAATAGATAATGTTGGGAGAATATAACCTATCTTGAAAGTGAAATAAACGTAAAAATGACAATAACATCCACAAGTATAAACAACAATTTAAAAATTATAAATAAAATATAACAACAACATGAAATAATAAATGAAATATGGAATAAAATTTTATAGAATGAAAGAATGTGAAACCAAAAAAATAGTTGATCACCCACTGGGCATTCCACATATTCAAAATGATAATAATTAAAATAAATTCAGCATGCTCTACTACCATCTATATGCCAGACCACATACCCATTCTCCATGACTCTTAAGATGCACTAGCAATATCGTGAGAGTTCACATGACTAGCCCTACTAGATCAAGAAACATTGGGCCTCTTCCTGATCCACTACACAACCTATGTGCCCACATAAAATTAGACATATGGTATACACACACACACACATAGACAATCACAATATGTGATGAGAAATAAATATCATTAGGCCACCCCCAATAGTTAACATATAATCTTCTATCATAAAATGTGCATTAACATGTGATATTCCTATCATATACTAAAACTA
Source organism: Viscum album (assembly GCA_963277665.1). Lineage (NCBI taxonomy): Eukaryota > Viridiplantae > Streptophyta > Magnoliopsida > Santalales > Viscaceae > Viscum > Viscum album. The sequence continues at coordinate 1,995,500,462 of OY728143.1, read as the reverse complement.
ATATCATCTATCCTAAAATAAAAATATATTTATATATATAAATAAAGGGGGATAGAAAAAAAATGAAAATAGTAAAATATGGGTTTTATCCTAACAACCAAGGTACATATAACCCCACTCTAGCCCATGCTTGAAGACTTGTAGCTTGTATCTCACCCCATATCATGACATCAAGTGAATCTACTAGATCTATATAGGAGATCTAAGATATCTAAATTAAATGGAATGAATTCCCTTCCCCATGGTATAACCATAGTCCTCTACACAACAACACACCTCTATTGAGATTTTAGACTCCAATAACATTATCTGAATTAGATTTAGGACTCCATACTGGACCATAGAGAACCAATCATGTCTCAGTACTATAGAAAAAATTGGGATCTAATCATGGGATAAAAAGATACACTATCCTAAGGATCTCATCCATTCATAGGCTGAATGGATACACTATCCATGGGGTCCTATATAAGTAATCAGGATCACTCAAAATCCAAAATACCGAGAGGTATCATATTCTTCAAAAAATAGCCTTTATATGGGGTTTAACTCTCAAGTAGAGGGCTACACTTGTCAAGATCTCCCATTAGCTACTGAATCCCATCAAATATTTACTTGAAAAAAAATAGAGGAGGACATTATACCAATCTCAGGGTCAACACCAAAGCACATGATATCCCAATGGTTTCCTCATAAAAACCAAGCCTTGAGATGAAATTTCCTTAAACATCTCATCCAATGGCCACCAAAACATGGGTCTATCCAACCATATAAACTAGTATCCCTAAATATGATAAATTAGTTCCAATATACTCTCAATTGAAGGTAAAAGGAATGTGGGTGATATAACTCTTGAACACAATGTCTCAAAAAGGAAAACATGTATATCTGATCAACTAACATCTCAAAAAACATGAGGCTACCACGGTTCCCAAGGTCCCAACATGAAGAGAAATCTTACCAGGTAATCCTCTACTATAACTAATATCTCGAAACAAACCAATAAAAAGATCCTCCAATGGGCTGTTGGATATAACAAGAGAAAAACACACTGTAAATGGTTCCTCGATCTCATCCAAAAACTCGAGTAAAGACCAGCATGAGAAATATCACCAAGTGTCCCTCAGGGGGATTCCAACTAATCCTCTATCAATAACACGGCTTCAAGAGAATTAAAAATCATGATCTTACCAATAAGAGAATTTTCAATGGTCCTTGCTACCACCGAAAAATAATGAAACCCTCTAAGGGATACTCTATAAAATAATAACCTTAGTAAGAATCCCAAACATATAACCCATCCTTGGGTAATACCCCACCCATAAGAGTATCTCAAGAAACACCACTCCACTCTGTCATTATCAACATAAGAAACCAACATTCACTAACCACTTTATCAAAAACGATCCAATGATGGCATCCTCAAGAGTTCCTTGGACTCATCTCAACATCATCTCAAAGGGACCCTATAATGCCCTGACCCTATTTACCCTGAGTTGGTGCATTATTACATAACATTTTCATGATTACACAAGATCAAGTCTCGACAGACTGATTAGTTTAGTAGCCTTGGAAATACTAGATACATTCATAAGTTTTACATTATATTAAAAAATGAAAAACTACAACAACATAGTCTCCATAGGCCACACTCATATCCCTTATACTATCCCTACAAGTCAGTAATAATATACTTCTTTTCATCTTGGGAAAAATATAACATAGAAATGGGTGATCTCAGATGCTTATTAAGGATAACAAAATAGTGTAAACTTTTATAAATATTCATAAAAAATTATGGCAATGTATAAGACTAAAATAAAACTCATTTAAACTTGAACTTCAGCATAATATGGAAAAGATAAAATCAAATAATTCCATTTACTTATTCGCATGGATATTATCCTAGTAGAATAATCACATGCATTATCAATAGCAACTTTCATAATGATGGAATGCATAATCCCAGACTTCATAACCACATAGTCAAGGCCTTGTTCCCGGACTACAAATAAGATTTTTTCAAGGCCTTGTGCCAAGACACTAGTTTGTCACATGAGACCTACCAATGCATCGAGGAGCTATAGCGGGCTCCACCTATCACTTACTAAGTCCAATTCATTCCTCATAGGAAAAGGTTTAAACATAACATAAACATTTATATTCAAACTAGCATACGAATTGTCAATAATTTATCTAGAAACCATGAATGGTATAAAAATAGCACATCCACAGCCAAACATATCACAAAACCTTCAATACTGAATGGAATATTTGTATCATAAGAAATCAACCTCGATCAAGAGTAATATCCTGTAAAGGATGTTGACATAGTTGAAAATGATCAGTAAAAATCTTTGAGGGAAATATCAACTTTTCATGAAAACATTTAAAAGTATCACAATTTATCAAGAAGTTTTTTTTAAATAGATTTTTGAATCAAAGTGTTCCATGCAAATTTGAAACTTTTAAAATTAATTTAAATTTTAAGACATTAATGTCCATATAAATAAAACCTTTAAACCATTTTTAAAACATGGTCATTAATGAGAAAGATTTAGAAGAATAAATTTTAAAAACATTTAAAATGATATTTTAGTTAGATTTTCTAACCAAATGAGAGATTCTTGAATAAAAATAACTAAGGTAATAAAAATATTATAATATTAGTAGAATATATGGATTCATGATATACTATGTCAAAGTATATTATATACACCATATAAAATTGAATTGGTGCATAACAACAAAGAAGTCTCAATGGAATGTAAGTTGAGATAAATTCCTTTATAAAGACTGTATCCTTAGGTTAAGGATAAATCAATGAAATCATTATGTGTGAAAAATATAAATACACTCAATATGATTGGATATTTAGTGTAAATAAATCAGAGGGCATTCACACATATTCTTGTAAAAAAACACCAATGACTTGGATGTTTAACTCAATGAATAGAAATTGAGTTAAAATTTATCTTATCAAGTTTATATCGATGACTTGAGAATTTATCATTGCAGTGATCATGTGTATCAAAATTATATCCAAAAAAAGGAGACTGGAAATTACTATATGAGTAAATAAATATTGGTTTGACACATTATCATGGAGTAATGTAATCAATGAAGTTTGCTTAAAACCGAATGAGTGGAAATTGAAATTTGAAGTTCCCTTACCGATTTGGTAACATACAAAACATAAACCCCATGGAAGAAGGATCATAAAATGATGAATTAAATACATATAAATTAAATTCTATTATGAAAACAATACAATCATGGGTAGTACATACACCACACAAAAGGTATTAATAGAAAATACATCATGAATCTCACGGAAATAAAAGTGAGAAGAAAACCCCTTACCTTCTAATTTTCCTTGGTCGAGGGTAGGTCAACCTCTTTTATAATGATGAAATAATTTTTATTAAATTATAAAATATCCATATACATTAATATGATATCATATATTATCTTCTAATATTGCTTTGTTAATGATATTTCAGTAGTATCATCATTTCAGGTGTTAACTGATTCGTTTTCCATTATATTCCCTATTACATAAGTAACGTTTGTTATGGATAGGATATATATTATTCATATTAATAATTATATTAAGTATTTAAACATTAGTTTTAATCATTAAATTAATATTAGTATTGAATGGATACGATGGGGAATAAATCTCACCACTTTCGTGGAGACGGCAATCCGTACGTACACATGGGAAACAATATCATTCTTTCGATATTAAAATAGTATATAATTGGATGTTACATAATATATAAATAATCATTATCATGTGATATTTATTATTTACATCATTTATACTCATTATTATACCCATCCAAATGATGAAGAGCATGAATAACAAACTACACCACGACGTGGAGACGGTAATCCATATGTACGCACGTATGGTAACTTTTTCATTTATAGGATGGATAGAATAATGAATAGGGTTGTACCATTTTTATAATAACATCACAGTATATAGAATATACTGGATTTATTATTTTATAATGGAAACAACAAAGAAAGAGGAAGTGGAAGAAGAAAATAACTTGAAAGAGGTGATCAAATATTTACCTCTTCTTCGGGTTCTGCATTTTGATTTGATAAAAAGTGATCCTTAGGTTGGCTTTATGACTAAAGGAAGGACTATAAGATGAAGTGAGAGGATTTTATAGGATATTTTTTTAGGTTTTGGCCGATCCAAATGGATTGTAAGGTGTGAATTTGAGGGAAATGGAAAGTGGCCTTTTATAAGAGAGGTGAGGGTCACTTTAGGAAAAACATAAAATATTATTTTATAATAAAATAATTTTCGGTTTCTAATGGCTCCTAAATGATTTATTTAGAATATAATGTGGTTATGGGTTGAAAAAATCTCAACACATTGGTTTTAGATAGGTTTAGGTCACCATATTAACCTTATCTTTTAGATTTAACTCTTAGTTAAATAGTTTGACATTTAACATGTCTCTTTGTATTTTTATACTATATGGTTAATAAACGTACTAGAAACTTCCAAGAGAATATAAAGTGGTTAATTAATGATACACCTATCATTATATAAGTTTTTTGGAAGAACCTTAGATTTTTAGGAATAAAATAGAGATTAATAATATAATATTTGTTTTAAAAACTCTTTTATGTCAATTTTAACACTATTTGGTATTTTGTTTTTGTTAAATTCATAACATCATTATTACTTCAAAAAAAATAATTTAATCAACCCTAACATGTCATATTAATCTATAAAATTATTATAATTCATTAAAAGTCTAAAATTATATTTATTTGGATATTTATAATATCAATTATTTTAATCTTTCATTAATAAAGTAATTACTACATCATCATTGTGTCATAATTAAAATTAATTATTTAATGTCTAAAAATTATAAATAAAATGCCATTATATAGGAAATCATTTTATATTTCTAATGAATATTTATAGTCGAACTTATATTATGTATTACCTTATATTAAAAATGGATTAGTTATTAAACATTGATTTTAACTATTTTAACTCTTCTTTAAATAAAATAATAATAAATGCCCTAATCTAATCCAAGTGGACCTAAAGGATCATATTTTATTCCAAAGGTTTTTTTTGGTGGAATTATACATATCCAATAGAATTAGGACATGTTTTAGGGTAATTATGATATCATTTTTTACCCTTAATTACCCTATTTACTTTTAACCATGGTCAATAAAAGTCAAAATATACTATACCACAAAAATTATTTTTATCTTATTGAAATAAATTTTACTTAATGATATTAACTATGTCTCTAGTGTTTTTGAAATTAAACTCACAAAAGTGGTAAAATCATATTTTATACAAATTTGGAAATGCTCATAGGAGCTGGGTAAAAGACAGTAAAAAGTTTGATAAAATTTTATATATTTAAAGTTTATTTAAAATGACTCCAATGAATTAGGTTGAACATATATAGGTATTATGTATCTATTTTGACCTAAATTCAATTAAAATTAAATAAAAATTTGATTTTAACCAATAATGCAGTGTTTTTCACTATTCATCAAAATTTGAAAGTTTTCAGAAAAATATAAAAACATTACCCTAAGGTAATTTTGATATTATGAATTCAATAATGAATTCTATTTTAAAAAAATCAAAACATGTAAGTTACATTAATTAATTTAAAATTAATTCCCGTTGTCAAAACCGAAAAGCGGGTTTTTTTAAAAGTAAAAACTATCAAAAGATTGACTTGTGTTTAGGTCAAATTTAAATTTGAAATTACTTATAATGACCTACATTGTATTAAATGATAGAAATATAATATAATTATACTTAGAAACCATTAAAATACATAATTTAACACTATAAATTATTCTGATTAAAAAAGTTGTTTTTAATTAAAATTTAGTATTTTTCAGTATTCATCAAAATATGAAAGTTATCAAAAAAAGTACCAAAAATTAATCCAAAATTAATTTTTATGTCTAAATTATAAAGAATAATTTAATTTCATTAAGTTGAATATATAAAAGTGTCAAATATTGGTTCTAAAAAAGTGTTTTCCATTAAAATGTAGTAAAATTACATTTTGTGAAAAATACTTCTTTTATCTGAAAAATACGAATCTGTTCTTATATTGTGTCTAAGAAACACATAATATGGATTCTAAAATTATATGGAGTATATAAAATTAAAAATTCAGTTAAGAATAATCATACCACTTTTAAAAGGCTAGTTTGGTAAGTCGTGGTGTGCTTGAACTTGGTGTTACGTGTAGCACAAGCTATTGAATTTAAAGAAATTAATTTACTATGATATCTTGGGGTGTTAAATTATTCCCCCATTTTGGAAATTTTATCCTCATAATTTTAAAATTGTGCTTGTGAACTTCATTGAAAGTCCCACATCAGAAAAAGAGTCAATAAAACTATCTCTTTATAAGAAAGAAAGAAAATTATAAAGGTCACCTGAGATAACCCATAATAGGATTCCATGTAGGAAAATATGGATATGGAAGATAAACTAAGCATCATGTTTTGGTGGAGAGTGATATAAAAAAACATTAGGAGAAAGTTAACAATAAGAAAACCACAAACTTGTGATGTGATAAACAGTCATTAGTTTCCTCATAGGAAAAGTAAACAGATAATATTTTTTTTAAGTTCTATTTCATAATGTTGAGGAATTTATTTATGAGAATGACTAAGAACATAAAGAGATATACTTACATTTTAAGTAGAGTTTCATCTTTTAATAAATTTCTAGCACTAACTCATATTTTTTTTAAATGATGAGTATTCAAGATGACTTGGCCACACCTCAAGCGCTAGAATCAACTTCTAGAGAATCTCATAATCTACAAATGATAAACTATATATATTTACATTGTCTTTAGAGATTAACCAAAACCAAAATGTTAAGTACAAGATCAGATGATCCTCAAAAGGTTAATCCTTAAGAGAAATAAATACTAATATTAATTTCTAAAATTAAACCAACAATACCCAAAGTTCAATAAATACAATTCAATAAACTATTTTCCTTAAAACCTTTCAATATAATCCAAACTAACATTGAAACCCAAAACATAGAAGAATTTTATTACGTAGTATTCCACATTAAATTGAATCTAAAAATAACATCGGCTACTCTTAAAATCACATACTTAAAAATAATTTACCTAATCATGTATTCTCAATGATAGGTTAATCATTTACATAAATAACCCAAATCAATATAAATCCACAATAAAAACAAAGATAACAATCCACCAATACTCATCAAATAAAATCACATAGTATTCTATGTTCCTTAGGGATATAGTATTCCAAATAGAGTGAACATCTTCCAAAATAACATTTGTCACTTAATCACCAAATCATTTTTCTATAATAAGGATATCCATTTGACAAGACATAAGATCCCAAATCAACTTATTATTGATCAATAAAATCATTGAACTAAAAATAATTAGTCATACTAACCAGGGACTTCATGTAGTCCAATTGTAGGCGGTAAATCCAAATTGCACTATGGTTGTGGGTTTGATTCCCGCGGCTTTGTCCAATGCGATGGGTTGTCACACGGTCTGTGTGTTTTCATTTTTCAAAAACTATCCTTTATAATGGTCCAAAAATGAGAAAAATTTCACAAAATAACTATAACATAATTTCACCACAAATTTTATCTCATACCTCGCATTTTCATCCCAAAATTTAATAACATGTAATTGCCTCAAATTCAAGGATCATATAAACCCGAATGGTTATTTATAACTATATAAACAATAAAAAAGACAATTCTTCCTAAAATAACATTTTCACATAAAAAACTATAGGTTTACACATATAGGAAAAATTTCTTCCAATGTAATCCCATCAACAAAGATCATTAATACTTTTAAACATTTCACCATTCATTTATTTTCAAATATGTTCTTCCTTGACCAAGAGGTTATCCTATAGAATAGGTAATTCACTCCAGTAATTCCTAGGTCCCCTATATTTACAAAAAATTATTGTAAATGGATTCTTGGGATCATTTTTATTTTATTCCATATTACTCTTAAATTTTCCTCGTAAATTATTTACTTTATGTGCTTCTTTCCCACACACAAATAATTTCTTTATTCCATTGAGACACTTCCCTAGGTGTTTCCTTCCACATTTCTTACATGATGGAAATTGTGCTTTCTTTTCTCCATGGTCTATACTACTGGAGATCTTATCATTCACCACCTTTCTCTTCTTTGTTCAGTCAGGGAATTGGTTATTATATATGTATTTGATCATATTTTTGGAAAAATGATTCGGCATGAACATAATATCTTTTACACCTATCAATATTCCACTTCAATGCTCATTTCCACTATTGTGCCCACCTTATACATCATGTTCAATGTTACTATGACTTCCTTGGAATCCAGCCATTTACTAACACAAGAAAGCATAGCGTGAGTCATAAAATCATTTAGAAAATATCATAACCCCTTATTTTAAATCAAAAACACCATATGATTAACCAGGGTTATTTATTATCGTCTTATATTAAAATCCTTCAAACCAGTTTATAAAGAAAATGTGAATTATCCTAAGCATATCCCTTGGGAGTGTCGTAACTAAGAGTGCAGCAAGGCCCGTTGTCGTGTACTAAGATACCCCAGGTCAAGCCCGAAACTCTTTGTCAGAGTTTTCACTCCTTGGTACACATGTTCCAGAGCCACCGCTACATGATAGTATCCAGATAGGGATTTATTTCTTGGAAAACCCACTTAATATTTTCATTAACAATGTTTTTGGATGTTCTTCTATACTATTCCTCAATTTCTATCTTAGGGTTGTGTTTTCTAATCAGAGTTCTTCTAAATCTAGCTTAAAAGGTTTGTACTAAACTTCATCTCATACCAACTATAACACCCCAACCCTAGTTACCGAGAGTTGGTGCATTATTAAATAAACTTTTCATGATCACAAAAGATCATGTTTCGAAAGATCGATTAGATTTGTATCCTTTGGAATACTAGATATATTCATAAGTTTTACATTACATTATAAAATGAAAAACTACAACAAAATAGTCTCTATAGTCCTCACTCATATCCCTTATACTATCCCTGCAGGTCAGTCATTATATACTTCTTCGCATCCTAGGGAAAATAAAACATAGAAATGGGTGAGCTCAGATGCTCATTAAAGATAACAATATAGTGGAAACATTCATAAATAAGCATAAATATTTAAGGAAATGTATAAGACTAAAACAAAATGTAACACCCTGACCCCAATTACCCAGAGTCGGTGCATTATTACATAACATTAGCATGACACATGGAATCATGTCCGGAATGAGCGATTAGTTTAGTAGCCTTGGAAGTACTAGATACACTCATAAGTTTTACATTACATCATGAAATAAAAACATCAACAACATTTTGTCCCCTTCTTAAAAACACTTATATCCTTAGCATATCCCTGCAGGTCAACCATAAAATACTTCTTCACATCATGGGAAAAATAAAACATATAAAGGGGTGAGCTCAGATGCTTATTAAGGATAACAATATAGTGAAAACTTTCATAAATAAGCATAAACATTTAAGGCAGTGTATAAGACTAAAACAAAAGCCTTTTAAACATAACCTTCAACATAATAAGGGAATGATAAAATCAAATAATGCCATTTACATATTCCCATGGATATTATACTAGTTGAATAATAATATGCAATATCAATAGCTACTTTCATAATGATGGAATACATAATTCCAGACTTCATAACCACATAGCCAAGGCCTTATGCCAAGACTACAAATAAGATTTTTTCAAAGCCTTGTGCCAAGACACTAGTTTGTATCACGAGACCTACTGATGCATAGAGTAGCTATATCTAACTCTACCCATCACATACTAAGTCCAATGAATTCCTCATATAAAAAGGTTTAAACATAACATAAACATTTGTATTAAAACTAGCATACGAAATTTCAATACATTATCAATAAACCATGAATTGTATAAAAATAACACATCCACAGTCAAACATATCACAAAACCATCAATACAGTATGAAATATTTTTATCATAATAAATCAACCACTATTAAGAATAATAACCCGTAAATAATGTTGACATAGTTGAAAATGATCTGTAAAAATCTTTGAGAGAAATGACCATTTTATGAAAACATTTAAAATTCTCACTATTTATCAAGAAGTTGTTTAAAATATATTTTTGAATCAAAGTGTCCCATACCACTTTGAAACTTTTAAATGTAATTTCAATTTTAAAACATTAATGTCTATAAAAATAAAACCATAGAACCATTTTTTAAACATGGACATTAATGATAAATATTTATAAGAATAAATTTTTAAAACATTTAAAATGATATTTTAGTTAGAGTTCCTAACCAAATTAGAGATGCTTGAAAACAAATAATTGAGATAATAAAAAATTTATAATATCATGAGAATAAATGGATTCATGATATACTATGTCAAGGTACAGTGTATACCCTAAATAAAAGTGAATTGGTGCATAACAACAAAGAAGTCTCAATGGAATGTAAGTTGAGATGAATCCCTTTATAAAGACCGTATCATTAGGTTAAGGATAAATGAATGACATAATTATGTGTGAAAAATATAAATACACTCAATATGATTGGATATTCAGTGTAAATCAATCAGAGGATATTCACACATATTCTTGTAGAAACAACACCAATGACATGGATGTTTAACTCCGTGAAAAGAAATTGAGTTAAAATTACTCCTATAAAGTTTATACCGATGACTTGAGAGTTTATAAATGGAGTGATTATGTGTATCAATATTATATACACACAAAGGGGAGTTTAAATTACTACATAAGTAAAAAATATTGATTTCACACATAATCTTTGAGTAAAGTAATCAATGAAGTTTGTGTAAAATCAAATGAATGGAAATTGAAATTTGAAATCCCCTTACCGATTGGGTAACATAAGAAATACAAACCCCATGAAAGAAGGATCATCCAATGATGATGTAAATACCCATAAATTAGAGTATATTATGAAAATCATACAATCTTGGGAACTACATACACCACACAAAAGGTAATAGTGGAAAATATAGAATGAATCTCACGGGAATAAAAGTGAGATGAAAACCCCTTACCTTGTAATTTTTCTTATTTGAGGGTAGATTAACCTCTTGTATAATGGTGAAATAAATGTTATTAAATTATACAAGAATTATATACATTAATATGATATCATATATGATCTTATAATATTTCTTTGTTAATGATATTTCAGTAGTATTATTGTTTTGGGTGACAACTGATTCGTTTTCCTTTATATGTTTTGTTACATATGTAATGTTTGTTATTGATAGGATTTATCTTATTCATATTTATAATTATATTAAGTCTTTAAGAAAATTATTTTTAATCATAAAATGAAAATTAGTCTTGAATGTATACAATGGGGAATGAATCTCATCACGTTCATGGAGACGGTAATCCGTACGTACGCCCGAGTGACAATATCATTTTTTTATATTAAAATCGTTTATAATTGGAAGGTATATCATATACAGAATTGTTATCATGTTATATTTATTATCTAAAGAATTTATACTCATTATTATACCCATCCAAATGATTAAGTTCTTGAATAACAAACTACACCACGATGTGGAGACGGTAATCCGTACGTACACACATATGGTGATTTTGTCATTTATAGGATGGATAGAGTAATGAATATGGTTGTACCATTTTTTAATAACATTACAGTATATAGAAGATAATATAGTTATTATTTTATATTGTAAGAAACAAAGAAATAGGAAGTGGAAGAGGAGAAGAACTTTAAAGTGGTGATGAAATATTTACCTCTTCTTCGTATTGATCCTTTGGATTTGATCAAAAGGGCTCCATAGAATGGTTTTATGACTAAAAAAGGCTTCTAGGATGAAGGTAGTACAGTTGGGAGTATATTTGGGTAGGTTTTGTCTGAGCCAAATGGCTTTAAAGGTGTGAATTTGAGATAAGGGGAAGTTCCCTTTTATAAGAGGGGTGAGGGGCACCTTAGGAGAAGATTGAAATATTATTTTATATTAAAGTAATATTAAGTTTATAATGGCTCAAAAATGAATTATTTAATGGATAAGGTGGTAATGGGTCGAAAAACTCCCAATTAATATGTTCTAGACAGATTTGGGTCACCATATTAACCTTATCTTTTAGATTTAACTCATGGTTAAATTGTTTGACATTTACCATGTCTCTTTGTATTTTTATATTATATGGTTAATAAACTTACTATAAACTTCCAATAGAACCCCAAATGGTTCATTAATGACACAACTATCATTATATAATTCTTTTTTCTGAAACTTATATTTTTAGGATTATTATATCAACCAATAATATTGTATTTGTTTTAAAAACTCATTGATGTCAATTTTGACATTATTTAATAATTGGTTTTTTTAAAGTCCAAAAAAAATTATTACTTATAAATAAATACATTTAATCAACCATAACATGTCTTATTAACCTATAAAATTAGTGTAATTCATTAAAAGTCTAAAATTAGAATTTTTTGGATGTTTATAATATCAATTATTTTAATCTTTCATTAATATGGTAATTATTGCATCTTTATTGTTTCATTAATAAATTTAATTATTTAATTTCTGATAATTATAAATAAAATACCATTATGTATGAAATATTTTTATCTTTCTAATTAATATTTATAGTCTAATTTTTATTTTATGTAACCCTATATTAAAAATGGTTTAGTTATTAAACTTTGAATTTAACACTTTTAACTCTTCTTTGAATTAAATAATAATAAATGTCCTAATCTAATCCAAGTGGACCTGAAGGATCATATTTTATTCCTAAGGTTGTTTTTTATCTAATTACACTTATCGAATAGAATTATTACATGTTTTAGGTTAATAATAATAACATTTTTACCATTAATTACCCTATTTACTTTTAACTGTGGTAAATAAAAGTAAAAAAGTTGCAATTCACCAAAATTATTTTCATCTTATTGAACCACATTTTACTTAATTATATTAACCGTGTCTCTTGAATTTTTAAAATTCAACTCACATAATTGGTAAAATTATGTTTTATACAAATTTTCAAATTCTCCTAGGAGGTGGGTAAAAGACGGTAAAAAGTTTAATAAAATTTTATATATCTAGTATTATTATAAAATGACTCCAATAAATTACATTGAACATATATAGGTATTATGTATCTATTTTAACCTAAAAAAAATAAAAATAAAATAACAAATTATTTAAATAAAAATTCAATTTTAACCAATAACGCAATGTTTTTTCACTATTCATCAAAAAATGAAAGTTTTCAGCAAAATATCAAAAATGTACCCTAAGATAATTTTTATATTCTGAATTCAAAAATTAATTCAATAATACCAAATTCAAGACATATAAGTTTCGTTAATTAATTTAAAATTAATTCCCGTTTTCAAAACTGAAAAGTGGGGGTTTTTTAAAGTTCAAACTATCAAAATATTGGCACGTTTTTATGTCAAATTTAAATGTGAAATTACTTATAATGACCTAAATTTTATTAAATGATAAAAATATAATCTAATTATAATTACAAACCATTAAAATACATAATTTATCACTATGAATTATTTTTATTAAAAAGGTTGATTTCAATTAAAATTTAATATTTTTTAGTATTCATCAAAATATGAAAGTTATCAAAAAAGTACCAAAAATTAATCCAAAATAAATTTTATATCCCTATTATAAAGAAGAATTTAATATCATTAAATTTAATATATAAAAGTGTAGAATATTGGTTTTAGAAAGGGTTGGTAATTAAAAGGTGGTAAAATTTCATTTTTTGAAAAATACTTCTTTTATCTGAAAAAAATGAATTTGTTCTTATATTATGTATAAGAAACACATAATATGGATTCTAAAATTATATGGAGTATAAAAAATTAAAAATTTAGTTAATACTATTCATAACCGCTTTTGAATGGCTAGTTTGGTAAGTTGTGGTGTGCTCAAACTCAGTGATGTGTGTAGCACAAGCTATTGAATTTAAAGAAAATAACTTACTCTGAAATCTTGAGGTGTTACACAAAAGCATTTTAAACTTTATCTTCAGTATAACATAGAAAATTTAAAATCAAATAATTTCATTTAATTATTCATATGTATATTCTACTATTATAATAATTACATGCCTTATTAATAGCCACTTTTATAATGATGGAAGCATAATGCCAGACTTCATAACCACATAGTAAAGGCCTTGTGCCAAGAATACAAATAAGATTTTGTCAAGGCCTTATTCAAAGACACTAGTTTGTCTCATGAGACCTACCGTTGTATCGAAGAGCTATAGAAGGCTCCACCCATCACTTACTAAGTCCAATGCATTCCTCATATGAAAAAGTTTAAACATGACATAAACATTCGTATTGAAACTAGCATATGAAATGTCAATACCTTATCCATAAACCATGAATGGTATAAGAATAACACATCCACAACCAAAAATATCACAAAACCTTCAATATAGTACAAAATATTTGTATCATAATAAATCAAACTCGTTCAAGAATAATATCCCGTAAAGTATGTTGACATAGTTGAAAATGATCAATAAAAATCTTTGAGGGAAATATCCATTTTTCATGAAAACATTTAAAAGTCTCACTATTTATCAGGAATTTGTTTAAAATAGTTATTTGAAAAAAAGTTACCCATACCACTTTGAAACTTTTAAAAGTAATTTAAATTTTATAACATTATTTTTCATATAAATAAAACCTTTAAACCATTTTTAAAACATGGATATTAAGAAGAAAGATTTAGAAGTATAAAATTTTAAAACATTTAAAATGATATTTTAGATAGAGTTCCTAAACAAATGAGAGATACTTGAATACAAATAATAGTTGTAATAAAAATGTTATAGTATCACGAGAATAAACGGATTCATGATATACTTTTTCAAAGTATAGTATATACACCAAATAAAAGTGAATTGGCGCATAACAACAAAAAAGTCTCAATGGAATGTAAGTTGAGATGAATTCCTTTATAAAAACTATATCATTAGGTTAAGAATAAATCAATGACATAATTATGTGTGAAAAATAAAAATACACTCAATATGATTGGATATTCAGTGTAAATTAATCTGATGACATTCACTCATATTCTTGTAAAAACAACACCAATGACTTAGATGTTTAACTCAATGAATAGAAATTGAGTTAAAATTTCTCTTATCAAGTTTATATCAATTACCTGAGAATTTATCATTGGAGTGATTATTTGTATCAAAAGTATATCATCAAAAATTAGAGTTTAAATTACTACATAAGTAAATAAATAGTGGTTTCACACATAATATTGGATTAATATAATCAATGAAGTTTGCGTAAAACCAAATGAGTGGAAGTTGAAATTTAAAGTTCCCTTACCAATTTGGTAACTTACGAAACTTACAGCACATAAAATAATAATAATCAAATGATTATTTAAATAACCATAAATTATAGTATATTATTCAAACAATACAATCATGGGTAGTACATACACCACAGAAAAGGTATTAGTGGAAGATATTGCATGAATCTCACAGGAATAAAAGTGAGATGAAAACCACTTACCTTGTAATTTTCCTTGTTTGAGGGATGTTTAACCACCTTTATAATGGTAAAATAATTGTTATTTAATTATACAAGATTCATATACATTAATATGATATCATATATGATCTTTTTATATTACTTTGTTAATTATATTTCAGTATTATCATCATTTTAGGTGTTAACTGATTCGTTTTCCTTTATATGTTCTGGTATATAAGTAATGTTTATTATGGATGGGATTAATATTATTAATATTCAGAATGATATTATGTATTTAATAATTATTATTAATCATTAAATGAAAATTATTCTTGAATGGATATGATGGAGAATGAATCACATCGCGTTCGTGGAGACGGTAATCCATACGTACGAACGAGTGACAATATCATTGTTTTGATATTAAAATTGTATATAATTGGATGGTTTATCATATATACAGAATCATTATCATGTTATATTTATTATTTACATCATTTATACTCATTATTTTACCCATCCAAATGTTGATGTGTTCGAATAACAAACTACACCACGACATGGAGACAGTAATCTGTACGTAGGCACGTATGGTAACATTGTCATTTATAGGATGGATAGAATAATGAATAGGGTTGTACCATTTTTATAATAAAATAAAAATATATATAATATTCTGGAGTTATTATTTTATAATGTAAACATCAAAAGAACGAGGAAGTGGAAGAAGAAAATAACTTGAAAGAGGTGATGAAATATTTACCTCCTCTTCAGGTTCTTCCTTTTGATTTGATCAAAAAGGATCCTTAAATTGGCTTTC
The DNA here is from genome assembly GCA_963277665.1 of Viscum album. Classification (NCBI taxonomy): domain Eukaryota; kingdom Viridiplantae; phylum Streptophyta; class Magnoliopsida; order Santalales; family Viscaceae; genus Viscum; species Viscum album. Next base: position 1,995,484,011 of record OY728143.1, on the reverse strand, counting down.
TGACTAAAGTAATGAATCTAGAATTAATTTAGGATAGTTGAGATGATATTTGGGCAAGGTTTGTCTAAGAAAAATGGATTTTAATGTGTGAATTGGAGAGAAAGGGAAAGTTCCCTTTTATAAGAGAGGTGAGGGTCACTTTAGGAAATGCTTGAAATATTATTTTATAATAAAATCATTTTCAGTTTCTAATGGATCCAAAATAATTTATTTAGAAGATAAAGTGGGTATGGGTCTAAAAACTCTCAAACAATAGGTTTTATCCAGGTTTATGTAAACATATTAACCTTATATTTTAGATTTAACTCTTAGTTAAATAGTTTGACATTTACCATGTATCTTTGTATTTTTATATTATATGGTTGATAAATATACTATAAACTTCAAAGAGAACCCCAAGTGGTTCATTAATGATACACCTATCATTATATAATTCTTTTGGCTGAACCTTAGATTTTTAGGAATAGAATATCAATTAATAATATAATATTTGTTTTAAAAACACTTTTATGTCAATTTTGACAATATTTGGTATGTTGTTTTTATTAAATTCATAAAAGCATTATTACTTTAAAAAAATCCTTTAATTAAACCTAACATGTCATATTAACAAATAAAATTAGTGTAATTAATTAAAAGTCTCAAATTAGATTTATTTAGATATTTATAATATCTATTATTTTAATTTTTCATTAATAAGGTAATTACTACATCATCATTGTGTTATAAATAAATTTAATTATTTAATGTCTAAAATTTATAAATAAAATACCATTATGTAGGAAATAGTTTTATCTTTGTAATTAACATTTATAGTCTAATTTATCTTAATTATAACCCTATATTAAAAATGTTTTAGTTATTAAACATTGATTTTGACTCTTTTAACTCTTCTATAAATAAAATAATAATAAATGTCCTAATCTAATCCAAGTTTACCTAAAGGATCATATTTTATTACTCAGGATGTTTTTGGTCCAATTATACTTATCCAATAGAATTAGGACATGTGTTAGGGTAATTATGATATCATTTTTACCCTTAATTACCCTATTTACTTTTAACCGTGGTAATAAAATTCAAAAGTTATTATTCACCAAAAATTATTTTCATCTTCTTGAACCACATTTTACTTACTGATATTAACCATGTCTCTAGGATTTTTGAAATTCAACTCGCAGAAGCGGAAAAATAAAGTTTTATACAGATTTGCAAATGCACCTAAGAGGTGGGTAAAAAACGGTAAAAAGTTAGATAAGATTTTATATATCTAAACTTTTTATAAAATGACTCCAATGAATTATGTTGAACATATATTGGTATTATATATCTATTTTTACCTAAAATAAATAAAACATAAATAAAAATTTTATTTTAATCAATAATGCAGTGTTTTTTCACTATTAAAATTGAAAGTTTTTAGAAAAATACCAAAAAATTAACCTAAGATAATTTTGATATTATGAATTCAAAATTGAATTCTATTTTACCAAATTCAAAACATAAAATTTTCATTATTTAATTTAAAATTAATTCTCATTGTCAAAACTGAAAAGTGTGTTTTTTAAAGTAAAAACTATCAAAAGATTGACTTGTGTTTTGGTCAAATTTAAATGTGAAATTACTTATAATGACCTACATTCTATTAAATGATAAAAAATATAATCTAATTATACTTACAAACCATTAAAATACATAATTTAACACTAAAAATTATTTTGATTAAAAAAATTCAATTGAAATTTAGTATTTTTCAGTATTCATCAAAATATAAAAGTTATCAGAATAGTACCAAAAAATAATCCAAAATAACTTTTTATGTCACAATTCTAAAGAAGAATTTAATTTCATTAATTTGAATATATAAAAGTTTCAAATATTGGTTTTAAAAAGGGTTTTCCATTAAAAGGTGGTTAGTTTTCATTTTTTTGAAAAATACTTCTTTTATCTAAAAAAATTAATTTGTTCTTATATTTTGTCTAAGAAACACATAATATAGATTCTAAAATTATATAGAGTATATAAAATTCAAAATTCATTTAATACTATTCGTAACCGCTTTTGAATCGTTAGTTTGGTAAGTCGTGGTGCACTCGAACTTGGTGTTGCGTGTAGCGTAAGCTATTGAATTTAAAGAAAATAACTTACTATGAAATCTTAGGGTCTTACAAACCCAACCATAATTTCCATCCCCCCATATCAACCCTTAAGGAAGGATCCATTATCTATGATCCTCAAATATAGAATCTAAACCTTAACAACTATAACCTCGAGCAACTGGTCTTAATATCGAGAGACAATCTAGGATCTCCTTATATATACTACTAGGTCCTACCTTCCAGTATTCATCAAAAATAGCTTCAAAAAAAATTGAAATGATGTCCACGATACAAGAAAACTAATGGTTTCACAACCCTCACATGGGTCTCACACATAACATCTCTCACCCATACGTACTAAAACCAGTTTTATTAGGGAAACATCTTGTTCACCCTTGGCTCTCTCAATGGAGTTATCAGTGGCCCCCATGCACCCCCAACCTTACCGTAGCATCCCATATCATAGGGGTGACTCTAATGGAATATGAAAAGGCCAAATATTAGTTCATGGATAGGGATAACACCCAATAACCTCCTCATGACCTCCACTACACACCATGAGAAACCCCTAAGGAGTGACCATAGAACCAAGATAATAATGAAAATCCTTCGAACAAGACCCCTCTTCATGGCATCCTAAACCCAATACACAACCAAACAAAGAAAAAACAACCATCAAGGGATAATGTAAACCTAATTAAATAATTTAAAATATTTAAAATCATAATTAAAAGGGAGAAAACACAAAACATAAACCAAAACCTACCTCATTATGTTACCTCCAAATGTTATGGCCTGGTCTCATTCTCCACTAACAACAAATGAAACAAACTCATCCACACAAGGTAATAAAATTAATTAAAATAATTTAAAATGTTTTAATAAATTTAACGAAATCAATGCAAAAATCATTAAAACTCATCAAGGAATATCAACATTCTGGTACCATGAACAACCAATGATGGATGGTATACAATGATCCTTCGATACCAAGATGGAAAAAATCTATAACCCATGAAACCCAATTGACTAGGCATCTCATCAAATTTAATTTAAATTTAACGAAAAATCCATCGAACATCAAGCCTTCAAAGAATTAAAAATAGATGGTGTGGAAAAACCATCTCGATATTAAATCTAAATAATCCTCGATAAATCCCTATCACTATTGGTTGATTCTACCATGATTTTGTGGAATCTAAACCTATAGTATAGGTAGAGACAACAAAAAATCAACCATAACAGAGGAGGGATAAAAGGGTGAATTAGAGGAAGAAACTAACCATAAAACACCAAATCAAGCCTAAAAATATACTCAAGATCAAGGGGGATTGAAGTAATAAAATGACATAGAGAGGTGTTATTCTACATATGCGTATGGGGTGATGATGGATGGGGGAAAGGCCAAAATAAAAAAGGGGCATTTTTTATCTACTTTTAATCCCATCCTAGATAGCCACAAGGTTTGTCTAGATGGTTTTCCAAACTATTCTCCTACCATGCACATGGAAATGCATAAACAAAGCCACTCTACATACTTTGGCCAGATGGTTTAATAATTTTTTGCCAAGTATTCTAAATGGTTATGGACACCTTAGCAAAACCTCACATAGTTTTTTTGGAATGATTTTCAATCTATACACCGTGAAACCAGAATAGTCCAACCATGTATTGTTTCTTATGAAACGCACATGGATTCCTCTAAATCATGGTAAAAAGATGTACATAAATCATGCACATTAAAAATTTAACTAAAAACACCCTTAAAATATGAAGTTTTTATGGTTTTCACTAGTCTATGTAAACAAATATTGAGAATATTGACTGTTTCTTAATGCTTCCATGCATTGGTTGAGTTCCTAGGCTACCTTTTGGGAAAAAAAACATAATTTTAACACTTATATAAAGAGAATATAACTCTAGAAATTTATAAATGAACCTGAATTCTCGTACCACCCTCTTAATGAGGCCAAATTGAAATGACATATAAATTTAATTACCAATGGTAATGAGGGTTGTTAAAAACAACCACATGGAAGTTCCCTTGGAACACTCCCTAAAACCATTGATGTTTTGAGTTTTTATATTATATGTTTCATATAGACATACAACCACACTTTTAAATAAAACATTACATAACAAAAATATTTTGGCCCCACCGAACATGTATAACCAGGGTCCATTATATCAAAATACATAGCCTAATTTCACTTGAGGTAAAATAAATTTATAATTTAATGAAGAATATATAGAATAGTTATATCTATAAAAACCATCACACTAGTGATAATACCAATACTATATTATAGAGTATATTGACCCTTATCTGTAAAAAATTCCCATGATAGACAAATCAATGAATGAACCATAATTGATTGAGACACCCCTTGAGAGGAGAGGAAAATAAGTGTGTGTGAGTGTGTTATGATATCCCATTTATTGGGAAATAACTAAAATTTCACTCATTTTATAAAATTATCAAAAAAATTGATTTTATAAAAATGAATATGATCACTAGATACATGGTCCCCTATTAGAAATTACTTGTTATACAATGGGAGACCCAGCGACCTGCCACCCCCCTTCTCCCGGTGACCCGAGGTGTTTAACCTAGTTTTGTATATATTCCTACCAACCACTTATTATTTCAGGCTATACACTAATTTATTTGGAAGGAATTTCTCCCCAGCATGTCTCTTATTTAGCTTCATTGTGCTGTTTTGAGAATGTAAAGGGAATCAATCTCATCCCTCATGGATAAATCCCACTGATTTTAGTCTATCAAAATTCCCACCTATTTTGGGTTCTCAGGCTCTCCATCATCAAACCATCCAGAAAAATATTATTACTTAATCCCAGGATGTGTCTCACTCCTTACAAATTTATCGAGCTTTCACTACATTTCCAGAAAGAAACATCTCCCACACTAACTATCTCTATAGATTTATCATTTTTCAGATACTCCCCATTGAATCTCATGGAATTTTAGTTATTCATACTTCCTCTATCAGGTGTTCAATGAATCAAAGTTCCAAATTCTATCAACTAACACTCATGTGAACTAGTGTCACTTAGTATCAATACACTCCCATCTTCTGACACGTGATTCAAGGATCCACTTCCAGAATTATATCTTCTAGAGTTCACTCTATGCTCATTTCTATATTTGATGAGGTTACCTTTCTTCCCAGAATTCCAACACATAAGACCACTCTCCCCCGAACTGCTCCTGCTCCTTATTCTCTTTAATTTTCCTTTATTATGACCCTTATATAATATGGATCAACCTATTCATTTCACACCATATACATGTATAACATATCTAGATCACTTTCTAATGAATTTAAGCATTCATAATTAAATCTCCAATGTCCATAAACACAGGTCATTATTTCTACTCAAGTTACTCAAAGTGGTGATCATTTCATTCCAAGATTCAAGGGGTGATGATAGTAACAACAACACCCATTCCAGATCCTTGAAATCCACCTTAACTAACTCCAATTTAATTATTATTATGATGAAGTTGTTAATATGATTTACAATAAACTTATCTTCTTATATAATCATGACGAACAATATCTTTAGTAAGAACATTTTATTTATCACCATGGGATTATCAAACATGTTAGCAAGTATCTTCATAAGTTATTAACTAGTGTCACTTAATAAATATTTTAAATTTATTATGATTGAATTAAGTATAATAGTTTGTGTTAAAGTTGTAAATTCATTTCTAAATAATTACTTCAAATTAAATGATCTTAAGACATGAAATATACATAAATGTTTGAAGTAAAAATTGGACATGTCCTTTGTATTATATCAAATCCAAATTTTATGGTTTGCATTATTTTTTTTAATATGAGTTGTTTGAAATATTGAAGATAAATTTTTATAGTACTAAAAACAAAACATATTTAAGTGAAAATTACATACATCATTCATTAGTTTTTAAAAGAGATTTTAATGAGAACCCCACTATGGAAATTCAAGTGGATGAATTAAAATTGCACAACCTAATGATATAATGAATAATAAAGGTCTCTCAAAATTCAAGGAAATAAGAAACACTATAAAATTCACAGAGAGAGGTAAATTCAAATAGATAGTGAAAATATTGAAAAACATAAAGAGCGGTGAAACATGACAAATTTTCATGAAATGACCTAGGCTACCCATAATCTGGGTACCCAAGCTAGCCTGTGATAAGTCTCAAAGGGTGTCATATAAGGGATAAATATTTCTAGTAATGTCGTTGTACTAATGGTATGAAAATTATGCATCTTTGGTGTGTTCAATGACATCACTTTCAATGGGGTTTTGTTTGAGGTAACATAAATGTGTGATCAACAGTGTTATGATAAGTGTGTAACCTGATATTCTTACTACTCCTCAATGAGGTGTTGACGCTATCTCCTAGGGACCAGACTTGTTCGGTTTGTCTGGGCATGCTAAGTAAGTGGTAAATGTGATCAATGTATCATCTTTATTATATTATGCATACTTTATGATCAATGGGTCATCTTTATTATATTATGTTTTTGTAATCTTACACAATCGTATATATGAATCTCTTTCTCTATTTAGTAGTAACTATGTGTTTTAATTTTTTTTATTATTATGTAGGCACATTGTGATATACATAGATAAAAGATGGATCACATTACCGAGGAACACACTTCAATATGTTAAGGTTTTGAATGAGTTTTTATATTTTTCAATTTCTAATTAATCTGTTAAAGGGAGAATAAGATGTCCATGTCCTAAATGTAAATTTAGAACATGGTTGAAGAGAGATGAAGTTTATGAACATTTAATACTGAATCAATTTCCAGTTCAATATTTGGGTTGGATTTGGCATGGATAATCGAACAATACAGAAAGATTGATCATTGATGTTAATCCACATAATAAGGTCCCAAGTTTGTCAACAATGGAAAATGAAATGAAAAACCACATAAATGATGCACTCGGAACTGCAAGACACCACTATGCACATCAAAACATTTCAGAACAACCAGAAGAGGGTGCTACAAATTACAACGTGACAAGTGATGTTTTTTATACTGTAACACAAGAAGATCAAGATTTTAACATATCATTGGATCCTCCTCTTGATTCTGTGGAGCCAAATGTAAGGGAAAACATCACTGAGAAAAATGTGTTTCATGATTTAGTTGATGATTGAAATCAAGAGTTGTATAGTGGGTGTTTGAAATATTCAAAGCTTTCATTTCTGATGAAGTTGTACCATATCAAATGTTTATGTGGAATTACAAATAAGGAAATGTCCATGTTATTGGAATTGATTCGTGATGCATTTCCTGAATCAAAAAACCCAGAATCTTTTTATAATATGAAAAGAGTTGTTAACAAGCTTGGTCTGAATTATACAAAAATACATGCATGTACCAATGATTGTATGCTTTATTAGGGAGAGGATTCAAGTAGACAGAATTGTAAGAAATGTTCTTCTTCTAGATGGCAGTAAAATGGTGATGTTGGAAGTCTGACTGAACATAATTTCATGGATAAGAAGAAAAGGAACACACCTAAAAAAGTTTTGCATTACTTTCCTTTGATTCCTCGATTGCAATGATTATACATGTCATCAAAAACCGCCGAACACATGAAGTGTCATTCTCTAGATAATAACAATGATGGGTTAATGAGACATCCATGAGATTCCCAATTATGGAAGACATTTGATTCATTACATCTAGATTTCTCAGTTGATCCTAGGAATGTTCGATTGGGATTGGATTCTGATGGATTCAACCCATTTGGGACTTTGAGTACCAGTTATAGCATTTGGCAAGTTGTTTTGATCACTTATAATATATCTTTGTGGATGTGTATGAAAAAAACATCTTTTATCATTTTGATGATTAGTCCTGGAAAACAAATGCCTGGAAATGATATTGATTTATACCTACATCCTTTGATTGAATAATTGCAGGAGTTATGGAGCAACGGTGTTGAGACATTTTATGTTTCCTCTAAAATAATGTTCAAAATGCATGCTTCTTTAATGTGGACTATTAGTGACTACCCTGGGCTTGGGAATTTATCTGGTTGGAACACTTATATGGGTTTGGCTTGTCCCGTTTGTAACTTTGATTTTGAGCCCAAATGAATACCTCACAGTAGAAAATGGTGCTTCTTGTGCCATCAGTGATTTCTTGATTCATCTCATAGATTTCAGCTGAACAAATAAAAATTTAATGGTTCCATTGATCATAGACCACCTCCAAAGTTGTTAACCGGTTATAAAATATTGACACAGCTTAAAAATGTTGAAACAAAATTTGGGAAGGTTCATCATTTGAATGATAGTGGAAAACGAGTCTAAAGTGCATCGTCAAGTGAAATCAGAACGCAACAATGGAAGAAAAAAAAGTATATTCTTCAAAATTTCGTATTGGGAATTTAATTTGTTTTTCCACAATCTTGATGTGATGCATATTGAGAATAATGTATGTGATAATTTGATTTTCACACTACTTAATGAGCATGTAAAGTCGAAGGATCATCTCAATGCTCGCAAATACTTACAATTGATGAACATAAAATGTGATCTTTGGCCATATGAGAATGAAAAGTATGCTCTGGCCATTTTTGCAAAGAAAAATAGGGATAAAGATACATTCCTTCGAATTTTAAAGATTGTGAAGTTATCTGATGGGTATTCAAGTAACATCTCGAGGTGTGTTGACTTGAAGAATCGTAAGTTATATGGATTGAAAAGTCACAATTCACATATTTTGTTACAACAGTTACAACCATTGGCGTTGCATACATTATTACCTGAAAAAGTTACTGTTGTTGTACTCCAATTCTGCACATTTTTTAGGCAATTATGTCAGAAATCTCTACATTCATTTTAGCTTGACAACCTCCAGGAGAGGTTTGTATTGACCCTTTGTGCAATGGAGATGATCTTTCCTCCATCGTTTTTTACTGTCAGGAGGTATTTAACTGTGCATTTGGTTGAAGAAGCTAAATTAGAAGGCCCTGTTAATTATCGATGGATGTATCCAATTGAGATGTATTTTATTTATATGTTTCCAGTTATGTAAAAAAATGGTCATTTAAATAAATGCATAATATTATTATTTTATTTCACAGATATCTTGGCCATTTGAAAGCATACGTGAGAAATAAATCTCAACCAGAAGGTTCTATTACTGAAGGCTATTTGGCCGATGAGTGTATCACCTTTTGTTCCATATATTTGGATGATATTGAGACAAGATTTAATAGATTTGGAAATGCTGACAACACATTAACTCAATCTCAAATGCATCAGAAATCAAAAATATTTCCTACTATTGGCCGATCAGTTGGGAGGACCTCATATGTGACACTAACAGAATTGGAATTATTACAGGCACATAGATATGTGTGGATGAATAGTGAAATTTCAGATCCATTTATTGAAGATTTGAGGATACAAACAAAGAGATGAATGAGAGGCTGAACACTAAATGAGAAAGATGTAACGAAATCTATGAATAAAGAGTTGGTAGAATGGTTTGCACGACATGTAGGTTTATAAATATTTCAATAAATACGAATATTAGTTTGACACATAAAATTTGTAAATCTATTAAATTATATTTCTTTTTTCAGATCATGAATAATGATACTCGAGCAGACTTGTCAGAATATTTGAATTTTCTTTCTAGAGGTCCTATAAAACAAGTTAGAAAGTTTGATGCTTATAATGTGAATGGATTTAGATTTCGTATAGTCGATCGAGAAGTGGGTTTGAAAAAATAGAATAGTGGTATATTTACATTTTTTGAAGTGGGATACTATATAAAGCTACATGATATTATAGAATTAAACTACCACGGGTAATTTTCTGTTGTTTTATTCAAATGAAAATGGGTCGATATTATCAGATGTGTTAAAAGATATTCCTTGTAATTTACTTCTGTAAACTTCTCTCGCTTGATGGATGTTGGTAATCATGAACTACATGATCCATATATCTTAGAATCGCAATAAAAAATGTTATATTATGGGAATGATGTTGTGGATGAATAGTGGAGTGTAGTTACTCATGTAATACAAAGAGATTTGTATGATACGGGTGATGAAGTGGAAGATTTGACCTCTGCAATTGAATTTCATCAACAAAAGGAAGCAGAGTTATTTTTCCATTATGATATTGAAAATATTAGTCTAGAAAGGATGAATGATGTGGATGAAGAAATGAAGCATGAAACCGACATGATTAAAGGGGAAAATGATTATATGTACAATTATTTATTCATTCAGCAACCACTTGTTTCATTTCTGTAGTCATTCATTATCATTGTTATATATTTTTTGTTTGTTAGTATTGGGCATCTATTATCATTTTTAAATATTTTTCTGTATAAATTTTTTGAAATATATATTTTGAATTTAATTATATTTGATTAATTGACAGGAATTCCAAGGAGGAAGCGGTACACTATTTTATCTAGTTCTATGACAGGTGGTGATCTGTCTGTCCCCACGGCATCTGAGGCACCAGCTGCTTACACCCCTGCACCATCTCCCACTGCACCACCTCTGACACCATCTGTGGATGTCCCATTAGAGGATGATTCATCGACTCCCCTTACAGGAGCCTCATCAGTGGGGCGGCGACACACCCCTTCATGTTCATCACGGACATTCTGGAGGGTCACAGTCATAGGTACAAATTTTAATTAAACAAATTTATTTCATTTTGTTTATACTAATTGTTTGCTCATTGCAAATGAAAAAAATGAAATCGTGGAAAAACAAATAAAAATATCAGATGTTTGGAACATGAATGGCGAGAATATAGTCGTGCCATTTTATTCTTATAGGGTCCTTACGGATGATGTCGCGGGGTTACTTGGCTAGATTATAAGTCAGCTGGCAGCGGATCCCATTTCCTTGCCTATTTCATATTATGATTGGAGGAATATGCCTCCAAAATGGAAAAATGAAGTTTTTCATTCTCTGAGAAAGGTAATTTTATTACATTATGGTTTAATTGAATTTCATCTTACTAATATGTTCAAAATTAATTTCTATATACATATGTTCTTCCACTTTACTGTTGTTGATGTGATAGCACAGAAGTGGACATTGAAAAATCTTGGTAAAAAATGGAAAGATTTCAAATGGAGGTTGTGGTGTGATGTCAACGATACTTCGTTGACCATGCAGCAAATGTATGAGAAGCTACCCAGTGGGGTAATGAAAGAACAGTGGAAAGTTTTTGTTGATAGACATCATAATGAGAAGTATATGGTATTGAAATATATATTATTATATTATCCTAACTTTACATTTATACATGTATATTAAGAGGAGATGATATTGAATACATTACTGTTAAATTGAATTTTATTTATTTCTGGATCTCTCAAGACAGAATGCATCAAACCGGGCAAAGCAAGTCATCCTGTATACTACGGGCTCAAAAAAAATTTCTAGAAGCCGAATGTCAATGGTAATATTTTAAATAGTTTAAATATTTATAAGAAAATATTATGTATTTAACATATTGAATTGTTGATTTATCTTTGTTTCATGAAGTCACAGAGTTTAGGGCATGAAGCATCCTGAACTGAACTGTGGCTGGATGATCACAAAAAAACAGATGGAAGTTTTGTTAATGAGCATGGCAAAGAAGTTGGGTTATGAAGTCAATTTTTTATTATAATAACTTATTATCAGTTTTTATTGTGATAATATATATTGATATTTGATTTCTAGGTAAAACTTGTAACAACCCGAGATTTTATGAGATATATTATTTTTAATTTATGTGATGTGTTCTATTATACACTAAGATTAGCTTGTGCTATACACCGTATTATCTTGCAGTATACGCAACACTATTCTTGGATTGTGTTACACAAAATTTCAAGTTCGTTTGATAGAAGCCATTCTACACAACATTGAGTGTATATATATATATTCAATGTATAAATGAAATATGGTTGGATTCTGTTATACAAAACAATGAAGGAGACTTTCACAACACGCAACCCTGAATTGGCTTGCATTACACGCAATCGCGACCTTCCTTGATAGCGTGTGTAGTACGCAATACCGGGTTTCACTAAACAACGATATATTGTTATAATATTATCACGAACTAGACGTTATGAATATTATTAACTAAATTTTTAATTTTATAACATTATTATTCATCTTACACATTTTCTATAACATGGTATGAGAACAAAATAAATTTTTCGGGTAAAATAAGTATTTTTCAAAAAATACAGCTTTGTCCCCTTTTGATGGCACACCTACTTTAAATAATGTTTTTGACATGTTTATAAGTTAAATTTTACAAAATAAAATTATTCTTCAGAATCAGGATATAAAATTTTACCTTGGATAAATTTTTCATATTATTCTGATAAATTTCATATTTTAATGAATAGTAAAAACACGCTATATTTTAATTAAAAAAATTCATCGTAATAACTTATGTGGTTAAATTATAATATTGAATGGTTTTAAAGTATAAATAGAATATATTTTTACCATTTAATATAATTTATGTCATTATCATTGATTTTACCTTAAATCTGTAGGTTAAATCAATTCAATCTTTTGCAATGATTTAAACAAAAACCCGTTTTCTTTCGACAATGGGATTAATTTTAATTTAATTTGTGCAAATTTTGTGTATTGAATTTGGAAAAATAGATTCCATATTTGGAATCATTAGGTCCAAATTATGTTAATAAGCTACTTTTTATTTTTGGGCTTTATGAATAGTAACTACGTTAAATTTTATTTACCATACTTAAAGGTAAATCGGGTAATTAAGGGTAAATATAAGATTATAAAATTAACCTAACACATGAAAAAATCCTATTGGATGACTAAAGGTCGACCCATATAACCTAAGGGTCGGATTAGAATCATTTAATGGACTTTTTTCCAGGAAAATAATTTAATTATTATTAAAACCAAAGAAAGTGGCAATATGTCACTCTCTTAAATCTTATAAGTATATTTATTTTAATTTAGTGATAAACCTCATGAAACTTCGAACATGAATAGTCTCCAGAAATCTAATGAAATTATCTACATCATATGAATTTATTTATAATTTTTAGGGATTAAATAATTAGCATTAATTGTGACACAATAGTGATGCAGAAATTGTTTATCTAGAGAGAAATCAAGAATATAGTTTTTATTAAACTAATAGTGACCATAAAAGGCACAAAACCCTGACCAAAACTTATTGTTCATGTAAATGTAAACCATAATCATCCAATTGTAGAATATTTGACCATTTGGAGACTTATAAAAGTTATTATGACACTTATATTATTTTATTTTAAATGATGCCAATGTTGTCACCTTCATAATTTAATAAATATAAAAATTTAAATATTGTGATTTTAAGATGATAAATTCGAGTAAAAGTATTATTGTGAAAGGTAATAGATTTTTATTCATCATAGGATTTTATTTTTAATTTTTATGCAACAAATACGTATATTAAATAATTATACAAAAATGATGTAATAATTATTTTATGAAGAGATAAACCAAATAAATGATATTAAAAATAATAAAATAAATATTATATGAACTATTTAATGTTCTAAACTAATTTTCTAGATACGTATGACCTTTTATTAATATATTGAAGCTTTTACTTCAAACATATCTTCTGTATATATTTTATTTAAATTCAAATACATGAATAGTGTCAAAATTGACACTATTTTTATTTTATAAAAAAACATATTATAAAATTGTTTAAAAATCACAAAAATATTTAAAATTATAAATTTAAATTTATATGGTCTAAAATTTTATAAAGTATCCAATTATGGACAATTAAAAACAAATAAGTAATTATTTTTTATAATTTAAAATTTAGAATGTTATTACCACAAATAAAATAAATTGAATAAATAGGGATAAATCAAGTTGATAATGTTTAAAATAAATTCCTAACATGTCTAAATTTTATTGGTTGATGAGATTACAACCCTATATCATCTAATATTTTAATACGAGTCATTTTTTGAGGTTTTTAAGTGGGGTTTGATTTATTATAAATTAATATTTTTAAGATTTCCAAAGGTGCCCCTCTCCTCCCTTATAAAAGGGCACCTCCTCCCTCTCTTGCTCACACCAATTTGAGCCTTTAAGCTCGGCCAAACCCTGCCCATTTCCCTTCTCAACTTCCCTAGAAACATCCTAGAGGTCCTGGTCTTCTTCAAAGACCAATTTTAGTACACTAAGAGGAGGATTCAAAGAGGCGTGTCAAAGAAGAGGAGGTTCGGATCCATACGAAGCATATCGGACCTAAGGTAAGGGATAATTTTGCATATCTCATTTTTATTCGAGATTTATTATTTGTAAGTATTTACTGGGGTTATTTCTATCATCCATGTCCATGTTTTATAAAAGTGTTTTCATGTATGTTTAAAGTCCTTTTACCCATTTATGACTTTTACTACATGGCATGTAAGGAATCTTTCTTTTGTTTACCATACGAGGTACTTTTTGACTTTTCTGAAAAAAGTACGAGGAGAATGTTATTTTTAACTTATACGACATAAACGGATTTTTATAGTTTCATAACGCCTCATTTTCATGAAGCTTACTCTACAATTCTTTATGACTATTTTCATCAAAATAATTTTCTTTTAAAATTGCATGGAATTTTGGGAAAAGAAAATGATTTTGAAGAAGAAAGGATATTTTCCTGAAGAATTCATTTCAAGTGTTTTATAAAAGTCATTTTCCATCTAAGATGACATTATTTCATATGTGTATGTTTCAAGTATAATGTCTCTATGATTTATATGGTTTCACTTTTCTTATGATGAAATATCCATTTGTTTTATATGGAATATGTGATGATTGGATGATCTTCATGAAACCCATTTTATTCTTTGGGTTATAAAGAATGATTTATGTTTATTTTGTGGCACAAGTAAGAATAATTTCAATATGAGATGGGTGGGACCTATATCTCCCTCCAACTAATTGGGTAAAGATTTATATCTAATGAGATAGACATACCTGGAATGGTAAGTTAATCTGGTTCAGTGTTACAGGACTGAAATGAGGAGTGAACTCAATATAGAAAGGGATTTTGTCCACTAAGATGGTCTTGGAAGCAATGCCTTGGCTACTATGGAAATCATGACATGTGCTGAATGGTTTCCACAATTACATGTTTTACTACCATGCTATTTTATCATGCTTAATGTTTCTTTATGATCTATGCCTTACGTACTTCCATGTTTTATGTCTTTTCTCAAGCTTTTGATGTTTAAACATTATGTTCATGTTTTTAAGCTCAAATATATATGATTTGTTTTATTTTATCCATGATTACCCTTACTGAGCATTTGAGCTCACCCTTTATATGTTTTATTTTTCCCAGGATATAAAGAAAGGTTTTAGGTAAAAACAAAAAAAGGAAGATCAATATGGGAGATGTTGAAGATCTTTCAACAGGATTAGATGTTTTTATTCCAAGTTTCCAAAGACACTAAACTATTATGGTCCTTGTGTGTCTGTTTTTGTTATGTATTAAGTATTCTTCAAAAGTAATGTAATGTCCATGTATGTCAAGCTTCGAGTCCTTACAGTTGGTATCAGAGGCAAAGGAGGTAGGAATGTATCTGATCCTTGGGAACTCTCACATGTGAGCGTTGGATGAAGCATTGCTCTCCACCCAAGGGATTCATGAGGAAATGGCTTCCACTGGGGATGGTGGTGTGTCCCGCCCAGGCGGTGTAGCTTCCCATGGAGTGCCCTGATAGGTAGCAATTATAGTCCACTGGATGTAATTCCAGACCACTATAGTTGGTATCAGAGGAAAGGTTTAGTCAACCTTTGGAAACTAGGATGCGAGAACTTTAGTGAGATCCCTAAAGATATTTCTAAGGTATGTCTAGGGATGTCCCTAAGGTTAAGTATACATATAGGTTATAGTCCTAGAATTGCGATAACAATCTTAGAATTGAACCTAAGATGTTAGATATTGAAGGTACTCCCCCTTTATTATGTTGTTTTCCTAGCATGATTTTTTCATCTCACACTATTCTTTTTGGCTTTTCGATGATGGATGGAACCTGAAGGAACCATTTTGATCAATGTAATGGATGATGCAATGATTGCCCTCCTGAACAAACCAACGTTATGGGAGATGGAGTGAAAAATCTTATTTTTATACTTACACAAGCTATGAATCATTCTGGACTTCCAAATGAGCAGAGGAGGGAACAATATTCTATTGAGTCCTTCATGAGGAAACATCCACCTTCTTTCAATGGGTCTTCTGATCCACTTGTTGCTGAAAAATGGATCAGTACCATTGAAAATATATTTTCCATACTTCACTATTCGGAACATGATAAATTCATTCTAGTTGTTTACCGTTTAGAAGGTGAAACAGACCAATGGTGGACTCTAATTAAGAATACAAGGCCCCGAGATGAAATTGAGTCCATGGAATGGGACGAGTTCAAGAACATATTTTCAATAAGTACTTCCCTCGTATTCTTTGAACAAATATGGAGAAGGAGTTTCTTGAGCTTAAGTAGAAGGATTATGAATCTGTTGGTATATACGAAGTGAATTTTACAAGTCTTGCATGGTATGCATCTGGCTTTATCATCCAACCTGAAAGTAAAGTTGATCGATTCTTCAGTGTCTAAAAACCAAATCTTCAAAGGGCATTATCTATAAGATACTTTAGTATCTATGAAGAAATTTTTCATTGTGCTATCAAGGTAGAAATGGAAGTTGGTTTTACATATCCATATCATGGTTTTGACAAGAAACGAAAGATGGAGTTCAAGGAGAAATCTCAGAATAATGGTGAAAAGAGTATGAATGTTTCCTTATGCTCAAATTGTGGAATGAAGCATGGTGGAGATTGTCTTAAAGGGACTAGAAAATGTTTTAAGTGTGGAAAAGAAGGTCATCGAGTAGCTGAGTGTCGAAGTAATGGAAAAAGGGTTGCTAATTATGTGAATAATTAAAATACTGCAAAGAACGCACCACCAACACTTCACTGATTCAAGTGCAGTGAAATGGGGCATTATGTTAATAAATGCCCTAATACAAGGGTTAATGATGATCGACATGAGCAACCACTTAAGTCAAAGGACAAAGGGAAGTCACATGCGATCATTATTGGTGATGTTGAATATGACAACGATGTGGTGGAATGATTAAGTGTTTATGTAATGGGATTACAAAATAATGTTGTATATAGTATCGTGGAATATTGGAATATTTATGTATTGGTCTATTGTGGTTTTCAATAATTTTATGGTACCGGTAACCATGTAAAGTGATTGAGATATTTTTGGAAAGAAGATGATATGTGCATAATGAAGGGATAAGGAGAAAATGAAATGTTTGACAGTATTCATGAGCTCATGACAGATATAAGGAAATAGTTATATCATGGTTTGAGTATATAGAATTTTGGGGTTTTGGTATGTGGAAAGAGTTAACTTTTGACAGCACTCATGTTTTCACTAAGATTCAATGGGTATTCATTTTTCAAGAGAATGCATGATTAAGGCCTTCGAACATTTGGAATGTGACCAACAAGACATATCTTATGATATATGGGGATCAATGATGGTATTAACATGCTTGTTATATGAAATTTTTGGTAATATTTTTCACTATAATATGAGAGTGGACTGCAGTATTATGGATAAGCCTAAAGATTGGAATAGATTATGTTGTACATAAGTTAGTATTGTTTAAGGATAGAAGTTTTTTTGATATTATTGATGGGATGTTATAGTAATGTAGTTTTAGAAAAAGGACAACCTACAGGATGGGCGACAGCCCATCGTGTCAAACAAGGTTGTGGGAATTGAACCCCCAACCGAAGTGCGACTGGCCTTTATCGCATACCACTGGCCTACAAGAAGTCCCTGGTTAGTAGAAACTAGTTTTATTTTCTTATTCGGTATGATATATGAAGTATAAGATCATTTTTGGAATCATATACGATTAACCTCACCATAGATAGAATTATATATATTTGATAAATTTTTCTAACCTTTTCTTTGAAACAAATGGAATGACCCATCATTCTATCACATGATCTGTTAACACTTCGCGAATAAAAAATTCAACTTCATTTCTTTAAGAGATGAATTGGAAATTGTTCAAAGCACGAACAACATTGAGATTGTACCAAAATAAAGTAAGTATTTATTCTAATTCAAATTCTTCAACTTTAGGGAAATGATCTTGAAAACCAAAAATTTTGTCCTAGTTCTCTTATATCCGATGAATCATATGGTACCTTATATCATCAAAAATCTATGGCCTTGTGATTGTTGGATTTTTCATAGCCATGTCCTCTACCACTCTCCATCAGAACATGATGGTTAGATTTCTCCTCCATATCCATATTTTCACCTATGTTCTCCTATGAATAGTTAATTTGGGTAAACGTTATGATTCATACTTTAGTTTTTAAAGTTATTTTATGTTATTCCTTTTTATGTTGTAGATTTCTATTAAAGAAAATTTCAAGTAGAAAACCATTTATAACCTCGAAGAATTTTGAGGGTGAAATTCATTTTAAGGGGGGTAGAATGTAACAACCAGAGATTTTATGAGATATATTATTTTTTATTTCTGTGATGTGTTCTATTATACACTAAGATTAGCTTGTTCTATACACAGTATTATCTTGCAGTATACGCAACACTATTCTTGGATCGTGTTACACAATATTTCAAGTTCGTTTGATAGAAGTCATTCTACGCAACATTGAGTGTATATATATATATATATATATATATCCAATGTGTAAATGAAATATGGTTGGATTATGTTATAAAAAACAACTAAGGAGTCTTTCACAACACGCAACCCAGACTTGGCTTTCATTACACGTAATCGTGACCTTCCTCGATAGCGTGTGTAGTACGCAATACCGGGTTTCACTAAACAACGATATATTGTTATAATATTATCATGAACTAGCCGTTATGAATAGTATTAACTACATTTTGAATTTTATAACATTATTATTCATATTACACATTTTCTAGAATATGGTATCAGAACAAAATAAATTTTTTTGGTAAAATAAGTATTTTTCAAAAAATACAGTTTTGCCGTATTTTGATGGCGCACCCACTTTAAATCTATTTTTTGACATTTTTATAAGTTAAATTTTACAAAATAAAATTATTCTTTGGAATCAGGATATAAAATATTACCTTGGATAAATTTTTCATATTATTCTGATAACTTTCATATTTTAATGAATAGTAAAAACACGCTATATTTTAATTAAAAACAAATTTTTTCGTCATAATAACTTATGTGGTTTAATTATAATATTGAATGGTTTTAAAGTATAAATAGAATATATTTTTACCATTTAATATAATGTATCTCATTATCATTGATTTTACCTTAAATTTGTAGGTTAAATCAATTCAATATTTTGCAATGATTTAAACAAAACCCCGTTTTCTTTCGACAACGGGATTAATTTTAATTTAATTTCTGAAACTTTTGTGTATTGAATTTGGAAAAATGGATTCCATATTTTGAATCAGTAGGTACAAATTATGTTAATAAGCTACTTTTTATTTTTGGGCTTTATGAATAGTAACTAATGTAAATTTTATTTACCATAGTTAAAGGTAAATCGGGTAATTAAGGGTAAATATAAGATTATAAAATTAACCTAACACCTTCCAAAATCCTATTGGATGACTAAAGGTCGACCAATATCACCTAAGGGTTGGATTAGAATCATTTAATGGACTTTTTTCCATGAAAATAATTTAATTATTATTAAAACTAAAGAAAGTGACAACATGTCACTCTCTTAAATATTATAGGTATATTAATTTTAATTTAGTGATAAACTTCATAAAACTTCTAAAATTAATTGTCTCAAGAAATATAATGAAATTATCTACATCATATAAATTTATTTATAATTTTTAGGGATTAAATAATTAGCATTAACTGTGACAAAATTGTGATGCAGAAATTGTTTATCTACTGAAAAATCAAGAATATAGGTTTTATTAAACTAATAGTGACCATAAAAGGCATAAAATCCTGACCAAAACATATTATTCAGGTAAATTGAAACCATAATCATCAAATGGTCGAATATTTGACCATTTGGAGCCTTATAAAAGCGATTATGACACTTATATTATTTTATTTTAAATGATGCCAAAGTTGTCACCTTCATAATTTAATAAATATAACAATTTAAATATTGTGATTTTAAGATGATAAATTCAAGTAAAATTATTATTGTGAATGTTAATAGCTTTAAATTCATCATAGGATTTTATTTTTAATTTTTATGCAACAAATAAGTATATTAAATAACTATACAAATATGATGTAGTAATTATTTTATTAAGAGATAAACCAAATAAATGGTTTTAAAAATAATAAAATAAATATTATATGAACTATTTAATGCGCTAAACTTATTTTATAGATACATATGACCTTTTATTAATCTATTAAATCTTTTATTTCAAACATATCATCTGTATATATTTTATTTAAATTATAATAAATGAATAGTGTCAAAATTGACACTATTGTTATTTTATAAAAATAACGTATTATAAAATTGTTTAAAAATCACAAAAATATTTACAAATTATAAATTTATATTTATATGGTCCAAAATGTTATAAAGTATCCAATTATGGACAATTAACAACAAATAAGTAATTATTTGTTATAATTTAAAATTAGAATGTTATTACCACAAATAAAATTAAATTGATTAAATAAGGATAAATCAAGTTGATAATGTTTAAAATAAATTTCTAACATATATAAATTTAATTGGTTGATGAGATTACAACCCTATATCATATAATATTCGAATATGAGTCATTTTTGGAGGTTATTAAGTGGGGTTAGATTTATTATAAATTAATATTTTTAAGATTTCCAATGGTGCCCCTCTCCTCCCTTATAAAAGGGCACCTCCTCCCTTTATTCCTCACACCAATTTGAGCCTTTAAGCTCGGCCAAACCCTACCCATTTTCCTTCTCAACTTCCCTAGAAACATCCTAGAGGTCCTGGTCTTCTTCAAAGACCAATTTTAGTACCCTTAGAGGATTATTCAAATAGGCATGTCAAAGAAGATGAGGTTCGGATACATACGAAGCATATCAGACCTAAGGTAAGGGATAATTTTGCGAATCACATTTTTATCCAAGATTTCTTATTTGTAAGTATTTACTGGGGTTATTTATATCATTCATATCCATGTCTTATAAAAGTTTTTTCATGTATGTTTAAAATCCTTTTTACCCATTTTTGACTTTTACTACATGGTATGTAAGGAATATTTCTTTTGTTTACCATACGAGGTACTTTTTGACTTTTCCAACAAAAGTATGAGAAGAATGTTATTTTTAACTTATACAGAATAAACGGATTTTTGCGGTTTCATAACCCCTCATTTTCATGAATCTTACTCTACAAAAATTTATGACTATTTTCATCAAAATACTTTTCTTTTAAAATTGCATGGAATTTTGTGAAAAGAAAATGATTTTTAAGAAGAAATGATATTTTCCTCTAGAATTCATTTCAAGTGTTTTATAAAAATCATTTTCCATCTAATATGACATTATTTCATATGTGTATGTTTAATGTATAATGTCTCTATGATTTACATGGTTTCACTTTTTGTATGATGAAATATCCATTTGTTTTATATGGATTATGTGATTATTGGATGATGTTTATGAAACCCATTTTATTCTTTGGGTTATGATGAATGATTTATGTTTATTTTTTCGCACTAGTAAGAATGATTTCAATATGAGATGGGTGGGACCTAAATATCCCTCCAATTCATTGGGTAAAGATTTATATCTCATGAGATAGACATGGCTGGAATGGTAAGTTAATCTGGTTCAGTGTTACAGGAATGAAACGAGGAGTGAACTCGATTCAGAAAGGGACTTTGTCCACTATGATGGTCTTGGCAGCAATGCCTTGGCTACTATGGAAATCATGACATGTGCTGAATGGTTTCCACAATTACATGTTTTACTCCTATGCTATTTTATCATGCTTAATGTTTCTTTATGATATATGCCTTACGTACTTCCATGTTTTATGTCTTTGCTCAAGCTTTTGATGTTTAAACTTTATGTTCATGTTTTTAAGCTAAAATTTATATGATTTGTTATATTTTATCCATGCTTACCCTTACTGAGAATTTGAGCTCACCCTTTATATGTTTTCTTTTCCCCAGGATATAAAGAAAGGTTTTAGGTAAGAACAAAAAAAGGAAGATAAATATGGGAGATGTTGAAGATCTTTCAACAGGATTAGATGTTTTTTTTCGAGTTTCCAAAGACACTAAAATATTACGGTCCTTGTGTGTTTGTTTTTGTTATTTATTAATTATTCTGCAAAAGTAATGTAATGTCCATGTACGTCAAGCTTTGAGTCTCTACAAAAATTAAAGAAATATGGGATTCCAATCCTAAGCATTCCTACTCAGTCTCCCAGGATGACTTAGTTGCTAAAGTCCTTGGGAAGGAGCATCCTAGTAGAGTGCGCGGGATGGGTTTGGGACCCATACCATCTGAGGTCTTTGGCAGGCCACCAGGGATTCCAACTGCATCTACTCCTGGTTATAGTCATTTCATACCTAAATATGCTCAGAGGGAGATTTCTTCTCTATGATCCATAGTTCAAGACCAGGGGGCACAGATATTTGCTATGCAGAAATCGTTGACTGATATATATCAGTAGATGAGAAGATATGCCCCTGATGGTGGTTCATTGAGTAGTGGTGAGCAGGTAAATCACAAAAAAAAATCAAAATCATTTAGTTTGAAAAATTTTATTGGTTTTAAGTTTAATTATAAATATGCAACAATATTTAATTTTTTATATAATGTTCTTACAGGTGGCAGCAGGTAGTGTAGATGGAGGTGTAGAGGGTGACGATGCATCACCGGACCATGAGTAGTAGTATTTTTGATGTGTTGAACAAATATGAGAATGGTCGGTTTGTATATGTAACATGTATGACACATAGTTTCTACCAAACATTTCCATGTCCTAAGATTTTCTTGATTTCTCATGTTTCCTTCTATGAATTTTTTTGATTTATGATGTTTCATTTTATGTATTGATTTCTCGAGTGTGGTATACATCATTCCATTTAGGCCTATGTTTGAATTGGTAGTCGATATTTTGGATGACTAAAGATTGATCCTTTTGTTATTTTGTTCTGGTTAAATAAATTGGAACCTAGTAGGTAGTATAGAGACCAAACATAAGATGATGATGGGAATGTGGTTTAACCTAATCATGTGATAAAAATCATATACTCACCAATAAAAGTAGTTGGAAACAAAAATGGTGAACCTAACATGGAACCTTAAAGAAAATGCATGTGTCACCCACATGTTAGGCTCCTTTTTCTCTCTAAAAATATGAAATGTGGACAAAAATGGATCCAATACAATTGATTATACATGTGTTTGTTTATTGATATGTTTATTTCATGATAATTTCTTGTAAATGTTTCTCATAAGTATTCTGGCACTTTCAACTAGAACCCCCTTTGATCCAAATGACATTTTACTACTTTAAGAACACATATGCTTTGACTACTGCACAAGTTGGATCCTCATTTAAAACTAGGGCTCTATTATCAACCTTGCACCCTCAACATTGGGTCTCAAATTCACTATTTTTGGAGTCACACCTAAATGGTACCTTTCCATCTTCAAAGGAAGCTAAAAAATTCATTCATCTCAAAAATCCCTACTAGATGTCTACTCGACAATGACTAGTGGAACATTTGTTGTTGTAAATAGTTTTCATCTCAAACCATTTCATGGTCATATACATGGAAGGAAATAACATGTTCCTCCCTTATCTAGGGAGGTTGATCAAGAGGTCACTGATGGACTCATCTTGATAGCATAAGGGACCCTCAAAAGCGCTCATTCCATCATTCACCATCACCAATGCTACAAATTAATAAAACCTCTATATGATGTGTGTGTTTACCTCGGGAGTCTGACCTAAGTCTCCCAAACCTAGGTAATCAGTAAAACCCACTGAGGGTAGTGAAAAATAAACCAAGAACATGGCCCTACATCTATACCCTCCAAAGAATCCCACTAACTAAATATGGTGGCAAACTATGAGCAAGAGGACACATTTTCCCACATTTACTAAGCTTGTCGATATAATCTGGTATTATTCAATGAAATCACCAAGAATATTTTGGTAAAAAATATATGGAATACCCATATACTTTCCCACTGACCTGATTAACATTAGTATATACCTATATGAAATGGAGGAAAAGATCAGTCTCATACACATTCTCCAAGAATAAGAAAATATACATGTTCTGGTCACTGAAGTCTCCTAGAATATTCTAAAAATGGTTAAAGGGGAGACATGAAACTATTCTACCATAATTTGGGTGACTCATTAACACAATATGTAGAGATTTAGAGAAGATACACATCTTTTCTTCCATTCAAGAGGGTTATGGGCCAAATCCTATGTTATATGGACAACCAGATTGGGACCATACCACTGTTCCAACTAAAGGTCATTGGTCTACCCCAGTGGGCACTACAGGGTATGAACATATCCCAACCGAAATTCCATAAACCTATCATAAAATTATCATAGTGACATGAGAGATAATCAAACAAGATTAAGTATATGTAAGATGATATCCATAGAAAGCAACCTCTATCACCCACAATAGAGAATCCAAAAAGAAGCAACGCCAAAGGTGATTAGAAAATGAATATCTGGTCTATGATATTGATCTAATTCATATTGGTGTTCTTGAACCCTCATATGTTTATCTATGGATGATCAGGATCCTACTCCTTTTTTACCAAATTACAAAAATAGTAGTTTCATTTGTGAAGGTCCTCTTATCTACTTTGATACCAGTAGCTATGAAGGTCCTCCCCATACACCCTTCCTTTAAGGATCACTTAATTCTCAGAATATGATTAATTATGAGATTAAATATCCTTATTAGCACCAAAAATAAGCTATAAATGTCTAAATGATAAAAAAAATGGATTTATTTCCATTAATATCATCCACCCAAAAGGTCTTCTCCAGGTTACACATTGTAGGAATTCTTCTTATGGATTGAATTCAAGTTGTTATTATAATACTCCCCATGATGAAAATCATTATGAAGTTCCTCTCTACATTGACAGTTTACTTCATCAAGGAGTTCCTCCTCTTGTTGTATTGACAATGAGAAAGACCTCCCATCACAATTCACTTGTGAAAATGAGGTTAGTCATGACTGATGCCTCAATATTGTCAACTGACATCCTTTCTCAATAGAAAGACACCCCAAGAGAGTGGTAATTATCCAAACCACACTTGGACCACTTTCCTTCCAATATAATAGGTTAAACCACTTATAATCCCATTGTTTACAATAAAGAAGTGGGGAAACAACCACTTTGGTCAGACCAGGTTGAGGAGTCTCTTGAAAAATATAAAGAACCATTTTTTTAAAGACAATATACTAGTCATGTTATATCCATTATCCACTCCACAATATAACATTCCATAGGTTTTTTTTGGGATATTTTGTGCATGAAATCTACCTAATTATATGGTCCAATATTCATCACCTAAAAAAAGTATTTAGCATTACTGAGATATCAACAGGGCCATTACAATTACTGAGATATAAAAATGGCCCTTATTACGCCAACAAGGCCCAACGTACGATGTATCTAGTTGAATGTAGAGGTTATAGGAGTTTGGGTCATATCTTGCACATCCTCAAAACTTTTCCACTAGTTCCTCCTAGGGGGATAAGATCTTTACATATTCCACATTATTATGTGGGTCCTCTAAATTTTTAGTAGGGATGTAGCTATAATACCACATACTGCAGAGGCCAAGGTGGTAGTCGACATAGTTAATACTAGACTCCAGAATTAATGTGCATGAATTGTGATCCCACTAAGAATAGTCAGGTTGTAGAATAGAGTCATGGTATGGGAAAACTAAATGACGTTCAACATATGATAGGGAGCATAATTCAAATTCATCTATTGTTTGAGGTACTAATCTAGTAACCTATACTATAGATTATACATTATTTGACACAAGTGCATAATACAATGTTATATTTGATACATTTCTAGGGATTTTGGTCCTTGATATAGTGTATTTATGTGTCATTAAGAATTTGTAAACCTCATTGGTTATTCGATCAATGATTGTTCACCGATGGAATAATTTTCCCCATCAGATAGGAAAATGTTTTTTTATATTGAATTCATTCTTTCCCATCAACTAACTATATGATGTAATTATTGGAATGGATTTCATGCTTCCCTATAGATCCATTATTGATTATTATCAATATAGAATTATGGTCGATTATATATATGATGTCTCTCGGTTCATCATGCTGGGGATACCAAGTTAGAAATAACAATTTATTTGTTTATATGATGTCTCCTGTTCCATTTTCTGGTTTGATTTGTTTTTCAGGGCAGTGGGGCAGTAGAAGCAAAACTGCAATTTTTTTTTTCGATCAGCATTTTGCAGCGGTTTTAACCACCGCTAATGCTTCAATGGTCAGAATTTAAAGATGGTTATAACTGCCACTAATGCTTTACTAGTAAAACATTAGCGACAGTTAAAACTACCATGAAATGTAATCGTTTTATATTTAGCGGTGGTTATAACCGCTGCTACTTTGTGGTAGTTTTCAGCGCTGCGACAGAGATGCATCAAATGCATGAATATCACGGCTGTTAAAACATCTGCGAATAAAAAAATATCTGGCACCTGTCAAACCGCCGCTAAAGTCATGAAAACCACCGTGAAATGAGGCATTTATGACACTTCCCTTAAACTGCCGCGAAATGGAAAAAACTGTTGCTAATAGATTGTCGAAACCAAGTTTAGCAGTGGTTTCCATAAACCACCTCCAAACCATATACTCGCAGTTTAAACTGCCGCTATATGAAAAAATACCATCGCTAATAGCCAGTTTTGTTGTAGTGACTCTTGGGGACATGTAGTATTTTGATAATATGTTTCATAGTGAAACACTCCTCCCCTAGTATGAACTATGAAAACATAATGGGGTACTTCATAATGTATCCCCTATAGTTTGAAGCATGAAACTTTCACCCCAACTGTCCCTTACATCATAGAACCTTTTTTACAATGGGATATATGAAAAATATAGAATGTAATAATATATATACTCTTTATCTCTCCAAGACACCCCTATTATTATGTCATGTGATGTCCACACCAAAATAAAAGACTCTAGAAATATATAGACCATGGTGAGGTCTACCCATCTACAATATTTTGACTACTCCAATCACATCGCACTATAACTCATCCTTTATATAATATTCTAACACTTTTACGAAAAATTTATTCCTAAATATATAAAAAATAGACCTCATGCCTAATCTAATAGGTGAAACTCTTCTATCTGAATAAAAACATCTTAAAATAAAAACTCAATTATTTTTGAACCACATCCAAACCACCAAAACAAAACTCCACAACTTATGATCCATTAAAATCCTAATTTCATCTAAATTAGATAACTCATAACAATGTGGGTCATTAATTATCTTTGGGGATCTGAATGGGTTTTATAATACCACTCTAAGATCATGTATTTGACCTACTACCAAGGATATAAGTGACCTAGAAGGTCTTATACTAAGTATATCTCTAATTTCATTGGAATTTTTTGAATATGATTACTATAATAGAAACAATATTGATATCTGTTTGAGTAATAAAGTTTTTTTCAATAATAAGATATTCATAACCATAATATGTTTGTTGGATTTTATTACTGATGTTATTTTTAATATACCCTATGTTGGATAGGTGAATATGATTTATTTTATTGAAAAATAATCATTATATTATGATTCAATATTTTATAAATTTATAGGTAGAACTCAGGTTGAGTAAATAGTTTAAGGGTGTTATTATTTTTAATAATTAATTCAATTATATAATTATTTTAATAATTTATATGATATTACTGTGTCATATAAAATAAATTAAATTAATTTATATTATTTTATAAAGTTCCATAGGAATATTATTTAATTTAAATTAATCGAGAGAACCATTTTGTAATTCAATGAATTTAATCTTAAATATTAAAATAAAAATATATCACCATATTTTTTTATAGATATTCATGTCCATAATTCGTATATCATGTTCTACAGTGAGGATTAGATATGTTATCCCTGTATTATTTCAAGTTCTTAATAGATGATCCACAGACATAACCTACAAGATCGACATCAAACAACATATAACACTTCATTAATTTGTACAAGATCCTAAGGAACAGAGATCAATACCCCAAGGGTTGTGTATAATTTTTGGATATAGATATTGGGACTGTATTTTATATTCTTAAAGTAATAAGAATTTCAAAATCAAAATAATATCATATTTTAATAGAATATATTTATGTAATTGTTTTCTCTAAAATTAATTATAAATTTTTTGTAATGACAATGTTTAAGTATTTGGGTCCTATTAGTATATATCTTATATTTATATTTTTATTTACAAAGGAAAATTTTAAACAAACACACTACCTGGAGCATCATCTTTTCTTCAATCCTTAACATAATATTATTGTAGACACACTAATTTATGATTACATCTATTTGGTTTATTAAAATTAGTATCTAGAATTTAATTATGGTTTTAATAGTTAGGACCACACATGAATAAAGGTTCATATAGCTATGAGTAGGCCAAGAACATATAAGAAACAAATTAAAATGTTACTCCATAAACTTCCCAAGGTAACCTATACAAATTTTTTATTATATAAAGTGATTCATGGGATTACAGAACATGTAACATGTTGAGTCCCACAAGGGATACATGATATTGTGTCTAGGGGGTCAACACAGTGTGCCTTGCATGAAACCATGTTAATGGGTTGCAGGAAATGACACGTAATAACTTATTAAATATGTTTCATTATATGTTGTGTAATATTCATGTCATATACAACATCCTCCATGTTCTATTTCATTGGTCACATGTCATGTAGTTTGTTATAGATAACACAACAATTCACACTATATAATACTCATCATATCATTTTATGTACACATAATGTACATGTGGAATACCATTTTATTCACATTTATCTATAATATAATTCCATAAAAAATAAAATTCTATCTATCAACCAATTTCATGTAAATTAAATTCCATTTAGTTTTTTTATTTAAAATATCAAGAAAAAATTATTGAATATTAAAATAAAATTGGAATTTTATAAATCTGATATCAGGGAACATAATATAAATTATTTAATAATTAAAAATAAATTTATAAATCTAGATTATTATATGAGAGTGTTTTATAAATTTGAGATGAATTTTCTTTTGGATTCTTTTATACATAGTGAATTATCATGTCCTAGAATAATATGTGATTGATTATATTTTTTTCAAAAATAATTAATTTTTGATTATATTTCATACTAATAATTATTAAATTGAATTTGATTATATAAAATTTACAAATCCATTTTTTATAATATAGGTGTATATTTCTCCATAGTTTATTTTATGTAACCCACAACCCATGATACCTCATAATATTTTGTGATTAACATTATAAAAGATATATTTCCTAAAAAAATAGGTTTTTCATGTCTTGAACTGAAGTTAAACTCCAAGAAAATTATCATTAAAAGATAATATATATTACAACTTGAGTTGAGTTAGACATAATGAGTTTTCTTATAATATATAGGTTAGTTTATCACAACTTGATAAATCAATCAATAGTTTAAATGTAATAATAACTTCAGATTTATTTTTCTTTTTTTTAGTTAATTATTAATTTATACAATACAAAATAATAATAATAACTAGAAATTATAATTTGATAATATTCATCATGACCCCCTCCCCCATAAGTTAACCCTCTTGAGATGACAATGGAGTAGAAAAAAATTCCCCCAAACCCCACCTCCAATATGAACCATGTTGGAGACTGGCATTGAGGGTATGAAGAACATCAAACTTCATAGAGGTTTTACCCTCGGGAGAAAGAAAAGTAAGATTGTGGGATAGGATATCAACCAAATAAAATCCATAACATAAGAAATGTAAAATCCATAATCTCCACAATTCATGTAATGTCATATGAATACAACGAAATTATATATGTAAAAGATCACATGCAATCCTATGAATGAAACTCAATAATAACTGGAACACCCAAGAAAGTAATGTCCAAATTAGTCCTTGAATTACTCGTGGGAACCTAAAAATAGTTTATATATACATATGGTATGTACACATGTATATTCAATTTTATCATAGCCATAGTTTCTCTTGATGATGTGAAAATATCATACTACTTCACCAGTAAGAAAATAAAAGAACCAACAACTCCTAAATAGGTCAACTCACTAATCTCATCTTCAGTAAGGCACACTAACCAAATAATGCATCTATATATAGTAATTTAATAAGAACCATATCGATAAAAGGAAACCCCACTCAACTTTCCCAATGGTGTGTCTCTCTTACACCGTAAAATCATATATCCTTATGAACCCATATCTTTTGTTTAATAATCAAAACTGAAGACACATAGACCATCCCATCACATCTATCTTAATAGAACCTAGGACATCGCCTCACATATCACCTAAAGAAACCTAAGACATCACAACATATATCATTGGAAGAATCCTAGTACATCACTTCACATCTCACACAAAGACACATAGTCCAACACATCATATCTCAGTCACATCCATATCCAGAGTAATAGCGTGTTGTGAACATAAAGGGAATCAACCTCATTCAATCCTCCTACCATTCATAACCAAAACCATGAACCATATTAACACATCAAACACAACCCCTAGTGAAATTTTCAATTATGGTCATCATAACTCAGGTATATTAAACTCACTAGGAAGAGTGGTAGGGGAAGAGGGGGTTTTCATCTGTTCGTTTTAAACATCAGGATGTTGGTAAAAACACCACCTAAAACATTTTGGTGTTAGTATATGGTTATCAATGTGGGTTGGGTTTGTATATAAATAAAAATTCAAAATACAATATATATATAATAGACTCACACACAATAACATCATATAGGTTAATAACAAGTCTATCATCCTAACTCATAATATCACCATAGAACTTCCTATCCTCTACCACTTTTCCTTACATTTTTAAATGTACACCACCACACGAGAATTCCACACACCTCAAGCCACATTCCACCATTTTTTTAAAGTTTACCTTATTTAAATATTTCTCTAATTCCAACCAATTTCATTTATCCATCCCAATTATGTCATATTAATTATCAACTACTTACAGTCATCTATCATTTATTCAACTGTTCATTTTCCATTCCAAAACATGTCATTTTAATTTCATAATTAATAATTAATTTAAGAAAATTACCACACCTCAATTCCATATTTCTCAATTCAACACATCAAATTAAAACCATTTTTACATTTATTAACCATATTTTCATATTTGAATTAAATATCATTAACTTATTTACCATTTTAAATTTTTATCCCCAACCAACAATGATTATAACATAACATAATCCAATACATTTCTAAAATTTAACCATCTCATTGTGGCCACAAATCACAACCACCGCACATCAACCAATATCAACACACATTGCCATTCACATCCATTATAATCTAGTTTATGGGAATTAAAATCATTACACCAAGGGGCTCAAAATAAAAAAAAATATACATAAACAAGGTTCCCAACAACCATTATTTTAATCATGGAAAAAACACAAATAATCCTTTAATAAAAATCATAAAACATGAAAAAGCGTAATAGAAATCCCTTTTCGTGAAAGGTAATAATAATTATCTTCATGTGATTATCCCTTTCCATTTCAAAGATATGCATTCAATTATTTAAATTAACAAAACATGTGATAATATGAATTATAATTCTTTACACATTCAATAATTATTTATAGAGAAAAAATATCTTTAACTTGAAAAAAAAATCTAAAATACAGGGGGAGATCCCCATCCTCTTCAATTTCAGTTAACCAATTAATTATTTTTATTAAACTGGTTCATATCAACTTCCCAAAGGATAAAAAAATCATGATACCTCCCACGTGTACAACATGAATAAAGATGAAGGATATAGTACCTTGTAATGGTACTGGACTCACACCGTACACAAAATAGAAGAGAGAAAACGATTATAGAATCCTAGAAAACACTAAATAAGCCTAATAGAATTGGAAAAATACTTCAAAAAACTACAATATCAGGGTTTTGGGTCACTGGAACATGATAGGGACAAGGAAGAACACATAAAAGATAATGAAACTTATTTTTAATATTCATGGATATCCCTCCCCAGATAATCAATCATATTTCCAAATTTTATTCCAGATTTAATTCACATTCAAATAAAATCTTAACTATGATCCATATAAATCCTTTGAAAATGTTATATATTGTTTAAATGAGTAAAAATAAATCAAAACCATGATGTTATGTTTTTTTATAATTGATAACATGTTATACATGATATAGAATAATAAATTATGAAAAAATAGATATAAAATGATACCCATACACAAATCATACACAATTTATAACGGTTACATAGTTTTAACCTTATGTATATTTGTACCCCTATAAAAGATCTAAAAAGTTAGATTACCCTTACATGGGTTTTGGATAACATAACTAGACCTTGTTTAGTCTTTTGGAGGACTCTTAAATGATTTGGTACCCTTATAAATACTTTTAGCTACCCTTATATAAGGTGATTACTGTCTTTACAAAACCTATTTAAAATATCAGACACCTACACATGATTTTTTTTTCTTACCCTTACATAGCCTCAATAATTTTAGAACAACCCTTATGAAATAATGCTCTTACCCTCACATGAGCTTTATAACTCATGGGTTACCCTTACACAACACTTGGAAACTCTCTTTTACCCTTTTATAATAGTTTAATACCCTTATCAAACCATTATAAAACGAGACATACACTTACATGATAGGATTTTACTCTACCTTCACATGGTGATCAAATACTATCTAATGGTAAATTTGTTTACCTTAATATAATGTATGAAAGTCAAGGTTTTCTTTATGTTACCTTTGTAAAATAAAGTTTACCCTTACATAACTAATATAAAACTCCCATTACCATTTAAAATATTCTTTATAAGCTATGTTACCCTTATAAAATCATTATTAAAATATTCTTAACTTTACTCAAGCTACTAAGAATCAGTATTACCCTTTCCTAACATTAGTTTCATGTGTATGTTTAAATATTTATTTAAACTATTAACCTTTCAATTAATTTAACTTATTAACAATTCAGAAAAAAAAATTATTATAATTTTAAAAAATTCATAAACACTTCCAAAATTTTATAAATCATTTCCAAAACACTAAAAACACTTCTAAAAAATTAAATCACATATAAAATTCTAATTACTCTCTCAAATAAACTTCTAATATATTAAAATTAGTTCTATAATTATAAAATCATTTTTTAAGACAAATTCATAAATTACAACATCATTATAAGAAAAATATTAAATTTATGAAACTACTCCCCAACCACCAGTCAACCCCAAATAGAAAAGTACAGATCGAGAATATTATGGAACTTGATATTAGATACCCCTCAAAAAATTCCTATCCAAAATAACTAAAAAACTGAGAGTAAGATAGATATAAGGGTAGATAATTTAGCCACCCATAATGTATCTATCAAGGATCCTACTATAATTAGAACACAAAAACAACTCTAAAAAAATATCTTGGGAAGATACCTCCATAATAGGAAATAGGGATGATATATGGCCCTAATAAGCCTAACAATAATTTCATAAAAATCATGTAACTAAAATAAGACAACATAAAAAAATGAACAACTATAGAAAAAATCACTTTACACAAAAATACTAGAACTTATTGTAGGAGAAACCATTTTTATATCTTTCACTTCAAAAACATTACTTAGGTATGCCATAAACTAAGATTATATATTCATGATTTATCATCATTTACCAGACCTTGAAATTTAAATTCATAACATTCAAAACATATCATTTTTATCCACATCATGAACTAAATATATTAGCTTACTTAAAAAATAATTTATTGATAACCTGAGATAAAAAAAATTATTATATTAAATTTTTAAAGAGTTCAAAACATTTTCATGTTTTTAAAATGATTTTTTATATTATAGAAATGTGTCACAATATATCATATTAAAATAAGTTAAGTATAAAAGCATTCTAATAATAAAATTCCCACTAAGTCATGTGCATTTTAAAAAATATAGCAGTTCTTAAAACGAATTTATATGAAACAATTCTTAATATTATACATATCAAGGTATTTAAAAAATAATATTTGTGAAAATATCTTGTTCACAGTCATTAGGAAATCCAGAAGCTCTTAAAGAAACTGAATTATCTCAAAAATGGTGGAATGTTTCTGATACTGAAAGGGGGAATATTGATACCCCTCCTAGGGATTTGGGAAGTGGTAGGCATAACTTTTATAAGGATGAAATTTTAAGTGCCAAGGTAAAAATGACTGATAGTGAGGGTTTCACCTCTATTCTCTCAAAGAGGATACCACACAATGATTATTATAATCTTCTTAGAAATGTGTCCACTAGATTTTCTTCTAAGGTTTCATTGAAGGTTGATGTAGATATCCTTAACATTTTTAATCTGGAGAAGTCTTATTCTAAGTGGGATACTATTGGAAACTTTGATTATAGAAATTATATATTGTACTATGATATGTAGATCTGTTTTATGTTGGATGAGGTCAATTGTTCTTATTTGACCCCATCCACCAATTTTTAGTACTTTTTATTTCTTAAAAAATGGTGAAAATATTTTTCTTCCAGATGGACTTACATTATAATATTTAGGAAAACACATTCACCAAATTGGGAAAATTTATTTATAAATACATATAAATTTTGTAAAAAAATATTTTTAGTTTATTTAGGAAAATTTTTTGAACCCAAATCAATTTTTCTCTAAGTAGTTTTCACTAAATTTTATTACATAGATCTAACGGAAATTTCAATGATGACATAATAAAAGTAAAAATTATTTTCCAAAAAAATTTATTACTCTGAAAAGATCTAATCTCACCAAAATATCAACTATTTTAAATCATCATTCATTGTATGATTTAATTTATCCACCAAATATTTTCATTTTGAAATTAAAACTGTTGAAAATAAAACAAATTTTATTATTATAAGAAATATAAAACTCTATAGGAATTGTCTCTAAACTTAAATATTTAACAAAATTCCCAAAATATATTATCAAGTCAAATTATATTTTCAAATTATTTTTATTAAAATAATAAAAATCTACCATGCTCTTTACCAACATAATATGAACTCATAACTTCAAAGTTTTAGAAAACATTTCAACACATAGAATGCATCATAAATAAGACATGAGGTTGGAACAGTCCATTTTATATAGATGTAAAAAATTTAATTTTTTTAATAAAACTAAATTTACCAAGAGCACACCCATGCATAAATAATAAAGGGTTTGACATTTCAATATCTATTTTTCACAGGTGCATCCCATTACATATAATAGTTTCACATATCATTTCTCAACCAACATAAGAACTTAGATAAATATAGATATAGATATTGAAAGCATAAAAATAAAAGGAACACATTCATTATACCATGATATTATCTAATTTGGAAGCATGGACTCACCTATATAGTTCTAAAACATTTCGTATTATAACACATCATGATATGTGAAGTGTCTACTCTCTTCATATTCTCAAGGAAAAAATATATGAATAGTAAAATAGAAATACCTTCTAAGGATGTAAACACACTAAAACCCCACTATTAAACAAGTGTATTCTTTATGAGGAAAGAATATTAGTATTAAACACAACAACAAAGGTAAATCCTATCTTCAAACCAATCTGTCATTCATGTTTACATCCATCATACTCCTACATATAACAACACATCCACATCCCATTCCAAATTCTTTATCATAACTAGTAACTTGGGCCACCATCACATCCTTGAGAATCCTCCCTAATGTAATGTAAATATTATCCATCTAATGTACATATCATGTCACATTGCATGGGTCACATCTAGAGAAAGAATAGATGGAAGAAAATAGAAACATAGTTAGTATAGAATTTAGGCCCTAAAAATGGTTTCTAGACTTCATAATAAATTCAGATATCTTATCCCCAATCATTTACCTTATGAATAACTTATAGTTTCAACATACATTAAGGAAGAACATTATATATCATGCCTCCTCTTTATTTCCAACAACAAGAATTTATTTACTTATGTTTATTAGCCGCTCCCATTAACATATTAAAGAACAATTTTAATTAAAAATGCATTATAAATAATTTTAATTCCATCAATATTACCAAAAAATAACACAACTTTATATGGATTCATGTTCGCCACAATGAGAGACATCATCTCAAAGATCACAAAGTTTTCCCATACTAAGATATATAAGGGGTTTATGTCTTAAAATTAATGATAAAAAATATTCTTAAACTATTTTTAGAACATAAATTTATAATACTGGAACATATTTTAATAATGGAATGTCAAAAAATAAATATAACAATAACAATGAACCCAAAAAAATCTCTTTTACAATTCATTTCATTGAAAACATCATTTCTTGCACTTAAATATCCCTAAAAATCTTCCATGTTAAAGGAAAAACTTCAAATGTGTTATCTCATAAATCAATATTAATATTCTTAAACAAAACATTCAAGGATCTTCTTGTTACCATGTAAAAAAACATATGAATTCATATGAATGTTTTATATGGTAGTTTCTTGGCACTATAAAAATACCCCATTGCATATTTATCATGCATTCATAATTATCAAAAATAAATACTCTCTTAAATCAAAAAATTAAAACCACACAAGTTTTATTAATATGTTTCATTCTTATCACGCTCAAATTAAACATTCTTTAAACATTTAATTTATTAGGATAACATTCTTATACACTGCAATAAGGGTTATAAAATTTTACTTCTGTATTTAAAAACAACATGATCAGTACATAAAATTATTTTATATTCTAAATAAAACCTAAATAAACATGTTATATTCTCAAGTATCATATACTAGAAACTTCATATATACCACCCAAATTATTTTATCTTTAGGCATAATTCCCATAAAAACTACTTATGACTCATCATTTGAGGCATATATATTTCATCACAAAATATTTATCAGTATTGAAAATAATTAATTCAACAATTTTTTTAAATTCAGGTATCAACATGCTACAAAAAATATTTCTTATCCTTTTCATAAAATTTTAAAAATATAATAAAAATGCATCCTTGTATTAAATTCTAATCACATTATCATAATAAATTATAAATCAAAATTAATGTATAGCATATTAACTCCAATGGAAACTAGAATACCCATATGCATTGTGTTTTAAAAATTCATTTTATTATGGAAATATGAAATCTAATAATGATAAAATGCTTCATAAGGGATTTAAAACTTCAATAGTTATTCAAAAAAATAGAATAATTATGCTTCAATAATAATTTTAAATGTTTGGAAAATAGGTTATCATATTATAAATTTTAATAATGGGAAAAAATTTATTCACAAATAATCGTATTATAAAATGAAAGGAAACAAAGAATTAAATTCTCCAAAGGGTTTCCAAAAAATTTATTAATCCATTTATTCTCCATTTTATTCTTTTTAGTTAGTTTATAAGATTAATTTAGAAAAAAAATAAAAGTTTATAAGAAACCATGGCATGGAAAGAATCACAAAAACACATATAAGATTTGAATATTTATGTACTTAAATTACTTAACATCTCAAAACAACCCCATTTAATAAAAAATAAAATTAATCATGATGTACATACCTATACTAGGTATTTACCCTAAAAGTAGACCCATTTAAATTTTCACTTTAGTTGACACAATTCCATTGCATTAGATCATAGGGAGCCCTAAAATCATGTTTCATATCTTGTCTCATAGGCCTATTCAATGTAACAAAATCGAATGGAACTATTACCTATCACACCATGAAATCCTTATAGTGCATAAATCCAAACTCCATATTATCTCACAAATTAAACCATTGATACAAAATTTTCATGGCCCCTCCCTCACAAGGTACCTATCTGTGGAAAAAATAGAGGAATGAAGATAAAGACCCCCAAGTCTTACATCTTGTATGCCCAAAGTTGCAACAAGAATTGAGAGAATAGAGAAGATTAGAAATATTAGAGGCATTTCCCTAAACCAAATTAAAATTAGGAACATGATATAGGATATGAACCACTAAACAAATCCATAACATAAGAAATGTAAAATAAAAAATAAGCAAAATGCATGTAATTTTATATGAATATTATGAAAATATCCAAGTAAAACCTCAAATATGATCCTATTATAGAAACTCAATAAAAACTCCAACACCCTAGCTAATAATGTATTTATTAGACCTTTATGTCCTCTATAAAACTAGAAAATAGTTTTTTTATATAGGGTGAGAATATATGTATACTAAATAAATCAAAACTAAATTATCTCATGCACAATTAAAAATATAATTCGAATTAAAAGGTAAGAAAACATTAGAAAAAAAAATACCTAAACATGTCAACTATCCAATTCCATATACAACATGACACACTCACCAAATAATGCATCCAAGTATAGTAATGTAATAAAATGTGTATCGATAAAAGGTTACCCCACACAATATTACAATTTTTTTCACTATCATATTCCAATTTCATACATCCTGGAACTCTAATATATTTTGTATAATAATCCTTATTAAACATTCTTGGCCTATCACAACACATTTTTAATAAAGACACATGATCCATCACATCCCATCTCACCTGAAGACAATAGGGCCACCACATCATGACTCCCCCAAAGACACTATGTCCATCACATCACAGCTCTTCTAAAGTCACATGGGGTAACACATCGCTTCTCAACCATATCCATATCCAAAATAGTAGGGTATCCTGAATATAAAAGACATAAACCTTATTCACATCTTCATCCATGAGTGAAAACCACCATTAACCACATCATCACATCAAACATAACCACTAGTGCACTTTTGACTTCTTTTCGTCACATCTCATGTATATAAAACACTATAGGAAGATAAAGAAGAGAATATGGGGTATCCATCCATTTGTCCTCATCATCTATATGTAGGAAACAACACCCCATTACAACATTTGGGTGTTAACAGA
Organism: Viscum album; assembly: GCA_963277665.1. Taxonomy (NCBI): domain Eukaryota; kingdom Viridiplantae; phylum Streptophyta; class Magnoliopsida; order Santalales; family Viscaceae; genus Viscum; species Viscum album. Next base: position 1,995,444,485 of record OY728143.1, on the reverse strand, counting down.
AAGTTCTCGACACTAGTGATGTTCATATTGAAATCACAATAAAAATAATATATATCTAATAGTATTACGCAAAATAAAACTTATGTGTTTATAATAAGAGCTAAATCCCAACACACAACATCACCAGATAGCCTCAAAACATCCCATACATTTACTACCACCTTTAAATGAATAACACCACACAAGCCCACCACAAACCACGTTCCACCTTTCTTTTCCAGTGGGGACATTTTTTATATGTTTCCACTATAAACCAATTTCATTTATTTATCCCATTCATTTAATATTATGAATCAACCACTTAACCATACTTCCCAATTTTATAAATCTGTTTATTAGACATTCCAACCCATTAAATTTTATTTTAATCATAAAAAATCCATTTAATCTAATTAACAGACATTTGTTCCATGTTTCTCAATTAAAAATATAAATTATGACCATTTTTACATTGATTATTCATCTTTCCATATTCAAATTAAAAATCATTATTTCATTTATCATTCATTATTTCAATACCCAACAAATAATCATCATAGAATAACATAATCCAAGCTATCACTACAACTAAACCATCTCCCAATTACCACACATCACACCCATTGAAAATCTACCCACATCAACACACATAACAATACACATCACTATCCACATCTGTCACCAACTGCTTCATGGGATTCTATAAAACTAAATCATATTTAGAATGGGGTATTGTCCCACAATTCCATATATCCAAGGGTAACTGGTTCATTAACCATAAATAAATGATTAGACTTTTTAATGTATAGTATTCTTAATCAAGAAACCACATTAAGGGTATCATAATCCACAACAATCACTGCACAGACAAGGTTCCAAAAAAATGTTTTTTAGCATGTTAAAAAATGTGGGTATTCCTTTAAATAATATAATAAAATATGTAATAGAATGCATGAGCTCTATTTTACATGAAAAAAATATTAATTATCAATGTGTGATTGTCGCTTTTCGTTCATAGGATAATATCCGGATTATCTAAATTAATACAATATGTAATAATGAACATAATAATTCTTTACACATGAAATAATAATTTAAATAGAAACAAATATATAAAAAATGATTCCTAGAAAAAAATATGAAGAATGAAGAAATAAAGGAAAATAAATTTGAAACTCCGCATCAACATTAATTTTAGTAAACTAATTAACAATATTCATTATGATGGTGCATACATTCTACACAATGGCTAAACAAAAGAATGATCCCTCTTGTACATATTATTATAAGAAAGATGAAGGATACCCTATTTGGTGATGGTATTGGACTCACGATGAACAAGAAAAAGAGGAGAGATGAAGATGAAAATATATTGAAAAACACTAGAGAAGCCTCATAAAATTTGGATAAGATTTCATAACACTTGAACATCAGGGTTTTGAGCCACTGAAACATAAGGGGAGTAATAAAAAACCCAAATGAGAAAGGAAAACTTTTTTAAATTTCTATTGATATCCATCCTCAGATACTTTATCTTATTTACATATTTTATTTCCTATTTAATTATTTTATACCTTTATAAATATGGTACCATTAAATACATTGAAAATTATATATATAATTTAAACAAGTAAAAAGAAATAAAAACTATGAATTTAAGATAAAAAAAATTTGAAAATATATTTTATAGGTTTGATAAGAAGAAATTATGAAAAAATGTAAAAAATTAATACCCATATGAAACTCTTACATGTTTTGTAAATGTAATTGGGTTTTATACTTACATAGATTTATACCCTTATTTAGGCTTTTGAAATTCAGGTTACCCTTACATGGTGTTTGGAAAAAATCTATTGACCCTTAACCAGGATATGGGATCACCCTTATTTGTGTTGGTACCTTATAAATGTTGAAAGATAACCTTATATAAGAAATTAAATACCTTTACAAAACTTTTTAAAAGCCTCTGATTCTCTTAAGTGAGAATCATCTTACCCTTATCCATATATAAGAAATTTGATACTACACTTGTGCAAGGTGACTCTAACCCATATATTAGCTATAGAACTTATGGGTTACCCTTAAAAACACATGGAAACCTTCCTTTTGACACATTTAGTGATGAACTACCTTTACATAGTCTTTATTAAAAGATATTAACCATTACACAATCGATAATTACCCAAACATTATGCAATTAATGACTCCCATGTAAAGGTAACTTCATTTACATTTACAAAGTGGATGAAAATCAAGATTAACCTTATGTTTTTTGGAATATGAAATATGATATAATATTTTCATTAATTTCTAATTGATTTTGATGCTCACAAGTACCCCTATTAATTTTACTAATGGAGTTTCTTTTTTTCAATTTTAGGATTATAATAATTGATTTTTTATTTTATTTTAACTGAATTCTAGAAGTAATTCAGCTGAATGTTTTAATTTTATATGTACTTTGGACATTATTAAGGATTATAGAATAAATGTTTACTACTGTAAATTTAGATAAAATTATAGGTTTGGGAACCTATATTTTGATATGGATCACTACCTCTAGAACCTTATGTTTGGACTTAACTTTTGGGTTAAAAACCTAACTTTTGTAAAGAACCATATGTTTGATTATGTAACATATGGTTATTTATCCCACCATTTAGAATAAATATTACATTTTTACTATACCTTTGAATAAACCTTACATACAGAAATCAATATGTTGAAGAATTCATCTACATAAGTTGAATTCTATATATTGTTTATTATTTCATCAATGGGTTCAATGGAGTAAATATATAATTAAAATATATTGAAAGACCATTTAAAATGACCATTAATAACAAAGTAAATGAATTATTATTTTTAAGGAAATTAACTATTTTTAGTGAGCAGTTAACTTCAAATTTAGAACATGTTATATTTTTTAAATATCACTCTTTATCTAGAAATATTTCCAGAACAACTTGAACAGAATAAAATCAGATTTCCTATTTAATATCAATGAATTTTATATTCAAAATTATTTGATATGGAGCATAAAAAAATATAGAAAAATCATATATGAACTAATAATAAAATATTTTTAATCAAATATTATTTTCTCTAATGTTACAAAAGCTAGATCATTTTTTAATTTCATCAAGACTCTGTGAGAATAATTTGGTTACTCCTATTATACTTGTCCATTGATAATATTATATAGTTCATCAAAGTAACTTTTAGGACTACATTTTGTGGACATACATGTTATTATCTACTATTTTTTATTTATCCTGATTCTAAAAAGATTGATTATTTATTTTGTACCTTCTAGTTATATTTTACAGAAACTTTTAATTTCTTCTCAAGGAATAAAAAGAAAGGTATTTTATTTTATTTCCATAGATATATCTTTATATATTAGTTATAGAGTAAATTCCGAGATAATACTATTTTAAAAAATCAAAATCTCTTTTCTATTATAGTTTCTTCACATACTAAAATATTTGTATGATTTTCATTGTAAAATAACCATAAGAACCTATAAAACTCTTGTTAAAAGGTGTCAACTTCCTTCACTTATTTTTAGAGATCCCTAGTAAAAGGAAATTACTAGGGAAAAAACCAATCTCATAAAGAGAGAACTATTAGAGTGGACTAAGGGATCTTGGGGACCCAAAACACAATAATTGTTATGGGTTCTATTATTCATTATTTTTCTTCTGCATTATTGTTTTAATGAAAAGAAACATTGAATCAATTTCTAAATCACAAATTGGGATAATTTTTAAATTATAAAATTGTTTTTAAAAGAACACAATCCACACCCCATCTTGTGTCTTTATTTTTAATAAAGAAAAATTGGTATCAATGGATTTATCTTTGAAGAATCCTGTTAATATCTTTAAAGATTGAATCTAATATTTGGTACAAATAATGGTGTCTATGACTGAGCTCGAATATGAAATTTCAATTATCAAATCACCATATTTCAATGAAGAAAATTATGGATGTCGGAATTTTTTTATGAATATATATTTTAAGAACCTAGGATTAAATATTTATACAAAGGTTGATAAACCATTAAAAATTCCAAAGAATATTTAGAAAAATAGGATTCTACCAAAGAATCTAGGTATGATTTAAATTCATGATCTATGAATGAAGTAGAAAGTTAAATATTTATTGATTAATTAAATCATGTTTCTCAGTTATCTATTACTTATGATACGTGGGAAGCTATTATAGATGCCTATGAAGGTACATATAAAGTCATATAGTTATGGTACAATATAGGTAAATTAAAATTCAATAATTTTAGAATATATGATAGAGTTGGTATTAAATATTGAATAGAACATTGACTAAGATTTTAAATATTTTTTATCCTTGGATACTCTAATTCCGAAAACCATATCATACAATATAATTTATTATCATTTTACAATCTAAGTGGAATGTCACATCTACTGATATTAGGCATTAAATATATATTAAGTATTTATCAATGAGTTAATTTATCATTAAATTAATGATGTTTTTGTCTAAAATGAAATCTAGTGTATGGCATTATGGAATGTTCAAAAGGGAGAACACTACTCTTAATTTTACTATTCCAAAAGGGGAAAATAAATTCAAGAAATATTTCATATCCTCAAATGATTCCAACTATTAAAACTCCAGAGAAAAATTAGATAATATATTTATATGATTAAATTAGTTCTATAAATGGAAAATGAAGATTCAATAAGTTTTAAAATGATTCAAGTAAGAATGGTCACATAGTGAAAGAGGTCCAATGTTTTGAGAGAAAACTAATGGGACATATATTACAAGATTTTTCATAGTTGAAGGAGAAATACTGAATAAATAGAGATGGAAGAGAAGAAGAAACAAATAAAATATGATTATGATAAGAAAGAAGTAAATAATATTATAATGTATATATGAAGTATATCTGAACAATCCATTTTCACTTCATGTTTTGATTCAAAAAATGTGAAATAAAAAATTAAATCAAATATGTGCTTATAGAGAATGAATAATAAGTAAAATATTATTATTATTCTTATTATTATTTTAAAAGATATTAAATTAATAAATTAGATGAATATTTTTTTGGGATAGATTCTTTATTTTTTTTTTTGATGATTTTTTCGGATCTACCTGGGTTTATTTAATAAATATTAAAAGTGAATCTTCTTCTGTTTTTTTGAGTTTTCGGTAAAATTATTCAAAATGAAAAAGATTTTAAAATAATTTCATCAAGAATTTATCATTCAGAAGAGTTTTATAATCCATGATTTAATTATTATTTTTCTCAAACATTGATATTGAGTATACCTTTTTTCTCTAAGAACGTCATATGAGAATGGAATTATAGAATAAAGAAATAAGACTATTCCTGAAATGGAATGAACTATATTGAATAAAGATAGTATTTCTACTTATTTTTTATCATAATATGTTAATACAGATTTCCATTTAATGTATATATTTTTAATTATTTATTTTCATAAAATGAAACCCTATTCTTTATGAACCTATGTTTGGATACATTAATGTTTTTGGATGAAAATTTTACTTCGTCAATAGTATGTAAAATTTTTATAAGTTAAATACAAATGTTGATGAATGAATATTTAATGGATATTGTACTATTTTTAAATCATTAAGAGTATTGAATAAAATTTCAAGGATATTTTATGAATCATTTTAGGTGAAGTTTGATGTATTTGAACCTTTTTATTATAAGAAAACTAAGACAAATAAAGTCAATAATTATTGTAGTAACTTTTTTCTTTAATCCTCTACTAATATTTTCCAAAATAAATTACAATATGGTCAAAATCAACTTAGATCTAGTGAAAATGAAACTATGGGACTTAAAAGTGTCTTACATACAAATATTGTAACCTTAATGTACCGTTATTTAGAGAATTTTATTTGAGACTTAGATGAAGGAGTCAGGACTCAAGGGAGAATTAAAAACCTAGCTGAGTTCTTTTCCTTCTGGTTCATATTTGAACCTATATTGATAAAATAAGACATATAGGATTAAATATTGATGATAGAAATGTCGTAAGATATAACCCAATTATATGATCAAAATTTGATCTTTTGAAATAAAAAACATGATCACAGTATAATTACTAAGAAATTAGCCAGACCGTTTACTAAGTTTTATAATAAAGAGTGAGGAATAGATTATAAAGAACTTTTTCCCTACTTTGTAGGCTAGAATCTATTGGAATCCTATTAAACCATGAATCTCATATAAACATTATATTATATTTTATGGATGTAAAATATATATTTATAAATGGATATTTAGTATAGGAAGTTTCTGTTTAAATCCCTTATCAACCAAATTCAATTTTTAAACTTATACAATCACCAAGTTCATGGATTGATAGATTAATTACTTTTATTATGGAAAAAATAAATGGGGTTTAAAGATCCTAATATTTTTATGAAAAAAAAACTCATAATAATATTTTATTATTACAAGTATATATAGAAGATATTATTTTCAGGTTAATGAATCAAAATAATTGTATTGATTTTTCAAAAGATTTGAAAAAAGAGTATGAATAGAGTATAATGGGATAAGTGAATTTATTTTTTTATTTAAAATTTATCAAATATATTTTGGAAATGTTTTGAATCAAATAAAATATATAAATGATTTATTAAAAACGTTTTTGACTTCAAAACAATATTTCTTATGTAACTCACTTGTTTACTAATGTAAAACTCGATTTGGATGAAGCTGAAAAAACAATTGAAGACAAGTTATATGGAGTTATGGTTCGTAGTCTACTATATCTTACTTTTAGTAGACCATACATGAGGTTTTATATTTGTCTTTGTGAAATATTTTAATCAAACTCAGAATAATATCATGTTAATTCTATTAAAATTATTTTTGGATATTTAAAATAATATTTGTTCTGTCTTTGATAATACAAAAACATATGATTTGGATTTAATTTAATAAGCATATGATGAATGTAATACTATGAAATTTTAAAATAATAACATTTTTTGAATAGAATATGTGACATGAAATACCAAATATATAAGATAAAAAAACCATCAAAAATTTTAATATATATTTATTTTATAATAAATTTAATTTCTTATAAATATTACGATACACACAACAATGAGTTTCTTCAATTGCTTATGTTACATATAAGACTGAGTTTTACAGAAAAAAATATAATATTAATAATATTATTTAATATGGTAGTATCACTTTGACATTTGAATGGTGGTTATAGATAAAATTAACTAAATTATGAAGATATATATTTTACACACATTTACTTATCTGATTTTTATAAATAAAAAAATAATCATTTAAAAGAAAAATATAAATGTTTTTTTAAAAACGCTATTTTTTCTAAAAGGTAGTTTAATCTTTCCTTGCACGCATAATTTAAAAAAATATTAAAAACTTTTTGAAAATTAATATGAAAAAATAATACTTTTTTTTGAAATTTTGATACCCAAATTATCTTACAGGTGATTTTGTGGTTTTTTTAAATGATTCGTTTTTTATGAATAATGAAAAATACTGAATTTTAATTGTAAAATACCTTTTAGTTTAAATTATTTACCAAGTTAAAAAATATTTTAAATTGGTTTCAATAAAAAATAAGTTCAATTATATATCTATTATTACAATTTATTTCATTGGAATCATTTTCATATTGAATTTTTATATAAAAACTTTTTAAATTATTGAACATTTTCTCTTTAAAAACCCACTTTCTCATCACGTCTATGAGAATAATTTTAAATTAAATGTTTTCACTTATGAGAATTGAATTTGGAAAAATGGATTCCATATTTTTAATATTAATAATTTATAATTAATAATAATATTAATATAATTTTTTTATCAGAATGAATAGTTAATCAAATAAAAATTAATTGCCATGTTTAAGGTAAAAATTAGTTTACTGGGCAGGGGTAAACTAACAAGATAAGTGTTAAAATGACCAATAAACTTGTGTAAAATATAATTTCTAGAAATATTTCGCTCAATAAACCTATATAATAAAATAATTTACCCTTTAACCCTTTTACATATGAAAAACATTTGATCACTCATTTTTTTTCAAAAATACCAAGTGTGTCCTCTCCCACAACTATAAAAGGCCACCCCCTATCCTCTTCAATTCACACCTTTGCACCTCTTTGGTTTTTCCAAGACCTAAAAAAATCAATTTTAAAATTCCATAAACTTATTATCTATTCATTGTTTTTTTCGTGAATATAATTTAGGAATTATTTAGTGAAAACCCAATGTGGGTACCAAAATAAAGGGCAATGTTCTTCAACGAAAATCTTTATTTTATTTATTTCTCCACCACCTTTAATTATTATTAAATCATGATGATATACTATAATAATTATTCCCCATATAAAAGGATGTTATTTTAATATGGTAATGACTTATAACCATCTCCAATTCTATTAAATTGGTTGCAAAATCATCGTTTCTAGGTACAGAAGACTATCGCCCTACAAACTGATGTTATTCATTCTTCCATTAACACCTTTCATAGTTGGGTATGATGAAGTATATGTATTATATATTTGATATTTATAAAATATATATACCTATGGAGTCATTATATCATATATGTGTGTGTGTGTGTTTGTATTTTTGAATTCCTTTCTGAAGGAGACATGACAATGTCGATCATGTGTATAGTGGACTACTAGCTCACAAAGTGATGTGGGGCGTCATTCAATAACTATTCAAATGAAAGGTGATATAAATGATATAATTATTATATTCATGTCATTTATTTATTTATTTAAATATAATATATCATTTTTTAACCTTTTCACTCTCTTTGTGATGATGACATATGTGTGGACTATAGCCTTCACGAAGAGATGTGACTCTCTTTTCATCACCATGCCAAATGAATGGTATATATATTTATATAATTTTGTATATATGATATTATTATATTTCTATAAATATTATATTTTATATTCCTTCTTTCTATAATGATCATTGGAAAATGAAATTGTTACACATACGCACGTACGACCTACCATCATCAGGATCGTAACATACCTCATTTTTCATAACACTATTTCATGATTGGTTTTAAAATTATAATTTATGATAAATATTTCATTATTATTATTCTATATATGATTAATATATGAAATATTTTAAACAACCATATCATTAATGATAAACACATATGGGAAAAAAGGGAAATTAACACCCGAAACAATGAAAATAATGAAATGTTATTAGCAAATGGGTGGTAAAATGTTATAAAAGGATCACATATGATATTATAAATATTAATTTTGTTATATTTCAAGTTAATGACCTGCTTAAAATCACTATATTAGATCTTAAATCACATTTAACAAAAAAAAAGTATCTGGTACGGAATTTATTCTCAATTTACATTCTATTGAGATTTTTTGTAATTATGCACCAATTAACAATATATAGTGTATATACTCACCCTATGAAATTTAATATAATGATTAAATCATAATTTATTTTATTTTATGTTTCAATTTTAATTTTCTTGTCCAACTGTATTTTACTTGAAAATTACAAAGTGATAAAAGTTATTATACAATCTCACTTTCTTTTGTGATTGTAAAATTTCTCTTGAAATAATAAATTTCCTATAATGATTTTTAATTTAAAATAAAATTTCAATTAAATATCCATATTATTTTGTGATGGATATTATTAGTTCTGAAACTTTATAACATTTTTACATATGGTTTTTAAATTTAATTTTATTTTATTAACTGGGGAAATATTGATAAAACATTATCCTTTACTAAATAAAAATACTTAAAGATACACCACATTGTATATGAATTATATATATTATTAAATAATTTTGGAATGATATTTACATTTATGACATGAGTTGGGGGTCATTTTAGAAGTAACCTCAATGCATCAATAGTCTCATGGGACAAATCAATTGGCCAAATAAGATAGGTTTTTACCTAGTATGTTTTAAACCATCATCTAAAAGGTATGGATGGTAAAGATATCATGTGCCTATGGAAAATTACATCTGATAATTAAGAATTTTGTTCATTAATAATTTATTTATTATTATCAAATATATTTTCAAAATTTTACGATCATTTTATATATTTATATTCTGTTTATTGATTAAATGGAATATATTTTTAGTTATTTACCTTTCCATAATGATTTTTCCTTATATTACCAGGATAGTAGCATTATTTTAATTGAATATAAGTTCAATAATTTCAATTAAAATTTTTATTATTATTTCTCATTCATCACATCATTTGATATACTTAACCTTTACTGATCATTTTAGATCACACTTATTTTGCTTCATTTCCTCTTAATATGAAGAAGAGATCCTTGAATGAGTTTTCAAGGATGTATTTTATTTTATATTCTTTATATATTATGTTTTTCTTTTGTATTATAAATGTAAAATGTGTATTATCTATGTATCTAGTTCTCAAAAAAATACTAAATTGATTGGTTATTTTGCGATTCATCCCATTATATCAATTCTAATTTAATAACGTATGGAATCGGTTTTGGGATACTGGGGTCAAGATTATTACATTTGGCATCAAAGAGTTCTTTAGTAGAAGTATTGGAAACTATATTTTAGGAAAATATAAATTAAGTAACCTAAAACTACCTAATAAATTGAGGGTAAGTATATAATAACATCCTAATGTTTTGGTAAATTATAGATTATGTGGGTTTTCTTAGAAACACATCCCTTTATGGAAACTACAAGGGGACGTGGTTCTAGAACAGAGGTAAAAATGGGTAATAACTCTAAAAAAGGAATGTGTTTCTTGACTCATGAATTACCCGGTACATAAAAATGTGCATGAGTATGTTCGTGGTTTGAAAATCCTTCAGTTAATTCTTATGATAAGTAACATTTTCTTTACAAACAATTATAAAGGATTTAAAAGAAAATAAATCCCCAATAAAACCATGTTTATGATTATGGGATTAATAATGCATTAAATTTTCAATTTATGTTATGTATTTCACCATTTTTGGGATTATATATATTTTTAAAAATTTTAAAATATAATCTAGTGAATTCTCTCATTTTGAGATGGCACATAGAAGAAGGAATGGGAACCTCATCAATTCACATGATCCAAAGAGTAAGAATGATTATATATTTCATGGTCTTAAGCCAATATTTTGAAGGGACTTAGTCTCCAAACAATTCTCATCATTTAAGGAACAAGTATCATGTGATAACAATATTGATAAATAATTCAATAACTATTATGGATATGAAGAAAAGTAAGAGGAAAAGAGGAAGATAGAGGAAAATATTTATAATGGAATAATATAAAGAAATATGTTCCTACATGTTACGTGTGTGGAAAGAGACACCTTGGTATATGCTTAAAATGAAAATGAGTTTGTTTCATGTATAGAGTAATGGGACACCATTCTCATGAATCAAAGGTAAAAAAACATTTCTAATATTCTATGATGAAACTGTTCTGAAATGGGGAACTATGTAACGAATTCCCCAATCGTCAAGGTAATAAACCAAAGAAGAGTCTAAATGGATAAGGGAAAGCTTATACAATTGATACAACTGAAATAGAATGATTACATTCTTTATATATTTGGATCCAAGAAATATATAGTAAAAATATTTTATTTAATGATATTCTCATTATAAGAATTGTGAAATATATTAGGATTGTACTAGAGTACTATTTCATTAAGGATTTAGGATTATATTTTGAAGGATATCGATGACCAAGTAAAATGATTAAGTGGAAATTTTTACTTCTAAAAAGACACCTGATTAAAGGAAATATAACCCTTAATATGTTTCTGATATCGAGATAATTAGGTTAGTATAAAGAGATTATTGATATGGTTAATGTAAATTGGATATTACTGACTACCTTGGGATTGATTAATGATTTTTTTGACAAATTGTGTTATACTATCATTAACAGAGTTTAAAAAATATTTAGATTTATGTAATATTTCCAATAATATAAATTTTTTTAAGTAAGTATATATAATTAATATTTTAAATAAGGTTTTGATCTAATTATGTTTATTAACATTTTTTAAGAGAAGACTTGTTAGAGGAATTCTAATTCTTTGTATATGATTTTTAAGAGCCACATCAGGTATTTCATATTAATGATTAGATCATTTTGGAAATTTAGTGGCCTTTTTCAAGAGTTTATTATCATAAAAATTTATAGTTTCATAAAGTTAAAAATTTAAGAAATGGTTTAAGTTGAAAATTGTATGAGTTTTTAAAGATTAACGTATTAAATAACTATATGAAAATTTATGCATTTTGGATATCCTTTTCTAACCACTGTTAAAATTATAACCATACTATGAAAGGAATTAATTATTAATATAATATATAACTTGTGATCTGTTAGTTCATTATATATAAAAAATTCATTAATATTTCATAAATTAAGATATAACATGGGAATTAATCAAGGCCTAACCAAATTTTGATATTGTGCCTATAAAATAGAATGAAATCCAGTAAGTATATATTCTCATGAATGGTCATCAACATTATGAAAATGATCAAGAAATAAAATGTTATCTTAGGCTATCATTTCTAGTTACATTAACGAAACGTTTCATGCATATTTGGTTTGGGGATTTCTGGTGGTTAACCTTATATAAATCACCCACTTTTTAAGATAAATATCCTCTATCGGTATCTATTAATCAATGGGAATTATTTTCTTCCTCAATGTCCATGATTTTATTTCCCACCAATGTTATCCTACTTGTAATCCTTGTTATATGATTATTCTAGATGACCTATATATTTCCATTTCTATATTTTTAAGAGGATTTTTTACTACCCATTTTACGATGTGGGATAATGAACAAAATAATTTTCAAATAAAAAACCCTTTATTAATTGTATCATGTTTAATTTGCGATGAATTAATTCTTTTATGTTGGGTAGAATGTAACACACAGAAATTCTAAAAGAATAACATTTTATTCAATAGCGTATTTGAAACACAATACCAAAAATATAATGAAATAAAAAACAAATACGTTAAAATTTATTTATTTTAAAATAAATTTAATTTCTTTGATAGCTTATAACACACAGAATAATGTATTTCTTTAATCTCATCCAATACACCTAAGACTGATTTTTACCGAATAACAATATAATATTAATAATATTATATAACATATAAGTTATTTCCTAACCATTGGAATGGTCCGTATGAATATAAATAATTAATTTAGGAAAATATATTTATTACTCACAATTATTTATCTATTGTTCATTAATAAAATAATAATCCTTTAAAATAAATATTGAAATGTTTTCAGAAAAAATACATTTTTGCTAAAAGACGATCTAATCACGCCTTGCACACATAATTTCAAAATAATTTTTAACAATTTTAAATAAATCATTTCAAAAAAATCATTTTTGAAATCAAGATAAAAAAATTATCTTTCGGTTAATTGTTGGTATTTTTTAAATGATTCATTTTTTTATGAATAGTGAAATAATGAATTTTAACTAAAAATTTCCATTACGTTTAAATTATTTATCAAGTAAAATAATATTTTAAATTATTTTTATTGTAAAATTAGTTCAATTTTATATCAATTAACCCAATTTTGTTCATTGGATACATAGTTGAATTTATTTTTTATTTAAAAACGTTATGATCTTTTAAACATTTCTTCTTTAAGAACCTGCTTTCTTGTCTCGTCTCTGGGATTGATTTTAAATTAAAATGTTACACCTCGATGTATTGAATTCTAAAAAAAAGACACCATATTTAGAATCATAATAATTTATAATTTATAATATGTTGAGATTAATTTTTTACCAAATTGAATAGTGAACGCAGTAAAAATTAGTTATTTGGGTTAAGGTAAAAATAGGTTTACCAATGGGATAAAGAAAAAATATAAAGGTAAAAATGATAAATAAAATTGTATAAAAAACACTATAGAGACCTTTTTCTACAATTAAACATATAATATACTATAATAATCTATTTTTTCTATTTTTACATTTGAAAAATGTAGGATCACTCAATTCTTTTCAAAAATACCAGGTGTGTCATATCCCCCACTTAAAAAATGCCAACCCTATATTTTATTCTTCACACCTTAAAAAAAACTTGGTTCTGATAGTTCTAACTCAAATCAGTTACCAACTTCCCTCACATCATCCTATAATAATTATTGATTTCATAAATCTAACTTGCGAAATATTTAGTGTATACCCAAGGAGGATACCCGAAGAAGAGGCAATGTTCTTCAATGAGAGTATTCAATTTATTTATTATTCATATAATTAAATTACTATTAAACCAATAAGATATAATAAACTCATAATTCCACTTACAAGGATGTTTTTATATTCTGTTAATGACCTATAACCATATCCAATTCTACCAAATTTGTTATGAAATCGTCGTTTCTGTATACGGAGGACTACCACCTCACGAACTGATGTCATTAATTTTCCAATAAAACCATTCACAGTTGTATATTATTATAGATCTAAACTATAAACATGATATTTTTAACATATTTATACCTATTTAATAATTATATTATATATATATATATACCTTTCATTCCGTAGGAGATACGATAATGTCACTCATGTGTACGTCAGACTACCGCCTCAAAATGCTATGTGATTCATCTATCACTAACAATTCAAATGGAAGGTGATAAGGATAATTTTAATTCTTTTATATGATATAAATGACACAATTAAGATATATTGTATATATTTATCATTCTTCAAAGATAATAATTCATTTTATTTTTTTTACCATTTCAATCACTTAATGTTGAAAACATCATTCGTGTTTGTGTGGATTACTACCTTGATGAAGCGATATGACTGACTTTTCATAGACAAAACACATGAATGATATATATATATATATATAATATCATATATATGATATTGTTAACATTCTTTAAATATTATATATTACTTAACTTCTTTCCATGATGATCATTGTAAAATGGAAACATTACTCTTGTGTATGTATGACCTGTTGTAACCATGATCGTAAAGTACTTCATTTTTCATAACCATATTTCACTACTATCTTTAAAAGTATAATTAAGGATAATTATTTCATTATTATTAGTCTTGATATGATAAATTTTTTAATATATGAATGAACCAGATCGTTAATGACAAAATATGCATGAGAAAACAAGGCAATTAAAACAAAAAAACAATGGAAATAATGAATAATTATTATCAAACGAGGGGTAAAATGTTATAAAAGGATAATATATGATATTATAAATATTAATATGATTCTTATATAATTTAATGAAATATTTATAATGACTATATATGAGGCTATATCACATACAACCAAAAGGTATCATGAGATAAGTTATTTCATCTCAATTTACATTTCATTGAGAATTATTTGTTATTATGAACCAATTCGCATTATTTGTTGTATATAATGACCCTATTCCATTTAATATCATGATTAATTTCTAATTCAAGGTATTTTATGTTCCAATTTGAATTATCTCATCCATGGGGATTTGACTTGAAATTTACCAAGCAGAGAAAGTTATTGTACAATCTCACTTTCTTTTTTGATTGTTAACATTATTTTGAAATAGTCACTTTATTATGATAATTTTTCATTATAAATTAAATTTTTATTAGATATCCATATTATAGTGTGATAGATATTATTATTTCCCAAAATTTAAACCATTTTTTACATACAGATTTACTTTTAATGTTATTTGATTAACTTGGGAAATATTGATAAATATGTATCCTTTACTCAATGCAGCTAATTTAGGATAAGGAATATTTTTTTATTAATTGAATTGATTATTTTATATATGGGGAATGATTTGAACATGAATTAAATGTGTTGGGGTCTATTTATTGAAACTACCATGATGAATTAGTAGTTTAATGAGATGAATCAATTGGCCAAATCAGATGGGTTTTTACCCAATTTGTTTTAAGCTGCCTTATGAAAGATCTTGATGGAAAAGGTATCATCTTATTAGGAAGCATGATGTCCAATAATAAATAACTTCCTTAATTAAAAATTTATTTATTACTATCCATGATATTTTCACAATGATATTATCTCTTGATGCATCTCATACTAATTTTATTTATTAAATGGCTGGTATTTTCAGTTATTAACTTTCTATATTGATTCTTCCTTTTTATTACCATAATAATCATGTTTTTTAAATGGGATGTGTGTTTTATTATTTATCTTAACATGTTGATTATTCTAAATGATTCATGATAGCTTCCATTATAATTGACCCTAACAAAGCATTTGAGCTCACCCTTATTTGGTTTCCTTTCCCCAAGATATGAAGAATAGATCTTTGAATGAGTTTTCATGGATACCGTTTATTTTATGTTCTTTAGGTTCTGTGTTTTTTTCTATAACCAATGTAAAATCTGTATTTTTCATGTATATGTTTTTCCAAAACTACTAAACTAATCAATCATTTGATATTTTACCCATTATATCTATGAATATTTAATAAAGTAAGACATTAGATCCAGGCTTCTAGGGGTGGGGCATTTACACTGACTATAGAGTGTGTATAGTAGATATAAAAAAATCTCACTTACTTGTAACTTTTTAAAAAATTATAAGGTTTCATGGTATAATAAAAAGAAACATTTAATATCATTTTCAACAGTTGAGGAAAATTTTATATCTACCATCAGTTTCTAAGAACATGTGTTTTAGATGAAATACATAATTATATACCTTAAAATGAAAATAAATATTATTCTTATTTTATGTGATAATACTAGTGATATTAATAATTTAAAAAATCATTTGAGCCACTCTAAGCCTAAGAATATTGATCTCAGAAAACATTTTATGAGATATTTTTTTCTATAAATGGGATATGTCTTTAGAATTTTTAAATACTGAGTATCAACATGATTATATTTCCACTAAACCATATCCCACTACATGTTTTGATTTTATTATGGGGGAGTAAGTTTTATTTAATTTCAAATAAATCATTAAATTTTTATTATTATTATTTATTAAGAATATTAATTTTATTTTATATGTTTTCAAATGATTTATTTATTTATTTTTTTTATTTAGTTATAAAATTTTTTAGTTTAAAATTTTATTTTTGAGAAATTATATCTCTAATTTAAAAAATATTAAATGATTATACAATAAATTTTTCTTTATAAATATATTTTTCTCTTGGAACCATCAAATTAAAACCTTTCAATATCTTATATTTAATCATTTTACCTTTCAAATGTCCATTTTCTCAATATCTCCCAAACCATAGTTTTTAAACCTCATATATTCTAATTTTATCAATGAAAAATATGAAATAAAATAAATGAATTTTGTTTGAGTGGATTAAAGAGGCTTTGATCATCCCATTATAAAATAATAGTGTTATAAGAGACATGTTAAAGATTTTAAATAGATTTTATAGATGAATTTTTTATTAAAGACATATCTTGTTTTCTAAGGTCTTGAGTATATGTTCAATAGTGAAAATATTGAGTATGTCTTATAAAAAATGAATTTTGTATGACCTCATATATTCTAATTTTTTTCTTTTGTGGATATTGGTCATATTTTCATATTCCTCCATAAATGTTGCTTTCATTCTAGTTTATGAAAAAATGGTGATAGTGTCCACATGTTATATGATATTATATCATTTTTGTTTAGAACATATAAAATCAAAAGGAGGATAGTAGATGATTTTGATTCATACTAATAAGTTATGGTCATGTTTATTCAAATTGGTGTAGTGACAAGGAATGATGAGTTGGAGAAAATCCTCTCTCTTAACAATCATGTTATGATTTTGATACTTAGAGGCATTAAGAATAATTTAGAAAGGTCAATACTATGGTATATGCCCAATTATTGATATAAGGATCTTCTAATGTCATTATAACTGTATGTATTATTGGGTTCTCTTTTTAATTAAATGATTTGGATGATCGGTGACATTAAGTTGTACTAAGATGTCATCACAAAAACATTCTCTCTATGGGAGTGCTTATAAAATTTGGATTTTCTTGATCATAACCAAGGGTAAACTGATGAACATTTGTTTTGAGGATGAAAAAAATTATAGAGCTCATTCTGAGGGGGGTCCTAAGAGATTAAATTTAATTAGTTCTTCTAGTCCTGGAAATGAAGAAGCTATCAAGTCTTGAGTTGAAGGAGGAGTTGGAATGCCTCAAGTAACTGGAGGTCTAAAAGACTCTTCGATTCGCACTTCTAATAGAATATATAAAGTAGGGGAAGTTAATATTCCATCAAGTGTTGTAGGAATAATTCAACAAACACGAGTGTATAAATAACTGACTTCGAAGTAGATATCATAGATAATTCATTTCCACGTCGTAGAAAGAATAAAGATCCAATTGAGTAGGTAATAGTTCCTATAGTTGTATAAGTATATCAACATGTTTTACTTGAGGAAAGTGTTGAGGAGATAGATTTCATTTTTTGTTTATAATAAAAAAAATTAGTTGTTTAGGAGGAATAAAAACTAGTATATTATACTTCTCATTACTAAGGATCTCAAAGAACCAAATAAATTCCTATAGAGGAGGCTCCTTTGGGTGAGCAATTAATTTCCCCTATTGTCACGACCTGTCCTCGGGGCCCGTTCCGTGACTACCCCAAGCCCGCCTTCCATAGGCCAGGGGATGGCGACTAGCACCAAGACATAATTTCCAATAAAAAGGGAAGGCATTGCCTTTGTAAAGTAACAAAATCCATAGAGCAAACAAGCAGAAGTAAACACTAAGTAAAAACTGGGTACAACGGTAAGTGCAGAAAAGTAAGTGGGCCAGAATACAAACCCAAACTAAAAGTAAAGTACAACTGGAAAGGGGAAACAGCAACTGAAAGGTAAAGCCACAGCCTCGAGCCATACACTAGAAGTCCCACCTGATGGGTGGGTACAGATAGCCTCCACAGCTCCTCGGGTCGATCCGTCCGCTCCGAGTACGTCCCGCCCAGTGGTCCACCTCTAGGTACCATCCTGCTCCGTAAGCCTCAACCCACGATCAGCGTTGTCCATCGTCTACAACCAACACAACGTAGTGCGGGCGTATCCTGTGAAGGGGTGAGTATAAGCTACTCAGTAGGGACCCAGAGACCCCCGAAGGCCTCCCAAAATCAACAAAGGATAATCCACAAAGGAAAGATACAATCACGAAGTAACATCCGACACTACTTAGTTATATGCCCATACATATACCTAAGTCACCAATTCTCATTCAGCTCCAACATCCGTGCTCAAGTACAACCCAGTCCACACAGTAAATCACAACCCAGTCCACACAAGAAAGAAAAACGTAATCCACACAAGATAGCACAACACAATCCATATAGGAAAGCAAAACAAGATTCATCTCACACAGGTATACTTCTTCGTAAGACGATAGATATGATCAGATGTAGCCATTGATTCATCTAAGCACTCAGACCCACACAGGATCGATAGGTACTAACCCCAGGAATGACCCACAAAGGATCGATAGGTAACTAACCCCCGCAATGACCCACAAAGGATCAATAGTTAACTAACCCCCGCAATGACCCACATAGGATCGGACCCACACAGGATCTGTAGGCGTTGGCCCACACAGGACCGCTGAGCGCTGACACACAGGATCGGTAGCACTGATCCATGTAGGATCGTCGAGTGTTGTAGTCGTCATCGTCGAATCCATGGAGGATTTCTGCAAAGTCGTCATCGTCATCGTAGTCGCAGCCAGCTCTAGGGTTCCCGCACACAGCAAGCTCATTCGGGAGGGTCTGCTCCACAAGCCGAGGGGCTGATACATCAACTGACGCGTAGTTCGAAGTTGATGTATCCAAAAGTTCTGTATCGTCAACAGGAACTCAACGTCACAGACAGCGCGTCAATCTGATGCCCAGTCTGAGAGTTATTGGCTTTTTCGTCCCAGGGACCCAGTTGATTTTTAAGTCAAAACCAACCCCACTGTACCCAAACTACATCCAAACCTCAAAAGGAGTAAGACAAAAGGTCTGTTTCACTCAGAGGAATCCAACAAAGTTGACAGCACATCAATCGGACGTCCGGAGCTCAAGTTATTAGTGTTTCCGCTCCGGGGGCCCGGTTGGTTTCGTGTACGAACCAACCCGGCCAAACCCAAAGTACTCCTAAACATTGAGTGTAATATATCAAAACGACCGTCTTGATAAAAGGATCGGATCTACGCTGACGGTGCATCGATCGGAGGTCTGTATCCCATGTTATGTGAAAAAGACCATGAGAGGTCCGGAAGTGGGGGTTTCGGTCTCGGACCGACCCGGCCTGAGACCCCCTGGGTCGGCCCGAACTGGGTCCACCCAACCCGGGTCCAGGTCTGGCCCGCTTGGGCGCGGCCCAGTCGCCAGGTGTCTTGGCCGTAACAACCGAGCGGGTGAGCAAGGGGGGGCGCCGCCCCCTTGAATGAACCGCGGCCCCGCGTGGGGGTCGCTCCCTGCCAACGGACATGGGCGAGCGCCGCGTCCCGCCTCCCTCTGTCTCGCGCAGTCGCGGGACCTGTGGCCTGCCACCACAGCTTCAGCCGGGGTGGCCCATCCCAGCGGCGCATCGGGAACCGCCGCCTCCTAGCGGCCGGCCAGTGTCGGCCGCCACCTCCGGTCGCCGGCGCCGCCGTGCCAGCGAGGCGCGCCGGCGGAGTGTTCCGCAGACCACTAGACGAGCTATGGTGCTCGGTTTTGCCTGCCGTCTTCGCCAACGGCCCTCCTGGGACCGGTTCTTCACCGCAAAGATGTCACAACGCTCGTGCGGCCTGCTTCATCGTTGCCCGCCGATCCGCACACCAAGAACGAAGAGACGGTGGGTTCGGACTTGTTCGTTGGTCCGCACCCACCGCGTTAGCGGTTTAAAAAGGCTTCTGAAAAATTTTAAGCACATGCCATCGATATAAATCACACAGATTTTATTGAACCAAAACCCCTACCTCAAGCGTTGTCGAGCGAGGGTTCGTCGCTGAAAATCACGTCGCGGAAGAAGGCTTCGCGGAACGGGGATCGTCATGTCATGGAGAAGGAACATCACAGAAGAAGCGTCACGGAAGAAATGTTGCAGAAGAAGGGTCTTTGGCGTCGCGGTACACGGCATCGCGTAGTCGATCTCCGAGGATTCGGCGTTCTTCGTCAGAGATCGGTGCGTTCTTCACGTTCTTCGCGTTCTTCGACGAAGAAGATGAAGATCTTCAAGCCTCCCTTCTTTCTCCCAACCCCCTCTCAACACAACTAGCCTAATAAAATAAGAGTTGTCTTATTTTATTTATGCACAAGCCAATGTTTGAAATTAAAAAAGAAAAAATCAATTGAAATAATTAATTGCAATGATTTAACCGCCCAAATTAATGAGGCGTTTATTGACCAGATTAAACGCAAGGGTTGACTTCATTAAAAAGGGGGTGCGGGTGCGTTTCTTAATTTAAGGAGGGGGGTTGAAAAAGGTGGGGATCGTGTGGGCCCCACCCAACAAATATCTTACCTAGTGGTGTAGGATATTTTGGGTCCCACTTTAACCCCCTTAACTTAGGTTAAACAACTTAAAATAAAATAAATGGTGCGACCAATTTATTTTATTCATTTACTTAACCCG
The DNA here is from genome assembly GCA_963277665.1 of Viscum album. Classification (NCBI taxonomy): domain Eukaryota; kingdom Viridiplantae; phylum Streptophyta; class Magnoliopsida; order Santalales; family Viscaceae; genus Viscum; species Viscum album. The sequence continues at coordinate 1,995,422,800 of OY728143.1, read as the reverse complement.
AAAATTTAAAAACCACACCCCAGCAAACGCAACTCCAGAAAAGGTGTTTCTAAGAAATTACCGGCGTTGTGATTCCATCGGTGCCCTTGTAATTTGATTCCGAGCACCAGTTCAAAAGTTAGAAAAACCCGCTCGTTCGTTCACTGAACGTACCCGAGCCAAACTTCAAAAAATGATTTCGGGCACATCGGGCCTCGGAATCTAGTGCCGTCAGAAACTGCGCTCTTGTAAAATTCCAAAGAAAATTAAGAAAAAAAATTTCCTTTAATTTCACGGGTCTTTACATCACTCCCACCTCAGGGCTTTACGTCTCCGTAAAGATACATCATAAACTAGGGAAACAAATGTGGGTACTGAGCACGCATCTGAGCCTCCCACTCCCAAGTTCTCTTCCGGAGGTTCTCATGCTGCCATCTAATGCGCACTAGAGGAATCGACCGTCCATGTAGGACTCGGTCCTATCGATCCTTGATCTCCACTGGGACCTCCGCAAAAGTCACCCCATCATCAATGTCCAGCTCCCCATGGCCAATGATATGCATCGGGTCGTGGACGTATCTCCTCAGCTGGGATACGTTGAAGATGTGGTGCACCCGGTGCAACTGAGGTGGTAGAGCCAGGCGATAAGCCACCTCACCTATCCTACTGAGGACCTGGAATGGTCCGATGAAGCGCGGAGATAACTTGCCACCTCGGCCAAATATCCGTAATCCATGTCGAGGTGAGACCCGCAAGAAGAAGTGGTCTCCATACTCGAACTCCAGTGGCCTCCACCTCCTGTCAGCATAAGACTTCTGCCGGCTCTGAGCTATCCTCATCCGCTCCTAGATGACCTGGACCTTCTCTGTCATGGCATGGACCATCTCTGATCCCACAAGTGCTGACTCCCCAGGGTCTATCCAGCACAGCGGTGATCTGCAAGGTTGGTCGTGCAACGCCTCGTATGGTGCCATCCCGATGGTGGAGTGGTAGCTGTTGTCTGAGATCTTGGTACATCTTCGCCACTTCAGGATGTACCGCCAAAGGGGATGTGTGAAAATCTCTCAGAACCTCATCCTGTAAAACAACTAGTACCAAGGTACGTCCTCTGAAAAGGACATCGTGCTCTCCTCCCACAGAGAATCCATCAGGTGCCTGTCCTGAGGATCTCCGCACGCCGCGTCTCACAGTCAGCGTCTACACGCTGTGCCTCTCTGACCCACTGTAGTTGTGTAGGAGTGACTATGAGTGACTGAAGGAAGGCTGCTCCATCTCTATCCATGAAGGATATCTGCAAAGCGGCTAGCTGCTCTGTCGCCTCCCCAAGTAGTTGAATGCTCGTCCACCTACTGAGATCATCAGCTACCACGTTCCCCTTTCCATGAGTATAGACTATCTCAATGTCATAGTCCTGGAGGAACTCGAGCCATAGACACTGTCTCAGGTTCGGGTCCTTCTGAGAGAAGATGTACCTGAGACTCTGATGGTCATAATAGACTGTAAAGCACTCGCCCATCAGATAGTTTCGCCACAACTTCAGAGAGAAGACCACTCCTGCTAACTCCAGGTCATGGGTAGTGTTGTTCTTCTCATACGGCCTCAACTGACATGATCCATAGGTGATCACTTCCCTCTCCTGCATCAGGACACATACGAGTCCAGTCCCCGATGCGTCGCAGTAGACTACGTACCCTACTCCCTCCTCCGGTAGCCTCAAGATAGGGGCGCTGGTCAATCTCTATCTCATCTCCTAGAATCTCTGCAAACATCTGTCTGACCACACAAAGGGTTTCCCCTTCTTCATCAAAGCTGATAGTGGCGCCACAACTCTGGAGAAGTCTGGAACAAATCTTTGATAGTATCCAGCTAGTCCCAAGAAACGTTGCACCTCCGTTACGCTCCTGGTTGGCTCCCAAGCTAGCACTACCTCGATCTTCGCAGGATCCACCGCAACTCCCACCTCAGAGATGATGTGTCCCAATAAGTGGACCTCACATATCCAGAACTGACACTTCGGGAGATTTCCATAAAGCTGGTGCTCTCGGAGTGTGTCTAGTACAACCCGCAAGTGGTAGGCGTGCTCCTCCTCAGTCATCGAGTATATCAAAATGTCGTCGATGAAGACCACGACAAATCGATCGAGGTATGGCTGAAAGATCCTATTCATAAGGCCCATGAACAGTGCTGGAGCATTGGTTATACCGAATGGCATAACTAAGAACTCGTAGTGGCCATACCGACATCTGAAGGCCATCTTCTGCGCGTCCTCGTCCCGAACTCCGAGCTGATGATAGCTTCATATAAGGTCTATCATCGAGAACCACCGTGCTCCCTTGAGTTGATCGAAGAGGTCATCAATCCTCGGTAGTGGTTACTTGTTCCTCACTGTCACCTGGTTCAGGCGACGATAGTCGACACAAAGTCGCAAGCTCTCGTCTGTCTTCTTGGAGAACAATATTGAGGAAGCCCAAGGTGAAACACTGGGTCGGATGAATCCCTTGCCCTGCAATTCCTCCAACTGTAGTCGTAACTCTCGAAGCTCATCAGGGGCCATCCGATATTCTGGAGTGGATATTAGGGCTGTCCTTGGGTACATATCAATATAAAAGTATACCTCTTTGCGAGGAGGTAGTCCCGGAACGTCGTCGGGGAAAATGTCCGCATACTGATCCACCACTGCAGGAAAATCAGGACTTCGCACGTCAACTGATCCAAAGATGAGTCTAGACAACTGATGAGTGATGGGTTGTCTTCTTCTCTGCGAGAGTTCATCCTGTGATGAAAAGGCTCCCTTCTCACCGGTGAAGGTGAACCTGCTCCCATCGGTGCGTACACACCGCACCTTGCACCTAATACAGTCAATATGAGCATGGATTGTAGATAACCAATCCATGACCAAGATGACGTCGTAAGGCCTAGACGCTGCTACAAGAAGATCCCAGCCGAAACTCTCGCCTCCTAGAGTAAGATCACATTGCCGTCACCAGTGCGTAATCATCGAGTCTACTCCCGTAGGAGTCTCTAGCCGTAAGGATCGATCCAACGGCTCTGTCGGAATCTCCGAGCTCTGAACAAGGGTAGCGGCTATGAAATAATGACTCGCTCTTATGTCTATATAAAATACAGCAAGGGTGGAATAGACACAGATAATACCTCGAATCATCTTGGGCGCGCCGTGTTCGTAGGCCTCCGCTACCTAGAGCTGTGCCTATCTTTGTCCGCTAGCTCCCTGTGGTTGAGGTGGTCCTCCTGGTGGTGGTGGTGGTAGAGCCTGAAAGTGCCGCCCACCACCTGCTGCTCGACCAAGTCCTCTTCCTCATCTGTCTGCTCCCTACGGACCGCTACGGTCGACCCTCTACCTCTGCATGGGTGGTCCCTCAACTGTTTACTGCTCCTTGGTACGGCGGGTCGGGCAGTCACGAGCTATGTGGCCCTGCCCGCCGCATGCATATCATTGTCTGCCTCTCGAAAGACTGGCTTCGTGCTGAGTGCCCTGTACCTCTGAGCCAGTGTCCTGAGGTCATCTTCCTGAGGGTCTATTCTACCTGGACCCATGAGTCATCCATCGACTGCCTACTGTAGAAGACTCTGCTACGTGCTTCCCTACGGTAGGTGTCGCCGCTGGTGTAGACTCAGAAAAATCTCTCGATGAGAAGGACTCGCTCTAGTACCCCTACCTGAGTCAGAATGCTGAGGGAGATCAATGATTCCCTGATCTCCTGCCTCAATCCCTGCTTGAAGGTCCGGGCCCGGAAGAATGGGTCCCGTACCATGTCCGTCGAATAGCGTGAGAGATATGTAAATCTCACCGAGTACTGGGAAACCATCAAGATGCCATGCCGCAGCTGTAGAAGCTCCTAGATGTGTACCACACGGAGGGTGGCTGGGAAGAACTCTGAGCGTAAGAGGCTCTCAAAGTCCATCCAGAGAAGAGATGCCTCATCGTGAACCTGGAGAATCAGGCTCCACCATCTTCCTACTGCCGCGTGCAGGAGGCTCGCTGCGAGGATCACCATGAGGTCTGTTGGTGTCCTCACTAACCTTAAAACTTGTACAACTGCCTCCATCCATTCCTCGGTGGCCTAAGGGTCCGTCTCCCCACGGAACCTAGGAGGTCGCTAACGTTGAAACTCGTGCAGTTCACTAAGGAGACGTGCATCGTCAGTGGCTGGGGCTGGAAGCATCGGTGGCTCAGCGGGTAGAGGTACCGCCGGTGCCTCTGCTGTCAAAGGGCCTTGTACCGAGGCCTCTTCGCTCGGTGGGCTATCGTCACGTACAACGCTCGGAACCCTAGTTGGCTGCCGTCGTGGGGCCATCCTGAAAAGGAACAGGTGCGCCATGGTCAAATAGTATACCTGGTGAGCTGACACAAAGTAATCACAAAGAAAACTTGAAACACACATGCAATCAATGTTTTCGTGCATTAAGTCAGAAATCAGAAGTCAGGGACCTGGTGTACGGATACGTCGGCCGCCGCACCAACACTGGACTCCCTGTACATATAGCCACACTCAATACTCTTAACACTATTGCTTCACATAGAAAATATCTGAGTCCTAAGTTCTGCAGTAGAACCGAACTCCTTTGATACCAATTTGTCACGACCAATCCTCGAGGCATGTCCCGTGACTACCCCAAGCCCACCTTCCATAGGCCAGGGGATGGAGACTAGCACCAAGGAGTAATTCCTGGTAAAAAGGGAAGGCATTGCCTTTGTAAAGTAACAAACTCCATAGAGCAAGAAAGAAGAATTAAACACTAAGTAAAACTGGGTACAACAGTAAGTGCGGAAATGTAAGTGGGCCAGAATACAAACCCAAACTAAAAGTAAAGTAAAACTAGAAAGGGAAAATAGCAACTGAAAGGTAAAGGCGTAGCCTCAAGCTGTCCACTGGAAGTCCCACCTGATGGGTCGTTACAGATAGCCTCCACAGCTCCTCGGGTCCAGTCGTCCGCTCCGAGTACGTCCCGCCCAGTGGTCCACCTCCAGGTACTGTCCTGCTCCGCAAGCCTCAACCCACGATCAGCGCTATCCGTCGTCTGCAACCAACACAACGTAGTGCGGGCGTAGCCCATGTAGGGGTGAGTATAAGCCACTCAGTAGGGAACCTTAGACCCCTTAAGGCCTCCCAGAATCCAAAAACGATAATCCACAAAGGAAAGATACAATCACGAAGTAACATCTGACACTACTTAGGTATATGCCCATACATATACCTAAGTCACCAATTCTCATTCGGCTCCAACATCCGTGCTCAAGTACAACCTAGTCGACACAGGAAATCACAACCCAGTCCACATAGGAAATCAAAAAGTAATCCACACAGGATAGCACAACACAATCCACATAGGAAAGCAAAACAAGATTCACCTCACACAGGTATACTTCTTCGTAAGACGATAGAGATGATCAGATGTAGCCACTAATTCATCTAAGCCATCAGACCCACAAAGGATCGATAGGTACTAACCCCCGCAATGACCCATAAAGGATCGATAGGTAACTAACCCCCGTAATGACCCACAAAGGATCGATAGGTAACTAACCCCCGCAATGACCCACATAGGATCGGACCCACACAGGATCTGTAGGAGATGGCCCACACAAGACCACTGAGCGCTGACCCACACAGGATCTAACCCACACAAGATCGGTAGCACTGATTTGCGTAGGATCGCTGAGTGTTGTAGTCGTCGCCATCAAATCCACGAAGGATTTCTGCACCGTCGTCATCGTTGTCACAGTCGCAGCCAACTCTAGGGTTCCCGCACACATTAAGCTCGTTCGGGAGGGTCCGCTCCACGATCCGAGGGGCTGATACATCAACTGACACATAGTATCAATGGAGTTTATCTTTAAGATTACTTAATAAATGGTTTAAAAACTAATAGAAAATTCATAGAATAGATATGATTAAAATATTTTCAAACAATCTCTTTTTATTTAAATTTACAAAACCTATATAATTTTAAAATTCTATCGGGACTCTCTAAGATTAATTTTATTTCCACTACTATACCTATTTGTTGATAATATATTTTAGTTCATTGAAGCTTTATTCACACATTATAGATATAAATGTTATTATCTACTACTATTTATCTTTCATGATGTTGAGAATATTTATTTATTTTCATTCTTATTTCTATTTAAATTCTACAGAAACCTAGAGTTTCTTATGAAATAATAACCTATAAAGTATTTTATTTTACTCCTCTAAATATTTATACATTTATCATTTGTAGATGAAATTATGAACTTATCCTATTTTCAATAATAAAGTTCTTTTTTATATTTCAGTTTCATCTTCCCATAATAAATTTTTTTGTTGAGGTTCCTCGTAAGAGAACCAAATTTCCCTATAAAACCCTTGTTTCAAGGTGTCAACTACATGAAATCAATTATATAGGTCCTTAGTAAAGGTAATTGTTTATTGATAATCACTAATCTAAAAGAAAGATAATTAGTAAAGTGGTCTATGGGATCATTATTCCCAGAACCACTATAAAAATTATTGTTATCTCTTCTAATTTATTTTTTTGTGCATAATATTATTAAATAAAAGAAGCACCGCATAAAATTATAAATAAAAAAAGTAGGATTATTTTTCAATTATCTAAATATTTTCATAAGGACACAATTCACCCCCCCCCCCTAGTGTCATCATGTTTACTCCGAGCAACATATGTAACATATGGAAAAGAGTTTTTACCCTTAGATAACCTACATAAAACACCACTTAACATTATACAACTTCCTTAAAATATTGGTTACCCTTATATAAGCTTTAAAAAAATTACCTTTAAACAAGCTATTACAAGCAACCATCACCTTTAAGAAATATTATTTTCATGTATAAGGGTAAATATGTCATTGAAAATATTAACTTTTTGAATTAAACTAACATATAAATAATTATGAAAAAGTGTTTATTATCATTTCCAAAAATTCCAAAACACTTTATAAATTTGTTAAATCATTTCTAAAAAATTATAAAAATTATAAAATATTTGAATAAATTTAAATAATTTCAATTAATTTATCAAAAAAAATTTTAATACTTCTAAATTAATTTATAATTTGGAAAACCTTTTTAAAACTACCTCACATATTGCAAATTAATTTTAAAACAAATTATTGAATTTATAAAACCACTCATGGACCATATGAATCCCAAGAATGGTAAAGGATGAATAGGGGATATTCTGGACCTTTAAATTATTATATTATTACACATTATATTTATTTTATCATTTAGGTTTAATTAATTTTTGTGTCCTCTAATAAAATAACTAATAAAAATTTATTTTTAAAAAATGGATTTTCTATGCCAATAAAATTTAAAAAATACTAGAATAAAATATTAATTTAAACCATAAATTTCATTACATGAATTTGGATAAAACCAAACACATGGTCTTAGTCGTGACATAATTTAGGGTAATTATATCTATCGAGGAAATACAATGAAATTGATGGATTGAATCAACTACAATTGACATCAATGATGTAGTTCCAACTGACATTGTGTAATTGAATAAATTTGAGTAATACATTTAAGGATTGATGAGTTTAATCATGAAATCAATGAGTTTCGAGTTAATCAAGTTATATAGAGTAAATCCCCCCAAAATACCCTTTAGTAGTGGAATTTATATATTTTGTACTAAACTGAAGGAAATATAGATATTTTTCCACTAGAATATCAATGTTATTAAATATTCCAAATCCAATGTTGAGGAATATTGAGATTTGACAAAAAGTTTGGAAGAAATATATGGTTAATCAATCAATAATTCTTATTAAAATTTATAAATGAAGATAAATAAATAAATACTAAACTTTTATTTTTATATATAATGGAATGTAACATTATGAACTCATCATCATGATATCAATTTTTTGATGAATAAAATTTCCTTATTAAAACTAATTTCTCTGAGTTATACTAGATATTATGATTAGTACTATGGGAAGAAAAAACCATACATGATAGAGTCTTCTTTATAAGATAATACACCTCAAAGAGACAATAATGAAGAAAAATTTCCCCATAAGATGCTTATAGAGAATGTATTTGTTATAAAATGCATCATTTTATAATCAATATCCAGTGAGTTGTATAATTAGTATGAGAAAAAATTTGTATGCACCATTTTTTTAAAATAAATTAATTTTATTAAGAGAATTAGATGTAAAAAAGATCAGAGATCATTGATGCCTTATTATCATGAAAATTATGACAAAAATTCCTTATTGGTCTTCATATACTCAAGATGATCAATTATATTGATTAATTGGCATAGTTAGGATTCGTATTGGATAATTATTTGTCCACATATATCATTATTGTTTTATTACATACCAATTTATCAAATTTCATTATTAATATTTATAATCTTATTATGAAGTAGAATCGTTAAGAACATTTAACTTGGATTTTTTATGTTGTAAAGGACATGAAGAAAGTCTAGTCTTTACTCATGGTGAATAATAACAAGTTATTAGAAGAAATACTAATAGTAGGATAAAATACAAACTCACCATTAAAACATCTCACTAAGATTCCAATTATAATAATGTAATACAATATGTATGAAGTTATGTGATTTGTATATATTAAAATAGGATAGTAGAATAATAATTACACTATGGTGAAGAAGAAGTAATAATAAGAATTTAATTTTGTAATATTCATTATTTATTAAAATATTTTGTTTCCATATCATAATTATTAAATATAGCTTCTGTCTCACACATTTTTATTAAGATATAAAAACCAAATAGGTTCAAAAATATTTTAAGATGTGAAGTGGATATTCAAGCTGCTAAGTGGTCCCAAATTTTTAGATATCTATAGTATATTAAAACAAAAAATTACATAGTGGAATGATTTATATAGTGTAGAAATATTTTTATGTTCCTAGTAATACCAAAAATATAATTTGTGTATCATGTTTTGTGAGAAATGGTTTTTATTTCACAGTTAGAAATAATATATGTTTAAAAGCAACATGTTTTATGGAATGAATCTTTTACATAATGTTTTACATATAATTTAATTAGAAAATATCTTGTTATAAATAAATAAAACATCAAAATCACATAAATCATACTACACCTAGTTGTGGAATTTTCTAATTGGTTATTTATGAACAAATAATTTAAAAAATTTACGCCAATAGGGATTTCTATACACTTTAAGTTAAAACTCTTTAACTTATGTCATGATTTTTTATTGGGTAAAATATCCAAGAAACCTTGTAGTAATTTCGGTGGAATATCCAAAAAGTTTATTTATTAAGTTCTCACAGACTTATTTAGAACATTTTTATTAAAAGTTAAAGGGATAATTTCATTCATCATCACTTTCATACATGAATATTAAATATATATATATATATATTATAAGGTGTAATTTATATTACATTTACAAATTTATATAATATAAAAAAGTTAAATAGAGAATCAACATAATTAAAATATGATGAAACTTTAATAATATCAAGGTAAAAAATATATATACTATGAATGTAATAGTTATTTGAATGAGTTAGGTATAATATCTCAACTCACTCCTACTTATGAACCTTCATTAAATAATATAAATGAAGGAACAAATTGAATTTTATTTTACATAGAGAGATAGATATTAATTCATGTGAGTAATATATTATCTTTTTAGGGATAATCATTTCTTGAAGAAATATATACAAATAATGAGGCTCTAACTAGGGATGAATATGATATCTCATATGATTTATTGAATGTGAAGAAATATTTTCTATCATATATTTATATTTGAATATATGAGGTATCATTTTAAGTAAAATCTAAGAAAAACACATTTATCAAAAGGTACAATGTTCATATTCATAGGGTATCCAAAGAAAATAAGGGGATATTATTAACACCAACATTTCATGTATTTATTGTTATATTAAAATAAAATACTTTTGTGAGTTAAATAGTTAATCCATGCCTGAATATTTAAATTATTTTTACATTTTTTGAAGAATAAATTTTTTTGTTGAAAATAAAAAAAAAGTAAATTTGATCAAGGATGCCAATTAATGAAGGCTTTACATGAAAATATGTAAATAAGATATTCCCAACATTTAGAACTGAAGAAATAGTATGAAACATATATGAATGTGTTGAAAAAAGGCCATTCATGTCATGAATGGTATTCAGTATGTTAATAGAAGTCAACTTGTTGTGAAAAAATCATGAAAACCTACACTGAGAGGAAATATCTAATAAATAATGGAATGAAACATGTTTCACACTATGAACTTGGTTAGACAGACCATGTAATGAGTAGTACGAACATGGAATTAAAATAATGTCCCCAATAATGTAATGGGATGATCGTGCACCATAGATATTGACTTGGGAGGAGATTAATGACAACATTAATAAATATTTGATGACAAAATGAGAATAATTAATTCTTTTAAATAAAGATATTGGTTGTTACGACCATGGAAAAATTTGAAGACCAGTGTCTGGGGTGAGGTTTTGTGTTGTATAGTCCTCCACCAATTATTCTTCTTTGTATTTTCAATTATGATTACATTTTATTTTTACCTCCAACCTTACTCCCTCATTAGAAATATTATGGGGTAATTCATTTTTTTTATATCATGATGTAGAAAAATGGAGAAGGTTTTTGGATTTTATTTTATTTATTTCATTTATGTATTTAGGTTTCTATAATAATAAATCAACTTCTATTTATTTCCTCTTTATGTGTCATGGAAATTGAAATGAATAAGAAATTATCTTTTAAATTTTATTAACTATTTACCCTAAACTATTTCAATACCATTAAATAGTATAGGTTTGTTAAGTTTAAAAATGGTATTAGGATAAACACAACTCATTAAAACTCTAATTTATATGTCCATAGGAAATATGTGATTTTTTATTAAGGATGGGATACCATGAAAGTATTATTATTTAATATGATTGGAAGGTACTGGTGTCGGTGATGATGGAACCCTAATTGACGACGATGGATCCCCCACCTTCCTAGAGGTGGGAGGGGGAGGAGGAATTGATCTTACCACCTCTGAGCTCGTTGAAGGTTTTCATCCCCTTTTCTAACCCTGATTTCCTCTCGGATTTCCCAATGATTTCTTTAAGCCTGAAGGTTCATGGTTTGAATCTTTTTGGTCTGTAGCTACCGATATCGATGTCAGAGTTCTTTGTTGCTTTGAGTTATCTGGATCAAAATCTGGTTGCACTCTTCAAAATTTGAAGGCCCTCGGTTAATGACTTTTATCGATTCATCGTCAGTAAATAGGACTTGCAGGATCATGTGGTAGTTGGCCTTCTTGATAAGTGGTAGCTCATGATTTGGTTTTCTTCAAAAGACGACCTGATTTGGGCCTGGTCCAGTATACCCCAACGATGCAACGCTTTTAAATTCCCCCTAAAAAATGTTTTTTCGACCTTTACATGAATCGTGATGCACCTATCAATGCGATATGTGTAAGTCTCCCTCATCTTCCTCTGCCTTTCTAGAATCTAGCAATTCTTCGTATGATTGGTAACATGGTGGGACATTTCCTCTATTCGGATGTTCATACCTCCATTGTGAGTCACCTGATAAAACCTCATATCTATGTAGAGGTAGATGTGTCGAAGCCCCCAGTGGAGTGGTTTTGGATTGCAGTCAGTGTAGAGTTTAGATGGAAGCAATCAGTTGTTTTTGAGTCCTGGGTCAACTACTATTCGAATGGTTGTCACTTAGAGAATTTGGCATCTGATTTTCATAGTGAAGGTTTCATTATGAGGGGATTTGTTCCTAAGGCGAGGCCAATTTATGGGCAGATACGGGTGCATGCAGCTGATCCTAGCAAGGACATTGACTTTGAAAATCGGTGTGCACTGGCAGTGGGAAAGGATGCAGAAGTATCCTTCAATATGATGGTTGCTGCAGTCTTTGATCGCTTGAAGAGTGATCTACTGATAGGGGATTGTGTGAAGCATGATATTTCTAACTAGTTCTCTAGTGTTGGGGGAGAACTGGTTGTTAGCAGTAGGGACGAGGGGTTACAGCCTGTGGTAGTGGAGACTATTGCCCCTAAAGTGCATAATGGTCCTGTTGTGGGGGCTTTGTGAGTCTCTGTTAAAAGGATAATTGATCGGCTGATGATGATGGAGTGGTATTGATTATAGTACATACAGGTAACCATTTTTAGGACATATATCATGAAGAGGTGGAGGTAATCACACTAGTAAACAATGGTGCCAATGTGCAGATTGGGTCTCAGGAGGCTGCTGCTAAAAATGAGGAAATGAAGATGATGCTTTGTGAAGGTCATGAAATGGTGGAACATCCACAATGTTTAGAAATGATTGACGTTAAGAAATAGTTTCAACAGAATTATTCCATGAATTATCAAGAGGTGGTTATCCATGTAAAATGGGGTGATATTTCTAAGAGTGATAAAGAAAATAATGATGGCTCGGCCAGGACCTCGTATAGAAACATTTTCTAGGGAGGGAAGGAGAGGATGGCTGGCAACCATGAGGTGAATATTGTCTCACCATGAAGAAGGCCGAGGAAAGATTACTCCTTTTTTCCAAATCCGATTTTACAAGGTCGTCTGTTAGAAGGGAAGGCAGGGCATAATTATCATCTATTGAATTTACTTCCTTAAAGTGGTGTAATTGTAGGTGGAAGTATGCCAAAGTGCTAAAGCATTATGAAATCTTGGAATGAGAATCAGCTAATACGGATGAAGCGTTCTATCATGGATGTGGTGACAGGTATGGTTCTATTGATTTCTAGTTGTTTTTTTTGTGCTTGTGTTCTTGTTTAATATACTTTTCCTTTATTTTAATAAATGGTTGGAGGGTATCATCTGACTGACTTTCTGGGATGGGATACCACGAGCATTGGAACTCCCTTTTCAGGATACTAACACCAATCCTGAATCAAACAATTTAATTTCTAAATTCATTTCACATAAACCCTAAGTCTATAAAACCACAACATCCCTTTCCAACATGATTTTCAAAAACCCAATCAATTATATTCTCTCACTTTATTTAATCTAATTTCTAACCAACCTTCTTCTAGTTTTCTTTCCTCCAAATTAATCTCATCAAATGAATTTTAAATTCCTTAAATTAATAATTTCACTCTCTAATTGGTTTGGACATGATCTCACTACTATCAAATTTATAATTAATTAGTCACACTTCCTTGAGTGTTATAAATTATTAAATTTGGTTATCTATGTTAAAATGTATGATTCTTTAAAGGGATCCAAATTTATATTACCTATGTCAGGGATGGATGAAAATTAGTTTCTAGGTCATTAAAGTTTTATTTTACTTTATTTTATATTTTATATCCATATTTAGTCTGAATGATTTTGTGTTAAAACTTAAAATTTCAAATCATTGATGTAGTATTACTAGTCTTGGTCCAAATGAGAAAATCCTTTGATTTTATCATTGATCTAAAAATGTATCTAAAGAATAATAAAGTAAAAGTGACCATTAAAGATGTAGAGTGACATTTAGCTGCTAAATGAGTTCAACCATAAGATCTGGGGCCATGAAAAATCATAAATTATGGGTGTCTATTGAACACAAGATTGTAACTTAGTGTCCTAGTGATTCCCATTACAAAAAACAATTTTGATATAGAATATCCTATCATTTAGATGATCTTGGACACTATGAAATTCAATACACTGTTGTATAAAGATTTAAATACTCACAATGGATGTTTTCTCAAACACCATGACACATTTAAATTTCAGAATGTTATAAGGGATGTTATAAGAATTAAAATAGTCATATTCTCACTTAAAGAAAGATCAAAAGAACAGTTACAATTTATACTAGCTCATTCCATCACCACATGGGATAAGTTGGGTAGGAACTTTTTGACACATTTCTTCCCACCCTCCAAATATATGGATATCATTATCAATATCCTATATTTTAACTAGGTTGAATAATAATATATTAACAATGATTGGGAACATTTTAGATGAATGAATCATAAATCCCCTCTTCATAATATAGATCTCTTTATAAAAATCCAATATTTTTATATAGTTATATCACAGGAAAACAAGTCAATTATCAATATTGTAGCTGGTGGATCATTTATGAAAAAATTCGGCAATGAAATCTATTACCTTCTAGATGAGATGTGTAGAAATAGTTTCTAATAGAAATTAAAATATACATAACAGAATGGTGAACAACAAATAATAGATGGTGACAGAGATAGAAGGAAAGACTAAAAATTTGAATTCTATGATGGGTAAAAATCAATAACCATAAGGTATGTATGTTGAAGTAGTAATTTACATTGATTACAATCATGGTAATCAATTTCTGGGTAGGTAGAACAAAAATAGTAAGGTCATGGGTGTAGAAAGGGGGTATTGATTTTTCAAATTTTAGAAGGTAAATAACTACAAATACAAGTCCATATACTATAGGAAACTGTGTCCCCATTCTTGAATACCATGAAATTTTATTTCAAAGAAATAATTGAGTATTCAAAAGGTAAATAAGTTATTATAAAATAGGAAAAGGATGACTCAAGGGTGCATAATTTCAAACTCTAAAACCTTAAATTCCAAGTATGTAAAATTGAAGAACAAGTTTGACAGAGGCCAAGAGGAGTACTACTAGGAATAACTAATGAACTTCCCCGTGTATAGTTGAAATCTATAACCCTAATAAGTGGAAAATAATACAAAAAAGAAAACCCTGATAAAAGAAAGTTAAAAGAAAAAATAAAGGAAAAGAAAAAAGTATTTGATGAAAATGCTAAGGAGGAGGATGTAATTGTTGAATAATTAAAGGTGTGAGCATCATAGTATAATCCAAGGATTCCATTTCGAGAATGGATATTAGAAGGGAAGATTTATGCATAGAAATTTATATTTCACAAAAATTTTGAAATATTTCTTATTAATATTCCTTTTGTAGAGTCTCTCGCCAACATCCAGACTTAATAACAAAATTATTAAATAGATTTCGATCAATAAATAAAAGCTGGTGGAAATTAGTACCATTCAACTCATATGGGAGTGCTTGACTATTTTATCAAAATACCTACCTAAAATGTAGGATTCATAATAAAGATTTTCAATTCCATTTAATATCATATATAAAAAAATTATACAAGCATTGTCTGATCTAGGTTCCAATATTACCATAATATCGTATAATACATTCAAGAGATTTGGTATAGAGAAGATAAAAAATATAATAGTTAAACTGTAACTAGAAGATTCAATGGTAAAATTCCCTTTAGGGTTCATTTAATACATCATATTCAAAATAAATAAATTATTCTTCCCTAAAAATTTATTAGTACTTGAAATTAAGAAATAGAGGACTAATATCTTTTTTTAAGACCTTTCTTTGATATTGGGTTAGTGCTGATAGACACACAAATTGTGGAGCTCTATTTGATATGTTGTAGTGAAAATTTAAGTTTCAACATTCATCAGGTGATGAAAAATTACGATGTATAATGTGATGATGAGCTAATAGAAAATAAAATACTCAAAGTTAAGGATGATTTTAAAATAAAATAATTATATGAGGTGGGTGTTTTCATACTAGAGGATATTCAATGTAAAGGTACTAAAAATAATAAAGGGAATCCGAGGTATCAGACCACTTACACCAAAGGATAATCTGATTCAACCATGTTTTAAAAGGGATAGTAGGTATTTCTGGAACAAAAGTTTTCATTTAGTTCTTCTAGAAAAAATAAACATTGTTGGATTGCTCTGAGGGAATTTGAGAAAGTTCTTCTAGCCTAAAGGTTTATGCTATTTTTGGAGCAAGGATAGGGACCAAACAACAAGGATAGGTCACAACTGATATCGTTAATAGATCTAAAATAGTAATAATCATTCCAATATCCTATCATAGGAGCTAAAATGGTATGTTCTTACAAAATATGTTAAAAATTGTTATGGATGGAAACCTGAGTTTTTTGAATTTTTATATTCTTTTTTTGGCACATCAAAACCCTCCCCCAAATAAATTTAAATTTTATTGAAAAAGTTCATGTGTTTTCATTTATTCATTTTTATTTAGTTAGGTCCTTCAAGGAAGCATATAAAATCATTATAATAGGATACATAATGAATAAATTTTGCGATATCATTCCACAATGTGATATCAATATACATTGTGAGATCAAATCGTGTTTTAAACCTAGTTTTGAAGAAACTTATGCAACCCATGTTTAGAATGAAACTGAAATGGGATTAAGTGTTTAAATTTTTTATTTTTTATTTCTATTCTCAATTTTATTTTAGAATTATTATTTTAAATATGATTTCAGGCCCCGTATTAAATATTTTGTCTAATCAACTGATCAAGGAGACATAATCTTCATAAAATATTTATCCGGTAAAATTTATAAATTTATTATTCACAAAAATAATTTGAAAAATTGGGGAAAGAATTAGTAGATATAACAAGTGAATTTGGAGGTATAAAGACATGATTTAGGAAAAAATAGTTAATTTTTGTAAAAGAAATTTGTTTATGATTTTTTCACCGTGAATTTCTAATATTTTCATTAATTGATTTTTTATTAGTATATTTTTCAATGATTAATTCTTTAAACCATATTTCCTCCCTCAAAAGAAATTTTTTAAACTAATATTTCTCATTAATTATATAGCAAATTCATTGATAGACTCAGGAATTTTCTCTTCTTGAAATTACATGGAATCTAATGAAATCTATGACTGTATATAATCTCTTTTAATATGATTGGTTAATTTTATTATTTAACCCTTTATCCTTGAAACCACCTTTACATTGAATCCTATGTGAATAGACTTAATAGGAAAATATCTTAATTTCAAGACTACTATATCCATTCCAACCCACCTCTCAGTATGTTGTATGATATTCAATACAATAACTATAGAGGATAGGTTGTACATGGTGGATGAGACTATATTTTAGTGAGTTTACATTTTGGGGAGTTATTTTGATTTGGGTATATTCCATGTTATCATTATACCATATTATTCACCTATATTTTTAAAAAATAAATAAAATGGGAAAATTGAATGTGTCTTGGGAGGATAAAAAATCACCAATACTAAACTGAAAATATTTTGATTTTATGTTGTTATGTAGTAGGTGTGAGATTTTCCTTGAACATAATTTTTGAAAAATAGAGAAAGAAAATCATAAATCACGGTAGGGTGATTCATTTATTATTCTTACTTTTATTATGTTCCCACTTTGTTCTCTTGGGTATGGGGAGATTATATATTATTTATTACATGAGTATTTAATTGGGATTATATTTTGATATCATGCACTATTATTTATTGTATAATATCTATTTTAATACTTATCTAATTCATTACCCACCTACAATAAAGCCTCAGATAACTTTGAACAATAATTCAAATTCCTCTTAATTAACTTTTATCTCTATCTTTACATAGATGAGATGATAGATTTCTTGCAAGCTTCTAGTAAGTGACATTAATTTCAGTTATGTGCATATCCTTATTAGCCTATTTACCTTGTTGATAAGGAAAAAAATCAAAGTGTGGTAAATTAAAAGTTAAAATCAAATTAATAATTAATGTAAAATTAAAAATATAATTTTAAATAAGAGTTTTTAATTCAAATGGGAAATATAAAATAAATGGTGGAATTGTTTCTTTGAAAAATGTGGAGTTGGTGAAATTTACCTATTTGATAATTGAATATTTAAATTAACTATTTAATAAATTTAGTTAATTAAAATTAAATTTATGGTATGTTAATGTGATAATCCATTGTAAAATGTATTTATTTTATCCTTGAGGAAATGTTTGAAATCAAGTGTGGGGGATTTGATACTTACATTTTATACAGGCCTTTTTATATTAAAATAAATTACTTTTTTATTTAAATGGTTAATTATTTAATGGATAACTTAATGATTTGCTCAGATTTTCATAGATACAATGTTTTTTTGAAAACAAACAAAAATTATGGTTGATCAATATTTCCAATGAAAGATATATTTCTATGAAGTAAGATGTCCATGGGTTGTTCCCAAAGGATGAAATTGAAGAAATAGTATGAAATAGAGATGAAAATTCTGGAAAAGTCCATTCACGTCATTAATGGTATTCAAGACATTAATGGTACTCATGAAGTGATGAAAAAACTTGAAAATATACAATAAGAGTTAATCCCCTAAAATTCATGACATAACACATCTGTCACACAATGAACATTGTTGCACATATCCAGTAACGGGAATTTGTTTATGTGTAGTTCAATAGAAGACCATAATAATGACTTGAGACTACCGTATAACATTAATATTGACCAAGTAGGAAATTATTTACTATATTAATGGATATTTAAATATAACCTAAGCATCCCAAATGATTATAAATAGCAAGACCACTTACTTCTTACAGGGCTTGATTTGAAGACCAAAGTTTGGGGTGAGGTGTTTCCATTAAGAGTCCTCCTCATTTATTCTTCTCTATATTTTCAATTATTCATTCATTTTATCTTTTCCTTCCCCCTTAGTAAATATTTATTATGATGTGAGGGTGATTATCTCTTTATTTCTGGTGATGTACACAAAGAGGGAAGGTTTCATTGATTTTATTTTCATAATTTCAATTATGAAATTGGTTCATCACAATAATAAATCAGTTTATGGTTCCTTCCTCTTTTATCTTAAGGCCATTGAATAGAATATGGAATTTATATTTTCAATTTTTTGAAATAATTTCCCAAAACTATTTCATGATCATTGAATATTATAGTGTATTTATGTTAAAAAGTAGTAGCATGATATAAATAAATCATTAAAAACCTAAATTACATAACCATGGGAAATATGGTTTTTTATTAAGTATGGGATACCATGAAAATTGGATTACCCTCGTCTCATCTCAAAAACCAGTGCTAGATTAACAAATTTAATTTATAAATTCATTGTACCGACACCCTAAATCTATAAAACCCAAACATGTCTTTCGAACTAGATTTAAAAAAACCAATATAATTTCTTATCCATATTTATTCAATTATATTTGAATCCAAATTTATTCTTAATCTCTATCATCCAAATAAATCTAATCAATTGATTTATAAATTCAAAAAAACAACCAACATTTCCTCATGGGTGAAACAATGTGCTCAATTCTATCTTCATTTTAATTAATTATTAGTGCTTGTTTGAGATTTATAAATTGTTAAATTTGGTTAGCCCTATAGGAAATAAAAGATACATTATAGGATGTCAATTACCTTTATAATATATTATATATAGAATATATAGTAAATGAATATTTAATATCTTTAGATATGGATAATATTTCCAAATGAGGTAGTGAGACAAAGAATATATTAGATAAATTTAATCTCAAGATGCAAAATTTTTGTACAATGAAAAACTTTATAACGTCCCATGAATGAAGTTGTTACATAGACATGAGTACTTTATAGGTCAATTATAAAAGATATAGAGCTAGATAGATATGTTTTCCATATAACCTAACAAGTAATTCATTTATAATAATAAAAAAATTTCTCTTAGAAGGTAGTAAATAATATATATTATTCTAAATGGAATGCATCTATTATTATACAAATAGATTCCATCTTCAAAAATCAATTGTGGATTTATTAGAACCTTAAAACGAAGTGAATCCCATTAGAAACAAATGGTTATTAAAGAAAAACTAGAAATCTATGTTAAATTTAGTACTTATACGACATGATTGGTTTTGATAGGTTTTACATAGCATAAATGAATAAATTATAATAAAAGATTTTCATTAATTATTTTTCCAAAATCTAATAGATTTATATATGTTATAGCATCATACCATGATTATAATATTTGGAAAATATATTTCAAAAATATATTTTAGAATTATAAACAACTGAAATACTACTATATGAGATATCTAAAAGTTTTTTTGACGCTAATGGAATATAATATATTATGAAAGTTATACATTTCTATTTATGGGTTAAACAAAAAATCATGATCATGCAATGTTTATTATGATGGGATTGTAATGTAATTTGGTTTCATTTTAAATTAAAGTGAGTCATGTATAAAAAATAATACATTGGGGGTTTCATTGTTAGTGAAATATTATTAATTATAAAGTAGATACAATGCTTAAAATTAGAAAATACTTGGTTGAATGAATCATTCTCCATGAAGTACTTAGGTGAAGCAGTGTGTACTCTATGGATCAATATCTACATATATAAATCAAAAATTATTTTTTGACTGTATTAAATTAAAAATAATGATTAGTATTGAAAATATAAAAAATTAGAAGAGTCTATGATTTGATTTTTTCTAATTCCAAGTAGCGATAATCAATTTAAGAAAATTTTTAGTAACACATTGGGAAATAAATGAAAAAATGAATAGAATCCCTTATACTTTATAAATCATACATATCATCTATTTCATTTTTTATACTAGTCTTTATTTGGTATACCCCTTGATTATGGTCGTAATATTACATGAAAATAATAGAGAGCTATATTGGGAAGTAGTTTAAACTATATTGAAGTATTTTAGATGCATAAAAGATAAGTTATGCTTTTATAGAGGGGATAAAGATCCAATTTTGAGTTGATATATATATACTAGCATATTTATTGATTAGTAAAATTTAAAATTACATTACATGTTCACTAAATCATAAACAAATATATTTATCAAGTCTTATTATGTAAATGAATAAATAGTAAGAACATATCTCTAGATAGATTATATATTTTGGTATATCTCTTAGAGAGATAATGTCATAGTTAGAAAAATAGACACAAGGGTTAATTTTTTAGTTCCATTTAATAAAAAACTTTCTTAGTAGATGTATATTTTTCATTAAAGGTATATTAGATTGTTAATTACTTATAAGTATCACTAGTTAAAGTGTGTGTGTGTGTTAGATTTGATTCAAAAAAACAAATTTTGTTTTATATTTTTTCATTACTAAATTTTGTATATAGTTTTATATATAAATATCTTATTATTATCACACATTTTTTTTATTTTTCATACAATATGTGATAGTTTTCTTATATTTATCATATCACTATGTTATATTAGTTCCCAATTATAATGAGAACATATAGATGTTATGATAATATTATAAAAACCCTATATTATGATATAGATACGTAATTTTGATAAGTCAAATATGATATTTAATGATCGTGTGTTGTGTTCATAGGAATATATAATTATTATAATTACTTTTACACTTAATGATCTCTAAGAGATGGGATATTAAGGAAAACCCCACCAATAGGAACTCCACATATTTTTTGTGTAATTTATTATTTTTATCGATGAATGTGTGTATTAAAACATATAATTTAGATCATTATTAATTTATATAATGATTCATGTATTTAAATTCATAATGAAAATAATCAAACATATTATCATGATAAATTATCTTGTATTAGGTGTTTCATTAGTGGTATATATTATTTGAATAATTGAGATATTATTTTTAACTTCAAATTTAAAAAATAATATATATTTGACAGTTTGGTTGAAATGAATGTATTTGAAAAATACATGTGCATTTTGATTATAGGATACTTCACTTTAGGAAATCTAAATAAATATAGATCAAGCATTAATAATGATGTAATGATTATACATCCTATATTATAAGATATTTGTTGATAATGAGATCATATTACATAGTAGCATATATAATAATTCCATCATCGATATTATTATTCCATTTCCCCATAGGGGTCATTTTGAATTGTTATTTACTACTCTTGGTATGTAGGTCGGACCTACTACCACTAATATATTGGATGCATATGATCACACATTAAGTATATCCAGAATCTAATTAGATTTAGTTTAATATAATTGTTATAATTTAATCAATTTATCTATATATTCATGGTAAATCTATCATTTTCCAATAAATATTTATTCTAGATCAAAATAGGGTAGTTTGATTTTATTTATAATTATATTAAAAATATATCATTGGATGGATACATGAATATATAGTTATTGTTTATGGGAATTCTTTAGAATTGAATGAAACTTATTCAAGTAGTGAAATAATTAACAAACAATAAACCAAGGTCATCCATGATTTGAAATTGAATATCTTAATAATATAAAATGGTGATTTTTTTATTCAATGATGATAGAAAACCCCCTTTATTCTACCACACATTTAATGAAGATCTATTAGAAATATACAAAATAATATCTATCCTTAAGGTATCCATGTGTTGATGAATCAACCAATTATGTGGTGAAATTCCCCTTAAAATAATTATTTGATTGTATCTCTATATAGTAAGGGAATAATTAGATGATATATTTGGCTAGGGAGATTCAACATGGATCACAATCTATTCATAAAAAAATATCCATCGAATCGAAATTATTTGTATAGTATATAGGGATACTCCTCAAGCCTTAATGTTATCTACTTAAACATTTCATAACATTTGAGTCATGTTATGGTTACATTCACTTTATAACTCCTTTGTTATATAGGCATGCATTTAACATTTAAATGACTCATTGATTATCACTAATGATTCATTAAATGAAAAAAATAATCAATGATATCCATACATGAGAGATGATTCATCATTAACATTTAAATTATTGTTTTTTAAGCTAATAATACAATAATATTAACATATATCAAACATTTTTTATATTGTTCTATCATTAACATTGATATAGATAACAATCGTGGTATGATATCACCATATCATGTCATGTGATATGCCTATTTAGGGCATATTAAATTCCTTATAAACATGTATACCATACCATATGATATCCTTTTATCATAAAAATTGATATAGGATAACATATACCATATATGTGTTTGGAATTTTGGCATATCTCCAATAGTCTCCCATGTACACTAAATCCTCATTGATTTTATTCAATTTCACAATTTATTGTTTCATATACAAGAACATGTTAAAATATATCCAATACTCCTTTAGATATTTCCAAATTTTTTTAATTTTTTAATAATGTTGTCATAATTTTTCTATGTATCATATTTTATGCAATATGTTTTGAATAACCATCCAAAAATCCTTTTGGTTATATCTGAAGTACTTTTAGAATAGATTTCTAAGTTTCTCCGAACATAATCTCTATTTAGAAAACCATAAAGAGTGGTCCCATGGGCCTTTTTAGAATTGAAAATAATAATTAATTTTTCAATCTATTAATGTAATCTTATATGCACCTCTAGAAAAGAATCATTACCATGACAGATACAAAGGTATTTGGTCTGATATTTATAAAACACACATAACTTTTTTCCACTAATTATATCCTATACATGTATTCATAATTATAAAATACCTTTGTTTAATAAATCATATGACCATGAGACATGAAATTTTCCAATCCCATATATACAATTATACATTCTGGATTCTCCAGGTATAGAATTATAAAATTATTGAAATCATAACATGTCATTAACCCATATATATGAGCACATCTCATCCCGTCACTCAATAGATAATCAAATCCTAGGCCAATTTCTCTAGACGCAATTGTACACTCTATTTTATCTTAATATGGTCATGGATTATATAACAATCATATAAGATGAAAAATATCATCTTCTTTAAACCTTAATCAATGATAGGATCAATAACATACCCAATAACCCCCTGATCAACTCAACCTCAATACTGGAATATGAATGGAGTCAAAGTGTGAAGTTTATCTTGTTAGGTATATTTTTAAACCTTTGGTATGATATTTAAATATGAAATATTCACCTCTAACATACCAAATATGTAGTGTATGACACTCCATGAGATATAATTGGTGGGTTATCAAGT
The DNA here is from genome assembly GCA_963277665.1 of Viscum album. Classification (NCBI taxonomy): domain Eukaryota; kingdom Viridiplantae; phylum Streptophyta; class Magnoliopsida; order Santalales; family Viscaceae; genus Viscum; species Viscum album. The sequence continues at coordinate 1,995,398,931 of OY728143.1, read as the reverse complement.
ATAAAAACTCATTTTATGTCTCATAAGAATATTTTTTCTCTATATGTGTAATGAACCTGACCCCAAATGCCTGGATCTTGGGAATTGATTTATTACATTGGCATAGATATAGTGGGATGAATCCAAAAAAAACGATCAATTTAGTAGTTTGGAGAACCAGATACATACATTATACAAATTTTATATTATGAATAGAAAAAAGAATATTCATAAATAAAATTAAATAAGATTCATCTTTGAAATCTCACTTTATGATCTCTAATTCATATCCTTATGAAAGGAAAAAAATAAGGTAAATCTCAAAATCTCAATAAGATTTATGCATAATGTAATCTATCTTGAATAAATAATAATAATTAGCATGGTAATGTAAAAAACTCAACACACATTCCATTTAAACAACATGACTATCATGGTAAGATAAGGACGAATCAATAAGGAAAGGTAAATAACTAAAAATACATGAAATGTTATCAATAAACTAAGAATGAAATAAATAGAGAGATAATATCATTGGTAAATATCATGGATAATAATAACTAAATTATGAATGAATGAAATTCCAAAATATTGGATTTCATGATTCATAGGAACATCATACATTTACCTTCAAGAGGTTTTAAAGCATACAAGATTAAAATCCATATAATTTGGCCAACTGATTCATCTCATGAGACTACTGATGCTTCAGGGTGATTATTATAAATGGACCCAAAATCATTTTATGAATTTAAAAATAATTTCCCGTATATCTATTAATATATTAAATTCATAAATAATCTTCTTTATCATAAAGTATCTGTATTGAGTAAAGGATACAGATTTATCAATATTTTCCCAGTTAAACAAATAAATTCTAGAGTAAACTCCATATGTTAAAAAATGGTATAAATTTTAAGAAATAATCATACCAATCACAAAGTAATAAATATATCTAATATCAATTAAATTTGAAATGAAAAATGGTAATAATAAAGTGATTTTGTCAATAAAATGTTAAAAATCATAAAAGAAAGTGAGATTGTAAAATAACTTTTACCAGTTGGTACATTTTAAGAAAAATGCCATTAGATGAGGTAATTGAATGTGAAACTTAAAATATCATTAATTATGAATGAATCATGATATTACAATGGAAATTATCATTATATATCCCATATATAGTAAATTTGTGCATAATAATAAATAAGTCTCATTAGAAAGTAAATTGAAAAAAAATCACTTACCTCGTGTTTCCTTTTTGTTGAAAATGATTTAACTTCCAGTATAATTATTTTAAACATGTAATTAAATTATATTATAACAATATTAATATTTATGATATCATATATGATCTGTTTATAACACTTTAACACCCGTTTGATAATAATCATTAATTATTTTCATTATTTTCGGTGTTAATTACCTTATTTTCTCATGAATGTTTTGTCATTAAAGATCCAATTATTTCACATATTACATAGATTCATCATGTAAATAATTAAAATCATGAAATTATTATCTTCAATTATACTTTTAAAACTAGTCTTGAAATATAGTTATGAAAAATGAAGTATGTTACAATCATGGAGATAGTAGGTCATACATGCACATGTACAACGTTTCCATTTTTCAATGATCATTATTAAAAGAAGGTATGTGATATATAATATTAATATATTTTCCCTAATATCATATATACCATATTTTATACATATATTTCATTCATGTTTTTTGGTGATGAAATTATATTCACATCGCTTCATGAAGGATGTAGTCCATGCAGACATAAATGATGATATCATCATTAAGTGGGTGTAAAGGAACAAAAATGAAAATTATTAGAATTATAAATATGTCATTAATATAATAAATATTTCATTTACATCACATAAAGTCATTAAATTTAACCTTATCACATTCTATGTGAAGCATCAGTGAAACATGAATCATATCGCTTCGTGAGGCGGTGATCCGTCGTACACACGAGTGACATTATCGAATCTCATATGAAATGGAAGGAAAAAAGGATATATATGATATAATGAATAAAAATATAGACATATTTTATAAAAATCATATATATATATATATACTTTATATCCATTGTCATAACCAATAATGAACTTTTTGAATGGAATAATGAATGACATCGGTTCACAAGGCGGTAGTCCACCGTACAAATGAATGGTGATTTCATAACCCATTTGATATAAGTAGAGATGGTAATAGGTAATAAAATTACTATAAAAATATACCATTATATGTAATATAATTAATTTATAGTATCATAATTTTTTAATATTAATTTAATAATGTAGATAAAAAACTAAAATTCAAATTTTCATTTAAGAAAATTACCTCTTCTTCAAGTATCCTCCTTGGGTTTTCACTAAAACCATCTGATTTTAGATTTCATCCAAAACTAAGGATCTTATGATAATGGGAGGGAAGTTTTGAAGTGACTTGGGATGTTCTTGGATGAAAAGAGAGAGTGTTAAGGTGTAAATAAAAGAGTATGTGTGGTGACCTTTTATAAGTGGGGGAAAGGACACACTTGGTAATTTTGAAAATAATTGCATAATCCCACATTTTTCATACATAAAAAGGGTAAAAATTATAAAACCAAGATGAAGATGAAGTTGGTTGTTTTAAAGTATTATATTTTGTTTTCAAGTAATGTTTTTTATGAAATAAAATCACCTAACTTTATATTTGGTGATTATTTTCAAAACAACCATACTTATGTTTTCAAAGGAATCAAATTCATGTTTATTAAAAGAATCATTATCACCATGGGTATAGAATGGGAGAAGATCATATTAAGAAATATTTTGTGATTAGAATCACCTTATGTACAGAATAAAAGTAAATATATATTTTTAGAAGTTAATGGTCATCATATTCACCTTGGATCTAGTGCAAAAGAAGTGTTTTTGATGAAGAATCAGAGTCACTATAACTACAATAAAATAAATGTGATGATGCTTTCTTGATTTTTATCTCACATAGATCATAAGTTTATTGAAGAGATTATAATAAAATATTTATGGATTAAATTGGAAAAGTGGTATTACTATTCATACCAAGAAATGATTTGGGTGGAAGAGAATAAAAAATGCATCTGATTGAAAAGAAATCGTACTCATGACAATCATACACATGAACTATAGTATCAAATCATCCATCATATGAATAATAAACTATTCGTACTTAGAAATTATATGGGTGGGATGGAAGAAAGATATTTTTCAGATTGAAAAGGAATTTTACTCATGAAAATTGTACTCAGGCACTATAGCATCTAATCATCAATCATATTCATTAAAAAATTCATACCCAAGATTATTGTACTCAGGATCAGAAATAAAATGATCATACCAAGGACAATTGCACATAAAAAATATTATACTTAGGATGATAAGAAAATAAATAAGTTAGGATGAAAGGAAAGTTATGATACTTTCCAATTGAAATATGATGATCTTGAATATATTTTTAAATGAATATAAAGTCATGAATTAAGTCATGATACAAGAAAATGTTTTTAAATAAAGGTTTTTACTAAAGATGAGCCCGGATTTTTTTCAAATGTCTTCATCACGTGGTTCAATAGTTGAATCACTTTGTTTATATTTTAATTGAATCTTCAAGTGATTCAAGAGAATTAAATAAAGAAGATGATGTATATTTAAATTGGGTAAAGATAAATTGTTTCAGAGGTGAATTATTTTATATTTATAAATGGGTCAATAGAAGAATTGAAGAAGTAAAATGGGTTTGAAAGTAGAGTTTACTTAATGTTCTATCAAGGGGGGTGTTGTTATTTAAAATAATGATCGTATTCTTAAAATAAAAATGGCATCAATTTCATCATAAAATTTCATAAAATTGGTACATATCTTTGTTTTGAAGAAATTAGATTGAGAAAATCAAACTCATGAATTGAAATCAGATTGGAAACTGAAATGAATGTCTAAAGGTGAAGTGTTTATTATAGAGTAATTGAGAATCTTTGAGAATAGTTGGGGAACTCAAAATTCAAGTTATATTTTAGGGGAATATGAAATTAAGGTGAATTTGATTAATCAGGGAAATTTTTGGGATTCTATCCAAAGACACCTAAGAGTCACCTATAAAAGGTGAAAATTACATAGTACTTTTAAAATGACTAGTATACAATTCATGAGATAAAATCTCTATGTTTTAGAGAGAAGAATAAGTTTTCATATTAAATGTTTTTGTAAAATTTTTGACAGATTGAAGTAAATGAGAAGTGATAAGATCAAAATTTTGTATTCAGCTAATCATTGTACTCAATGTTTGTCATACTCATCTGATTACCATATTCAGCATGTCAATTTTATTCGGATAATCCTTATATCGGTGTGGATTAATCAAATCTGTATTTCATTGATAGGTTTTCGGATATAAGGAAGATGGATTATTGAGGTCGTGACGATTCATCTCTATAAAATTTTCTTATAGTTATACTTTTTGTAATGGGTAGAATCGTACTGAAAAGTATCATACTATGTAGAATCGTATTATGGAGAATTTTACTCTGAGGAATCGAAATGGTAAAATTAGACTGGTGAAATTAGACTGAGTTTTATAACAAAAGTACAAGAAGTTCTTACCAACTTCTAGGTAAGAAATTGAAGAAGTGTTTTCAATTGAATATATTTATGGGATTGAAAAGAAGAATAGGTAACATGAGATATTACACAATAATTTTATTACCCTATTTTTGTTAAGAGGGTGATCACACACTATTGGAATTGTTACATAGTGATACATGAGTGAATGGGTATATCCTACTCATTGTAATCCAATGATTGTTTTCTAGTGGATTGTGTGGTATTAGGTCATTTCCCAACTATACCAAGGATGTAAGTATTCTTACTTAATAGTGAACCTTGTAAATACTTGTGTTCCTTTTGATGTGTGGTTGAATTTTTTACAATAGGCAATTGATTCTTTAACAGGGGGACAAGGTTGTTTCAAAGAAACATAAAACAAAAAGTATCATTGATTCACCCTCTCCCCCTCTTAGTGATATAATCATCGTGACTAGTAAATTTCAAAAAATTGGTCCAAAATCATTCTTTATTGGATTAATGGTTGACATATGGACATTAAATATTTTTTTGATGAGTTTATAGTTTATTTTTACCATTATATTTTCTGTTCCACCCATGGTAAACCCATTTTTACCATAACTATTATAATTAAATTTTACTACATTTTTAATTCATTTCGGTTAAAAATTAAATAGAACATATTAAACATTAGATATTATTATGAATATAAATAAAAATTGAATTTTTCCAAATTCAATTCATAAATGTTTCAAGATTTAATTTAAAATTAATCATGTAAACATGATAAGAAATCATATTTTTTAAACCGAAAATTTTCAAACATTTACAATATTTTTATATAAAAATTCAATATGAAAAGTATTCTAATGAACTAAATTATATTAATTGATATATAATTGAAGTGAGTATAAATTGAATCCAATTAAAAATATTATTTAACTTGATAAATAATTTAAAATAAAAGGTAGTTTTCAACTAAAATTCAGTATTTTTCATTACTCGTCAAAAAATGATATAATTCATATAAATTCAAAAAATTCACCCAAAGATAATTTTTTATACCATTCTCAAAAAATAATTTTATTTTTTCATATAAATGTTTTGTAATTTTTAAAAAATAATTTTCAATTATGTGCTCAGTTCATGACTAAAATGACTTAAAAAAATATAGTTTCTCAGAAAACATTTATATTTTTCTTTTAAAAGATTTTTATTTTATTTATAACCAATAAATAACTAAACATGTGTAAAAAATATGGTTTCCTAATTTTTTTTAAACCTATTAATACTCTTAATTCATAAGGCTGGGTGATAACTATCAAATTAAATAATATTTGTAATGTTATATTATTTTTTGGTAAAACTCAGTCTTGCATGTGATGCAAGATATTGAAGACAATCCTTATTTTTTGTGTCATAATCATTCAAATAAATTAAATTTATCCCAAAATAAATAAATTTTTTTGTATTATGGTTTTATATTATTCCCTATGTTTGGTATTTCATGGAACATATGATATTGAATAAAAATTTATTATTATAGAATATTATGGTGTCACATTCTCCCCACCTTAAATAAGTTGTGTCCTTGAAATTTAGACCCGATCTCGGTAATCAAGGGTTTGATATTTGAAAATTATTGTGTTGAAAATAACAAACCATAAAAAGGGTATTAAAATATCCTATTAATTAGAGATAAAGGTAAGTGTGAATTTCATATTGAATAATCACATAACTAAATTTCCATGTAGGAGAACATATGTGATAAATGAAAACATTGATGTGGAAGAAAACACTAATTCACAAGGATTAATAGAGAGTGAGAGAGGATAATGATCCCCATAAATTGGGTGTTCTAGAGAACATTTACACCCAGAAATAAATAAACCAAAAAGGCATGAAAAAGGTTCTTAATATCACAAAAAATGACCATGATAGAAAACATTTTTTTCAATATTTTTTTCCATAGTTTTTGAATTATTCCACTCTCTATGAATATAATGTAGTATACATTATTTAAATTTTTATTTTATATTTGTAATTTCATCTATTGGCTAGTTTAATCCCAATTTCTACTTCATCTCTTCCAAAAAGAAATGAATATCCAAAAATGAATTTATTTTTTATATGTTAGAATCTCTAAAATTTAATTTTACTAGATCATAATATCTATAATACACTAATAAGTCATTCCTTTTATATTAAGTTATTATTATAAAAAAAATCATTTTTATGGGTATCTAATATTAATAAATATTTATATCATGAAGTAATATATTAATCTCTAAAAACTCATCCATAGTTTTACTTAAACCATTTCATAAATGGTTAACCTAATGAACCTTCCATAGAATTAAGGTCTAAAACTATAGAAACAAGGTTAATGAATTATCAATATGAAAATATCATTAATCTCTCCACAACATGAATTATATTGCAGTCATTGCATACTAAACATGTGAATACCTTCATCATGTATTCTCTTAAAGCATGGAAATAAAATGAATTTCCATAAAACCTTATTGAAAACATTCATGCTTCCTTATTCCTTAAATAACAATGATATTGTTTGATATATTACTTAATAATTTTTTTAACTTCGTCAATGGTAGAATAAACTACTTTATCAATGAATCATTAAAAAAATTGAAGGATGTTTGTATTATCCAATTTACTTTATCCATGAAAATCATATATTCCTCAAAACACCATTATCTCAACATAAATAAGATATTAAATGTAATATTTCCTTCAATAATTTGTTTTCCTAGGAGTTAAACTTTCCACTGAATCATTTTTCATTCTCATCAAAATCATTCAACATATGATCTAAAATCATTATTGAAATAGTATGACAACACAATCCTTATATATTTAATAATAATTATGATGATAATATCATAAATAAAATACTTTTACATCATTTTTCTTGGATCCAAATACTGTAGAACATTAATTATTCATCTTCAGTTGTATCAATATTATAAGTTTAATATTGATCCCTTAGCTTCTTTTGAGGTATTTTCCCTTGACGATTGGGTAAATATTTGAATACTTGATCATTTCCCTAAAGTTGAAACACTAAGTAGTAGTGCTTTATTTCCTACCTTCAAATTCTATTTCATAGTAACCCATTTCTCTACACTATTAAAATATCTATATCCCTTCAATCATTTAACAGGGTGATTCTTTCTATAGTTATCACATGAGGGAAAATCCTTATTTATCATTTTCCCATTACCCATTTTTTTCTTTATAGTCCTCTTCTTCTCTTTATTCCTATTCAATCCATAGTAATTGGATAATTAATTCTCTATCTTGATAGTATATAAAACTAGTTCATGATATGAATGAAAAGTTTGAGAGTCAATATTGCATCAGAGACATGGCTTAATCTATTAAATGAATTGTTCAATATTTCCCTCAATATTGCATATATAGTATATAGAACACCTAGATAAATTTGTAAATGAATATTTATACTCTACAACCCTTTCTTCTTAATTTTCCTTTAAGTTGTGAACTTTATCATCATCTTAGTTTGTTTCTTCTAAGGTAACTATTTTTTAAAGAATGTATCCATAAAATTATTGCATTCATTAAGTTCTATTTATTCTTCCATCCTAGTTTTCTGGATCAACAACCACCATTGATCTACATCACCATTGAAAAAAATACACTACTAGTGTAACCATTTATGATTCACAACATCCCAACCCCATAAATATATTCTCTAGAGACTTAATCCATTACTCATCTACCATTAGATCAGTACTACCACTAAATGACGGGGGCCTCTATCGAATAATGAAATCCAACATGGGTGAATCTATTTTTTTAATAGGTGTCTCCATCCACGAAAGGTCATTAGTCATAACCTAATTAAGCTACCCTAATATATCTATAACTTTCCCAGTTCTGATACCATCTATGTCGGCTTTATCAATAGTAAAATCTCTACATTATCCATATGTATTGATATACTACATCCTTCCAGGTTCCATTTCTAAATAATGGAATATACTAGATTAGTTTATAAAATTTTGGATTTTAAATTATAATATATCGTTCCAAATATGGTGTAGCACTTAACATAAATTAATATTTATTCATTTTTAATCTTATAATCCTAAACTTTGGTTTCTTTTGGGATATAATTATTTTAAAATCCTTCATAATATTTTTTAAATAAAATGGTAATTATCCTAAGCATATCCCCCGGGAGTGTTAAAAGAGGTGAGAAGTAAGGCCCATTGTTTTTTACCATATAATACTCGATTTATGGTCAGTATTACTTTTTAGTAGTTATTACCCATAGGTACCATTGGTCCAGAACAATGTCCACTTATAGTATCTATATAGCGATGAATTACAAGTAAAACCACATAATCCCAACATAACCAAAACATTAAGATTTTATTTTATACATATATTGTAATTATATCATTTTTTTATGATCCATAATCTATTATTTTCATAAATCTTGTTCCCAAGGTTTCTATTAACTTTACTTTTATACCAACTCTAACAACCCTGACCCTAATTTTCCAAAGTCAGTGCCATACTGTATAACATTAAAATATATATAATGGGTTGAATCTTGAAGTACTGACTTGTTTAGCATTTTTAGAGAACCAGATAAATACATGTTACAAATTTTAGATTGGGAATAGGAAAAAACTAATAAATATAGAACAAAAATAAAAATCATCCTTGAAAACTCATTTATGTATATATTCTTCACATCCTAGGGAAAGGAAACAAAATAAGGGTCAGCTGAAATGCTTAGTAAGGGTTAAGTGAATCAGAAGCTATCATGAATAAATAATCATAATCAACATGTAATGGTAAATAATTAAACACACATTCCATTTAAACAACATTACTATCATGGTAAGATAAGGAAGAAATAATATTCCAAGGTAAATAAATGAAAACACATTCCATTTAATAAATAAACTAATAATGAAATGAATCCAGAGATAATATAATTGTGAAAATATTATGGATAATAATAACTAAATTATTAATGAAGGAAATTTTAAATTATAAAATTTTATATTTCTTAAGAACATGATACATTTACCATCAAGCCCTTTCCTAATATGGTTTAAAATATACAAGGTAATAGCCCATCAGATTTGGCCAACTGATTCATCTCATGGGACTACCTATGCATTGAGAGGAATTCTATAAATGGTACCCAACTCATTTCATGCATGTACAAATCAATAATAATTTATAAAATAATATATTAAATTCATAAACAATGTGCCTTATCATAAATAATCTTTATTGTGTAAAAGATATAGATTTATCAATATTTTACGAGTTAATAAATTAACATTAAAAGTAAAAAACCATATATAAAAAATGGTATATGGTTTAGTAAATAATTATATAAATCGCGCAATGATATGGATATATAAGATAAATATAATTTACAATGAAAATTTATTACAATAATGTGATTGTTTCAAGATAATATTGAAAATCAGAAGAAAAAAGTGATATTATGCAACAACTTTTACCACAAGGTAATTTTTAATTCATATCCCCATGGATGAGATATTTTAAATTAAAATATAAAATAACATGAATTATTATTTAATCATTATATTACATGTAAAAGTTTACATATAAACACCATATAAAGTTAATTTTTTCATAATAACAAAATAGGTCTCAATGAAATGAAAAATGAGAAGAAAAACCATACCTCATGATTTCTTTTTGTATGAACAAAATTTTACCTCGTATATAGTTGTTTTTAACATTTCATTAACTTATGAAAAAACCATATATATATTTACAATATCATATATGATCATTTTATACTGTTTTATTACACGATTGATAGTAATCTTTCATTGTTTTCATTATTTTTGGTGTTAATGTCCTTATTTTCTCATGTGTCGTTTTTCATTATGGATTTAGTTCATTCACATATTAAATAATTTAATAATTTAATGAATAAAAATAATTAAATTTTTATCATCAATTAAAATTTTAAATCAAATCATGATATGTATTTATGAAAAATTAAGTGTGTTATGCTCATTGATATGGTCGGTCGTATATATGCATGAGTAACATTTTCATTTTCCAGTGATCATTATAAAAAAAGGAAAGTAATATATAATATTTTTATAATGATAATAATACCATATATACCATATTTTATACATATATATATCCTTATTTTTTTTTAATGAAAGAGAGACACATAGTTCTGTGAAGGTGGTAGTCCACACGTACAAAAACGAAGTTATCATCATTAAGTGAGTGAAATGTATGAAAATTAAAATGATGTATAACCATTATAAAATGATAACAATTTCATGAAAATCATAATTATTTCATTTATATCCCATATAATCATTATCATTATACTCATCACCTTCCTAGTGAAGCGTTAGTGAAAGAATAATCATATTGCTTTGTGTAACAGTAGTATGTCAAACACACGAGAGACACTATCGTATCTCATGCAAAATGGAAGGTAAAAATATATCTAATAAATAATGGTTCAATGGGTATAAATTTGTAATACATATCTTATATATACTTTATATCCATCATTAAACCATGTCGTTAAAGGATATACTACAATAATTAACAACATCAACTCGCGAGGAGGAGGTCCATCGTCGACCCAAATAATGATTCAGTAACCCATTTGATATAAGTGGAGATAGTTGTAGGTAATGAAATTATATTAAAACATAATATTATATGGTATATAATTATTTTATTATGTAATAATGGTTTAATAATAATTTAAATATGTGTATAAGGAAATAAAATAAAGATGCCCATTAAAGAACATTACCTATTCTTCGGGATCCCTCCTTAAGTTTTTACAAAATCCTTCCTAAGTTAAATTTACACCTAAAAAAATATTCTAAAATTATTATATAGAAGTTTGGAAGTTATTTTTCTAGGCCTTGTCAGATCTAATGATGTGCGAAGGTGTGAATAATAAAGGATAGTGGTGGCCATTTATATGGGGGGAGGGGACACACTTAATATTTTTGAAATAAATTGAGTCCCCCCACATATTTCATGGGGAAAAGGTAAAAATGAGCAATTATTTAACCTTATAGTATTAAGGTATAAATATATCAAAAAATTAGTTTTTAGAAAATTTTATAGGTCATTTTTACCCTTATCATTAAATGTAACCCTTGGGTAAACCCATTTTTACCTTAACAGTGATAATTATTTTTTACTGAATTCACTATTAATTTTGGTAAAAATTTAAGTTGGACATATTAGGAATTATAAATAATGATTATTAAAAGTATTAAATAAATTTTTCTAAACTCAATTCATAGAATTGGAAAATTTAAATTTAAAATTAACCCCAAAGACGTGACGAGAAAAAAGATTTTTTAAAGAGAAAATTTTCAAAAGATTATAATGATTTTAAATAAAATTTCAAAATAAAAAAGATTCAAATGAACTAAATTTTAGTAAATGATACATTATTCTACTAATTTTACTTTTAAACCAATTTAAAATTTTATTTTTTCCAATTAATAATTTAAAAGAAAAGGCGGTTTTTAATTAAAATTCAATATTTTTACTATTCATCAAAAAATGAAACCTTTCATAAAAATCCCAAAAATTAACCCTAAAATAATTTTGGTATACCAGTTTAAAAAATGGTGTTTATTTTTTCATATAAATTTTTCTAAAAGTTTTAAAAATTAATTTTAAATTATATGCACAAGGCATGATTAAACTATCTTTTAGAAAAAATAGAGTTTCCATAAAACAATTATATTTATCATTTAAATGATTGTTATTTTATTTATAACCAATAGATAATTAAATATTATAAAATTTATATTTTCAGAATTTATTTAATCCTATTCATAGTCATCATTCCAATTTCTATGAGTTAACTATCATATTAGGTAATATTATTAATAATTTTATCGCTCGGTAAAACTCTGTCTTATGTGTAACATAAGCTGTTGAATAAACCCTATGTTATGTGTATCATAAGTTATCCAAAAAATTAAATTTATTCTAAAATAAATAAATTATATTCTATTATGGTGTTATTGTATCTTCTATATATGGTATTTCATGTCATGTATGCTATTGAATAAAATCTTATTCTTTTATAATTTTGGGTTGTTATAATATGAAACCCTACCCACATTATCTTTAACCTTTCATCATAAACTATAATAATGCATAATAAAAATTGGTTAGGTAAAGCTCAATGTTATGGTTCTATAGGTAAATTATCATTTAAATTTATTAATATATTTTTTAAAGCATGAAAGAATTACAAAATAGTGACATCCTTTTTTACACATGATAAATTTAATATCCTTAAACTCCTTTTAGAATTTTAAAAAGACCATACAAAATAACACTTTAAATCATATATTGTATATTATGTAACACCTAAAAAAATTTAGTAAGTTAAATTTTAATAAATATTATGTCTTCAATATCTTATTTTACATCCAATGCCAAAATAAAATGAAAAAATAAATATTTTATAATGATAAAATATTATAAAACAAGAAAAACATTCATACATTATGAGAAATAAATATGATAAAAAAACTAGGAAATTTATAGAAATAATAAAACCATAATTAATTAAAAATATTAATTATTTAAATATTCATTATAAAAATATTACATGTAAATCATGTAACCACAAAAAATGTCACAATTTATTTTACTTAAATATATATTATGTTAATAGCTTATTCTATACACACAAAACAAAACTAAAACGAAACCATAAAATATGTTATTTAGATAAAAATAATACCATTTGAACATAGCCATTTAAATTGAGGGTATGAATATGGGTAATCATATTATGATATATATATATATATATATTTCATTTTATACAAATTTAATTTATTCAATTTCTGATTAAAAAATAATTTGGCTAAAATTTTCCATTTTATGTGTTGTACATTTTATTAATGGAAACAAGGTATATCATTTTTTATGATATTGTTAATAAAATATATTTTTTATTGATTAATTATATTATTATTATTTTATATAGATATTAATAAAAATAATAACTAGTAATTTAAAATGTTATTTTCCTATGAAAATGATTTTCCTTATATTAAAATTTAATAGTTTAATTATTATAATTTTTAACTTGAATTTTAAAAAATTAACTTCATTTTTTATATTTATAATAACAATATAAATTTGTATATATTTTTTGGATTTTTCTAAAAATATTACTTTTGTCAGTGAATAGTGTAAAATAAAATTTTTATATGTATCGTGACTTTTATTACATAATTAGTATATAATTATGATATAGAAATTTGGGAAACACTTTTATTGAAAAAATAATACTTTATTTTATAAGATACATTAAATATTTAAAAAAATGTATTTTGGTTTAGAAATAAATTTTTGATATTTTAGAACCTAAGTTACACTATTCTTTAAAACTGTTCTAATACGTTTTATATTTATTATTTTAAAAATAATTTTTATCACTTTTATAAAGAGAATTTAATAAAATATATTTAAAATTTTGAATTATAAGTTCTATATTATTTAATAAGGATGATTCCATTTTTTGGTCAAAAAATTGAATTACTTAGGTAAAAACTAATTACTATGATAAAACCCAAATGGGTAAATAGGGTTTACAAAAGGTGTTAAAGTCCTTCAATGTTATAAACATGTTTCTAATTTTTTTTAGGTTTATATAAACTAAAACATATATCCAATCCATTTATTTCATTTTTTATTCTTCTTGACATGTGAAACATGTGCTATCAATATATTAAGATGAAATATTTATGAACACATCATTATGCCCAGTAATAAAAGGGTCCTCTCACCACCCATCAAAAACGACTCCAAATTTATATTTCCTCACGAAAATATTCACTAAAACCAATCCATGTAATAATATGTCCCTTAATTAAGCTTCTTTACATATTTTTTGGCCTAAGTGATCCATTTAATAGGAGTCCTCTAAAAGTAAAATCAAGTTCCTTGTGTAAGTACTCACTTTTCCTTAACATTGTATCTTTTATATATTTCCATTTAAAATATATTTTATATAATATTATATGATGAATTGTGTATTTATATTATAATTAATTTATTTATATTATGGAAATAATCATTGAAAACTTTTCCCTTTTCCCCTCAAGGAGAATAAAAATCATATTCATGTGTATACATGAACTACTTCCTCATTGAAGCATCATGTTTCATTTTCCATCCCCAAAAAACATGGATGGTCATAATGGGGAATTTAACAAATAATATTTGTAGTAATAAATTTTTTTATATTATTAAATAATAAACCATATTTTATATTTATCCCTTTTAATGGAAAATCAAATCTTTATTTATACGTATGTGCATATTACCGCCTCTATAGAAGAGTGTTTTCCATTTTTCATCAATGCATTTCATCGATGATCAGGATAATTCATTTAATGAAAAAATATAATTTTTATTAAATTATTAGTATTATTTTATAATAAATTTTTAAACATATTAATAATATTATTGATAAAAGATCATTGAAAATTCAACTGTCTAAAACGATCTTATTAATAAGAAAAACAATTTATTCATACCATGTGAAAAAAAATTTATATGTTTATTATTTTTATAATTTTATTTAATTAATAGTTTTTACATTAATAAATCCTAAAAATTAATATTATGCCTCTAGAAAAATTATATTACAAGTAAATAACTTCATAATCATCCATTAATAGTATGTTCATATATGGATTAGTCTAGCCACCAAATTTAAAAATTATCTAAAATAATATCATAGATGACTATGAGAAATTAATAACTTATAATATATTATATAAATATGTAAATAATAATTTTATTTTTTTCCTTTAATGAATGAATAATATTAAACTCATTAATTACGATACCAATGTTCGTTCGTTAAAAATCTCCAGAATAAGCTTGTCATCAATTTCATATTTAAGGACCATAATGAAAAATCTTATATAATGAAATTGTAACATTTTAAATAATTATAATGAATCGGTTTTAGTACCATGTATGATTTTTGAATGAAGAACCTTTGAATAAAAATGATGAACAATGACAAAGTTATGAAAGTAGTGAAAAATGATCAAGATTACTGACATGTGATATTGAAAATAGATTATAACTAACTAATATAAATTTAGAGAATAACTATAAATTAATATTTTAAAAGCATATATATATTATAAATTTTCTTAAATAGGTTATTAATAGAGTTATTTTTTCATAGAATATATTTAATTAATTTAGTGGAAGATGAGAATTATATTAATGGGTTTTAAGTATTAAATTTTATTTCTTGAGACAAATTTCTTATTCTACATCAATAAATATTTAATCTGGAATGATTACTAAAAAATAATTGAATTTTTAAATATTCATTTAATTTATGGGGTTTTAAGAGCATGACACGTTATCTCTTTAAATGACTGAAAATTTATTTTTTATTATTCAGACACTTTTGTGGAAAAGTGAGAAACCATACATGACTTCAAAGACTTAAAAACATTCAAGGAACCACAATACAAAATTTTAAGAGAAAACAAATCATTAAAACCTACATAAAATAGCTCCTACCCAGAATCAAAAACATTAAATTATTTTCTCCTACTCATCACTTTACATCACGCAGTCCTGTGCATAATTCCATGGGCATGGAACTGGTGGAAAATCCGTACCCTCTCAAACATCTGAATCCGAATGAAAAAAACTAAGAGAAATCCACTGCTCTGAACCCCATCTGAATAAATTCATGTAAGATAATAGTTGCATTTACACTCAAACCTCAAATCGTATGCCACCAAAAATTTATCCTTGAACCAAAAATCACCATCCATATAGAAAATCACACTATGAAAACCAATCAAACCTTATAATAGATTCATTTCACCAAATTTAACATTCAACAGCATAGCAGAGACCAACGTCTTCAACCAAAAAATCAGAACCAAATTGAACCAAAACCAAAACCACATAAGAGGAGAAGGAATCACAAACCAACATTAGAGTGAGGACCTCCAAAAACCCACCAGAAGAAGCCCTATATTAGAGTCAAATCCACAGATCCCGCCGCACATTCAAACCAGCATAAGGAACCAAATCTTCCAACAAACCTACAAACGACCCGAAGTGAGATGGCCACCCCCATGCTAAGCAACAGAAGCACAAAATTTGGACCAACACCAAGCCGCCAATAAACCCAACCCAGATCAAAGGATGAGTGAGAAAGTATCAGAAAATAGTGTTAAGTCACAGACCCACACAATGTTGCAACAAGAAGAGGATGCAAGTCGTGAACATGCCGAGCAGAGGCACCGAGGATAGCTCCGATCCGAGATGGTGGAGAGGAAGGCAGCTTAGGGGAAACCCTACTGTCACAAGGCCCCTTATGGGCTCATTCTTCCTATCTCTTTAAATGGATTTCAATTAAAATGATACCAAAGTTGTAAGTGTGTTTGTTAACTCAACTCTATTCATAGAGTTATAATGATTCTTATTAAACTTCTCTCTTCCAACATTGGTTTCCTACATTTTAAGATTTCATTTTATATTATTTTATCATAATATAGTAGAAAATAAAATTCTAATACCAATTTCTACTATTTTAAAATTTATTTCTCAAAAATTAAATCATTTTTGTGAATAATTCTCATCCTATTTAATGAAATTTTCACATCCTTATAAATATTTTTCTTACTAAAAATGTTATCCTTTATATTTTAAAATCAAATTATTTTTTATTTCATGTGACCCTCACATTTCAATTTCAAATGGAATCTTTACCACCCTTTTTATGATAATGGTTACAATAAATAATTTTAAAATTTTTTCCCTATCATGGTCATTTTTTTAAACTCCACTTAGTATTTTATTAAAATAACCATTATTTTGTTTCAAGGATATGTTACTAAATCTTTTTTCAAATGTAAATTTTTTCAAAAAAATCATATGACATTTTCAAAAAAAATATCTTCTAAATGTAACATATATTTTATTCTGTTATGATAATGTTCAAGAAATTATAAAAACACTTTTATGGTTTCTCTTATGTGTACCTATTTTTCTCTATATGATTTATATACAAGGATGTTTACTTCCATGGATTACACTATATATTCTCTTTTTATATTTTGGGGGATTAAATTCATGGAAATACATTATTGGTTTTTTTTATTTTTTATTCATTGAATTTTTCTTCTAATGTCCTTTCATTATAAACACTCTATATTTATAACCACTGACTGAAATATATTCCCCCAAATTCCATACATCTATTGATTGGGAAAATTATTAAATTATTCATAAACCCTTTATCCATATGGATTAAATTCCATATTCTATATTATATTTTTTTAATATTATTTACCTAGAATTTAGATGAATATATTTAGATACCCAGTTATTTTCTTCAGGTATATCATATTACAATTATTGATGGAAATATGATTTCAATTAGAACTCATATTTATTGATGTTGAAGGGTGTGGTCCTGTATCACCTTCAAATAAATTTTTTTTATTAAATATCATGAAATATTAAGAAAAAAATATAATAACTTTTTTCACAATTGAGTGAGTATAATATTTTTTCCCACATTCTAATGTGGTGACATAATGATTTTTTTACAAATTCTTGTGTATAATTAGTTTTCTAACAAGATAAATATTATTTTGATTATCCTAACTATATAATATTTTTTTATTTCAAGTTTATGTTATATTAAATGTTTGTTCTTATTTTCAAAAATATTCTAAACATTTTTGTTATTCTCTCCTGATTCAGAATTGTATTTTTTATATATTTAAGATATGTTATTATTATTGGGCCTCTTATTATGTGGTGGTTCCAATTAATGTTTTTATGTAATTCCATGTGTTATACCATGATTTATGATATAATATTAGTTTATAATGACATTATTATGTATCTTAATTATACTCATATTCTCATATCATGGTCACTTATGATATTTGATTATTATCTCTTATGTTTATTAATATTGAGCATTTGATCTCACTCACTTTTTATGTTTAGATTCCCCCATATTAAGGAAAAAGTAATATGTATGATGTTTCTTAACAATTACCTTGTGTTGATAAATTATTAGATATATTAAAAACATTCTATGGATTAATAACTTTCCTATATAGTGTGAAAATGTAAATTAGTTGAAAAAAGTCCCAGTTTTTATCAATTAATTTGTTATCACAATTCTATAAATATCTAATCCTAATTTATTATTAAAATGTATTGTAATAAAATATTTTATTTATGTAATTTAATTATGATATGATCATGTTTACGGAATATCATATTTTGTAACAGCTCAATATTTAGATAAAATTATATCTTATGATGTTATCATTTGATTATGTGAATATCATAAATGGGTGATAAGATAAAGTTTATCATAATTTTAAAGGTATACATAACCCTTTAATTTAGTTTATATAATATATAAATTTTTAAATATTAAGATAATATATATTTATTGAATCTCTAGTGATAAGATGAATGGATAATTCTATGTATAAGATAACATTTAGAGGTATTAGTAAAGTAGTGATTTTTTTGTTCTCTTAGTAATTATATCCAACTTTGGAGATTAGAAAGTGGATGTTCTTATGGAAAATATTCACCTAGGGTTAATCACCCTGAAAAAGGTTGGTTGAGTGTTAACTTAATCTTTACTATGGTGTATAATGAGTAGGACTAGGACTGAACACCTAGCTAGAAACTATTGGGTCATATTCTTTGGTCAAAAACACTGTCTATACAAGATATTATAACATATTTATTATGTTAAGGAACTAAATTTAGAAATATCAGTGATCCTAACTAAAATAAACATATATGGATTCAAGAGTGATTTAGTTCAAAAAAGGAAATATATTAATTTTGAATATTAAGACATTTTGATGATGAATTTAACATGTAATTATCTTACAAAAATTATATTATAGGGATAATCAATCAGTTTACCTTATTTTGGTTTTAATAAAGGAAAATTATTGATGGAATCATGTAATAAATAGATTCTTAGGACAATGTGGAGATTATCCCAATGAGAAACCAAATATGATAATAATAGAGTTGAGAAACCATGGGTTTATGAAAAACCATATCTCATGATTTATGATTAAAAACATGAAAAATTTTGAATCCCAATAAAACAAAAGAATATAAGGATAGAGTCTCATAGAATTTCAAGTGAAAAATATGAAAAATTATTTTTTTTCTACACATCAAAATGTAGGAAGAACCACCAACGGAAATATATCAAAGGAATTGGGAGAGGTCTTATGTGTTGAAAAGGAGGGAATATAGGAACTATAATTTGAGTACAAATGAAGTGTTTTGTTAAAATAATTAAAAAAAAAGTTCATCCAAAAGTACCACAGATAATTCACTATCTTAAATGTGGTAAACATAGTCATTATCCAAGTCAATACATCAATTCAAGGACTAATAAGGATGATAGGTACTAGAAACTTTCATGAAATGGGAAATCCTATGAAACCAAAACCATGGAAGTTAGTTATGAAAATGATATAGAATATGAAACATTTATCACTCACTCATGAATTATGAGTGCTATATTTTTATTTTTATTTTGACCAACTAATTTATATCTAAGGACAAAAAATGGTCACCTTTATGACTAGATATTGAACTAATAATAAAGTATTTTAGAGTAAATATTATTGTATCACTATTATATAAATCCTCTTCAATGTATTATTATAGGTAGAGGTGTATAATAAAATTTTATTATTCATCCTTTATTCAAATATGATGTGATATTATAAATAAATTTTTTATCTTGATATTCCAGGAAAATTACCAAGATAGGAAAATCACATATTAAAATTGAACCATGATAACAAATTAATACAAGAATGAATATAAACTACCTTTGAATAATTACTCCAATTATATTGGGTTATTTATTACAAATAGTGAAAGGAAAAAAACTAAAAAATAGTTATATTCCTATTATGAGGGAAAATGTAATAAACCTGACTCAAATTCCCTCTCAAACTAGAACCTATCACGATCTTCAACATACACAAAGGGTTATCCTAATCCCTATGTGATAGAGACTATCACCTAGGCATCCAACAATAATTAGAAGCAATTATTTCTCCCAACAGGATTAAAAAATATGGAATATATATACCTATCTGCATGAAAAAGTGGAAGATTTAAATATATGCCACAATAGATATGGAAAAATTAAAGTGATATAATATAAAAAGGCTTCAAATAATATACAAGTGACAATTACAACTACAATGGACTACAAAATACAAGAATATACTTCTATATCTCTATGTGATAACATGAGAAAACTACACCCGTCTCCGTACTAGCTACCCAAAAGCCAGCTCAAAGAAAACCTCGTTTCCTAACTGTGGCACCTTGACTTTCCCGGCATCAAAATACATAACCTGGTCTATGCAATTCGGAAGGGGTATATAGGCTGTGAATTAAGAGGCTCAGCATGTTTCCACCTAGATGTTGCATATCATGCTTCTAAATAATAATCCAAGCATACTCAACTTTATGTAAAATAATCCATGATAACAGTTGAACAATTTTTATATCAAGAGCATGGATAAACAATTTAATCTCACCTTTTCCAATATTTCAAAATAAAACGGTTTGATTCATTTCAATGAATTTTATAACTATATCTCACAAGTGATATATCATGTCAAAATAAAGAATTCATCACATATAATATAAAATTCATTGAATATCAACTCTATAGTACAAGCCAAAATTAGAAGCACATGTAACCTCACACTACATATTAGACTAGGTTAGGATATCTAGGACTCATTCCTAACACAAAGAATTTTGTACACATTAAGCCTCTAGATATATGCATTAACTCTAGAGAGTAGAGTAACACCCAAAAAATTGAACCCCCGAATAGGTCAAATAATTTCTTTGAACAATGGGATTAGGTTGAAAAATAATTCCACATGTGCAAGCCTTCAAATAGTGGATAATACCTATAACTATATCATCCACCTAAGTTCCCAAGGCATCCCATGTGCTCTATTCTCCAAAATAGTTCATCAAAATATTTCATCAATTCATTATTGGAATACCATTTCACAAAACTATTTCCAAATTCATTAAAAAATATTATTATTTACTAAATATATAAGAAAATCATACTTTATTAAAACCCAATTTCATGCACACAAAACAAATTATTCATATCACACCACTTCACTTTATAAAATAATTTATCAAAAACTAGTGAAAGGAAGTTCCCTAAAACAGGTTGTATATGTAATTATCTTGTTCAAATTCTAGGTCACACACACCCAAAAAGTGATCCACCAACAAGAAGAATGAAATAATGAAAAATAAGGCCCTAAAACTATTCCTTACATGTCATAATTTATTCAATTTATAAAAAAGGGTTAGAGAAGAGGATAGATTACATATACCTTAAAGATTGTACACCCACGGCACCACAACCAACAATGTAATCACCCCTAGAACAACATCAAAAAATGTATCTAGAATAGAAACAAATTGACCATCACTAGGGATCTCGAAAACCAATAGTACAATGAAATAGATCTACCATGATCAAAGTAAATGAATAAGTAGAAAGAATTATTCACCTGGAGAGATGTAACAAAATTGTAATGGTGATTAATCGCCAAACGAATAAATCTAGACGAAATGGAGGCTCTCAAAATCACCAGGTGAGAGCTATAGGTCGAGAGGTAAGGGATCTAGGGAAGAATGAAATAACATATCACTCATAAAACACCCTAAAATCCCTTCTCATGAAATTTACTTGAAATATAATCCCTTTATACATCAGGTAATCCTCTAGGATAAGATATTTCAAAAAAACAATATCCTAATTACAAAAAACAAATATTTTAACATTTGATGGTGTGTAACTCTTACATAGTGTGTATTCATTCATGTTTCTTACTCATCTCATGACATGATCCTGAAAACCATTACATGTCATGTACTCCAAATATATAGCATGTAAATTTCCTATAGACATTGAAAACTATATTTTCTTATAAGAAATTCTAAAACACCTTGTTCATCCTTCGAACTCATTGTGATTCCCAAAAATACATTAACACAATTATACCCAAACTCCACTTATTCAAAGAAAGATGCATCCCTGAACCTTAGTTCATTTGTCTTAGAAAATGTTCTCTATCCTCGAGAGTCCAATGACACAACCAATTAATGTGGAAAACAAGTAAAGAGAAGTAAAATACTTGAAAGTGGGTAACTAGATGTTACAAACTCTCCACCATAAGACACTCCATCCCCAAAATGTCATGTAGAATAATGGTGTCAATTAAAGAGGCAATTCCATTGCTACCTCATTAATGAATCACACTCCCAAGTTTGTTAAGAATCTGATATGTGCCTCCATAAAAATCAATCTAAAAAAACTAATTCCCATGTAAGACTTTCACTTAAGATTTAATTGATCTCAACTAGTAGCTCAAAAATAGAAACATCTGTCTCTAACTCAATCTCTTCCCAACATAGAATTTGAGATGGATCGGTATAATATTTCTTGAGTTGTAATATATAGAAAACGTTATGAATTTTTTTCAACTTATACTACAATTCCAACTGATAAGAAACCTTCCCAAGATGCTCAATGACATGAAATGGTCTAACATATCTCATATCCATGTTTCCCTATTTTCTAAGCTGATGATGATCCAACCAAGAAGAAACATTCAAGAAACCTATTCACCTATGGAAAAATCCAAAGGATGACTCCGCTGATCCACATAAGATTTCTAATAACTATGAGATGTAAATAGACATTGATGTATATCCTAAATTATTATAAATTTCTCCTGAACCAAACTTGGTCCCACCAAATAATCTTAACCACATCTTCCCAAAAAATACTTGATCTGCATGGGTGACCATAAAAATCCTCAAAAGGAGTCATTTTGATCAATGATAAATAAAAATTGTTATAAGAAAACACAAATAGTCCCAAATGGTTATCCCAAGATCCATCAAAATCCAAGGCATTAGAATATAACATATCCTCTAGAATTTTAATAGCACACTCCATCTATCCATTTTTTGTTGGATAATAAGTTATACTCAATTTTACATGAGTCCACATCTCCTCCTATAGACTCCTAAAGAACCTAAAATTAAACCTTCGATCCCTATTTGAGACAATAGAAAAATGTACCCCATTTAACCTCACAATTTTCTTCACATACATCTTACCCAAATATTAATCTTTTGTAGTGTCTTTGATCATAATGAAATGATATGACACTATCAACCAATCAATCACCACCTAGATAGAATTCCCCCCAGGGATTCCATGGTAACACAATAAAAAATTCAATGTATACCTAGTATTATTTCCAAAACCATCCCAAGAAGTTCCTAGAGATAACCAGAAGGTTTTAGATGTTTTCCCTTAATCTGTTGGAAGGTATAACCTTAGGACACATAATTTGTAATGTCATTCTTTAAACCCACCAACAAGAATAATCATCTCTTGTCATAATTCATCTTCATATATCTTGGATGAATGAACCACAATGAACTATGAAAATAAAAAAGAATTGATCTCCTCAAAGTTGATGGGACAACAAACCAATCAACAAAACAGAGTATACAATCTAAATTGAGAGACAAACAAGAAAATGTATACCCATCATAAAGGGTTTCTTGAATTCCTATGAACCTAAAATCTTGCTGCTAAATCTGTATAATATAATCTAGGATATGAAATGATAACTGAACAATAGAAAAATCAAATCTTGAAAAACCCTCTTAATCATCCAGATTGAACTGACAAAAAAGCACCATATGGTTATACTCTTCCTTCAATTCAAAAATATCTTAAGATGGAACATTCCTAGTATGATCATTTGTGACAACATTCCCCTTCCCTGGGGTGTTTGTGATATCGAAGTCAAATGTATGAATAAATTCCACCTACCACCTCTTTATAATATTTTATCCTTTTTGAGAAAATATATAGCTCAAACTCTTAAGGTCAAAAAAATAATCTGAACCATTCCTAAAAAACATAATGATTCCAACACTTAAGTTCACAGAAAACTATGAAAATCTTTAAATCGTGAGTGAGTGTAATTATTATCATATAGTCAAAGATTATGTGAACCACAAGACACCAATTGATCTACCTAGATAAGCAACTATCCAAATTCATCATCAGAAGCATCACATAAAACCACATACTGCTTACTGTTCTCAGGTAAGATCAAAATACAAGCTAATGTCAAAATTCATTTTATCACAAAAAAATAAGAATGACACCATTCATACTATGTGAATATCATCCCTTTCCTATTAATAGAATTTAGAGGTCACACCAATGTAGAAAAATCCTTGAAAAAAAATGATAGTATCTAGTGAGACAAAGGAATCCCCGGATCTCATATACATTTTGTGCTTCTTCCCATTAAAAAATATCCTTTACCTTCTTAGGATCCACTGATAAGAAATGATTAGAAATAATATTCCCTAAAAATATCAATTCATTAATCTAGTAAGTTCACTTTGAAGTCATTCCATACAAATGGTGACTCCTCAAGATTTCCAAAATCAAACTCAAACAATTATCATGCTCATATTTGGATCTCGAGTAAACCAAAATATCATCCATCAACACTACCAAAAAAATTCTAGATACTTAGGGAATATTTGATTCATCAAAGATATAAAAGCTATAGGTTAATCAATCAGACTAAAGGAAATCACTAGATATTCATAACAGATATAATTTTTCCTGAATGTTGGCTTTGATTTATCAGACTCTTAGACTCTAAGCATATGATAACCCAAAAAAATATTGTTATTTGAAAAACAATTTACCCCATTTAACTTCTCAAACAAATCAACCACATGGGGAAAATGATACTTATTCTTAACTATTAACAGGTTCAACTTCTAATAGTCAACACATAATTGGAGTGAACCATCTTCCTTTTAGAAAAAAAAACACCAAAGATTCCCATGTTGAAATAAAAATGTCTAAAAACCTTCACCAATAGATCATCTAAATAAATCATGATCTCATTGAGATCTGATGGTTTCATAAGATAAAAAGGTATCGATAATGAATATATACCTGACACCAGTTCAGTCAAAAACTATATATCCCAATTTGGAAGAATCCTGGTAAAATGTTCTTGGAAAAAATTGGGAAAGTATTGAAAAATAATGGGAAGATCAAAAATATAAGATACATAATCAAGAAAAAATACTATAGCAGACAACAAACTTCTGACCTCAGGGTGGGAAGGTCCTGAATGACAAAACCTCATATACCACTCAACCTGAAAAACCTATGATATCCCATCACCTACAACTAATGATACACATTGATGATAACAATCAAACTAAACATGATGACATATCAATCAAATCCATCCTAATGATGACATAAAATAAATCAATATTTAGAACAATTAAATACTAGACTAACTCTACATTAGTAATCAATAGTAAATAAGAAGGACATTGAAACCCATATTCTTTCATCTTACTAAGAATTGTCTAAAAATCCATAAAAATTACATGAGATCTATTGAAAGGATAAACATGTCAAAAAAATCAAGAAATAAATTAGTGGGAAGAACCAATATAAAATAAAGAAATCATTACTAAAGATGATATAAATATGGTACCTCTTACTGTCACAAGACATAGATCTACCTATACTAGAAACACATTTATTGTTTGAAAGTGATTCAATTATGAGACATGTGTCTAAAGACTTATAGTCTTTGAATAATCTCATTATTCCTCAGTAGCCTTTAGAACCAACGATCCATAACCATATCACAGTGTAGACATAGCCTGATATAAATGTAGTAGATGACCATAGCATCCAAAACTATTACACATATTTGTAGGTGAATGAAAATAATTACATGTTTATATGATATTTCCACACTAATGACAAGTTGTATGCACACCACTAGCTACTACTGGAGGTGTTGAAGAGGCCTACAACTGATAACTACTTTTACCACACTTATCATAACCTTGTTACCCCATATTCTTCCCTAACTCACCACTGAAGTCGCCACTAGGTTGAAGAGAAGGGGAAGAATATCCTATCTTTCCTTCCATATTCATTTATTCTATCAATTCCCTATCTACTATCTCTATATTTTTCAAAATCTTTAGTAGAAATACTTGTGATCTGATATCTAGTGGAAAACCCTACAGGTACTTCTAAGATTTCAGTTGGTCATTATTCACTACCTCTGGTGAAAAAATGAACCCTCAGAACAAAATTATTAGTGTGAACCAATAAAGAATTCTCCCCCTTCTAAAAATAAAGGAACTCTAGATACTTCACTATCATCAACGATTTAAGAATAAATAACTAGAAGAAGAGAATCCTGAAACCCTTCCATTCAAAGCCTATGTACATATCCACTAGCACAATAGAATCCCATCATTTCTTGCTGGGACCTCATGTAGAAATTATACAAACATTACCTGTATACTTTTAGGTGTATCTAGTAATTTGAAAATCTGATCAATCTTGTCAAACCAGTCATCCACCACTTGAGGTTCATTCATTCCTTTAAAGTATGGTGGGTTTTAGCATAATAACTCTTGTGATTAGTATCTTTTTGCAACAACTCTTTTATATACCTCAATAACTACAATCTGATCTTGTAGTACATTACGACAGACAACACAAACTACACTCATGATTTCTTTGGCAACATTTTGATAAATTAAGGGATTAAATTGATGAACATCATATTTACTATCCCATGAAACTCACAAAACACATCTCGAAGGAATACCACCGCACACTAAAATAGAATAAATATTTAGATAATAGAATAATATTAGTTAAAACTAATAAATCCATAATAAAAAAAGATTAAACTCAAAAACTCAAGACATGATACACACATCACAAAATCCAATTGTAACTTGAGTCTCATCATGACAAAATCTAGCCAAGAAATAACCAAAATATATATCTAAAGTCCTAAAAATATTATCTCTAGTCTACCAAACATCCCAATATAAGGACTATTGAGTATAAACCACCTTTGATACCATTTTTTAACAAACATGACTTGGATACCATCTCAAACTGATACCTAGACCAATCTGCCACATACCTGAAGGTCATTCCCAATCCCCATGGGGGGAAGCTAGCACCTTGGAATAAAATAACAGTTAGATAAATGATTTCAGCAAACCTAAATAAGCAATATGAAATATATATACAAAATAAAGATAAAAATATGATTATATAAATATATACT
The DNA here is from genome assembly GCA_963277665.1 of Viscum album. Taxonomy (NCBI): domain Eukaryota; kingdom Viridiplantae; phylum Streptophyta; class Magnoliopsida; order Santalales; family Viscaceae; genus Viscum; species Viscum album. The sequence goes on along the minus strand of OY728143.1, from coordinate 1,995,370,982 downwards.
ATAATAGATATGGAATAATAGAAATGATATAAATTAAAAGGTAGAAAACAATATCTAAGTGATAATTCCAACTACAAAGGACTATAAAAACTAAAAAGATTCTCCAACATCTCTATATGATAATATGGGAAACCTCACAGCATCTCACCACTAGCTACCCAAAACTCAGTAAATAGAAAACCTTATCACATCACTATGGTACATTGATTTTCTTTGCATCAAAAGACAAAACCAAGTCTATGCACCACTAAAGGGGTATATAGGGTGTGATCTAACATGATCAGTAGGTTCCCACACAGGTCTTTTATATCAAGTATCTGAACAGTAATCCAAGCATGCTAAAATTTATAGAAAGAAAGGGATTATAACAGTTTAGTAGTTTTTATATCAAAATAATGGAAAAACTATTCAATTTTACCTTTTCCACATTTCAAAATAAAACATGTTAATCAGGTTCAAATCATTTGATAACCATATATCACAATAAATACATCATTTTAAAACAAATCATGCATCACATATCATATCACATCCATTGAGTTATATAAAAACATTACAATCCAAAATCAGTGGCAAGTGTAACATCATGATAAAGAACACACTTAGTTAGTATATATAGGAAACTCAAACCAAAAATAGAAAATTGGGTATTCATAAAGACACTATACATATGAATCATGTCTAAAGAGAATAAGAATACCCAAAAAAGTGAACCCCCTAATAGTTCTAACAAGTCCCTAGAATAATAAGAAAACAGAGCATGGTAAATTCCTATGAGAAAACCCCTAAATAGTGGATAAGACTTATTACTATAACTTCCACCTAAGTACCAAATACTTAACATGTTCTTTATTTCCCAAAAAAATCATAAAACTATTTCATCATTTCATTCTTTTAAAAACATTTCACAAAACCATTTAACAATTATTTAAAAAAACATTAATTTAACAAAACCAAAGGAAAACCATATTTTACCAAAACCTAGTTCTACACATGAAAAAAATAATTAATATCATTCCATTTCATTTAATAAAGTAATTTATCAAAAATAGGATCAATTAAGTTCACCAAGATAGGATAGAGATGTAAGATCATACTTTAAACTCAGGTTCACACATTCCCACAAAGGGATCTACTAATAAGAAGAACACAAAAACAACAACAGAGGCCCTAAATCCAATCCTCACATATAATAATTAATTTAATTTATAAAAAAATTTCCTTTAATATGATATATTACTCATACATTGAATAATTAACACTTGTTACCCCATAAGCAACAAAGGAACAACCCTAGGAATAAGTTTGGAAAATGTATCTAGAATAGATACAAAGGAAACAACACCACTAATACACAAATCCAACAATGAAATGCAATAGTGCTACTATGATCAAAAATAATGAAGAAGTAAAAATGGATTACTCACCTTGAGAGATGCAGTCCAACCACAATGGTGATTAGTCCCCGAATGAATCAATCTAGATTGAACGAAGGCTCCAAATATCATCAGAAGAGAACTATTTTTTGAGAGGGAAGGTAGTTGCATAAAAATAAAATGACATATCACTCATACAGTGCCCTAAAATAATTTATTGTGATATTTACATAGTGTTTCATCCCTTTACATGTTGTGTAATCCATGAGGATCACATACAATGAAAAACCTATTCACTTTTTATTAGAAATTGATATGTTAACATTACACGATAGGTAACTCTTACGTATTGTGTATTATTTCATGTTGTGTTATAAGATTATAAAATTGTACTGGAAACCATTACATGTTGTGTGCATAAATTATACAGTGTGTAAATATTCTCTAGACATCGAAAATTTCATATTCTTGCACAAAAACCAAAATCACCATGGGTGTCCTCTGGAATCGGGGAGAAACTCCAAAACCCATTAACACATTTATACCTACAGTCCATTAATTCAAACAAAAAATACATCCTCAAAATTTAGGACATTTATCTCAGAAGTATTTTTCCATCCTCACAATACTAAATATCCACCCAATTAAATAGTAAAACATTTAAAGAGAAACAAAATATTTTAAAGCGGGTAACATGATGTTATAAAAGGTTGAGTTCAGTAAGAATACCAAGGATAATGATGATAAAAACATCATTAGGAATTAAATTAAAAGTCGTGTCTATATTATGGAAACCCATAAATATTTCTATATTTAGTAATAATTAAAATTATCAAGGAAACAGTTAATTTAAGGGGGGATAATATGGCCACCCAAAATATCACAATATTTTTTTCTAAAATAATTATTATACTAATAGCATGTTCTACATGAAACACTAAACTAAATAAAACCCCTGAAATTTTTTATTTATAAAAATATGTTCATTAAAACATATCCCAAAAATTATCAGGTATGAATTGGAGAAACTAAATTATGAAAAATTTATATAAAGGTCATTTTATACAAATTTACTAAAATCATTTATGCTTAGAAATATATTTCAATTAAAGTTGTCTTCTTATGTATTGTAAATATTAATAAATAATACCAAATATTTTAATTTTAATTTATTATGTTAATAAAATATAACATTTATATATTAATTCTAGTTTTATTAGTGTTTTATAGAAACTTCAAATAATTACATCTAGTATTTTAAAAAGTTATTTTCTTAAAAAATAATTCACATTATATTTTTGTTTAAAAGTTAAATTATAAAATTTTAGAATTTTAATTTTTCTAAATTATATTCACTATTTTATTTAGATTGAAAATATTATCTTAGGATAAATTTTTAGTATTTTTTTGGAAAAAGATTGATTTTTAGGTGAATAGCACAAAATACCTTTTTTACCAATTCAATGTCATTTATTACATTACTAGTTCATAAATTTTTCAAATAAATTTATTAACAAATTAATAGATAAAATATATATTATAAAAGATACATTGTAAATTTTAAAAAATTTATTTTAGTTTACAAATATATGTTGGATATTTTAGGTCTTAAGTTACATCATTCTCTAAAACTGTTAGTAGTACATATTACATTGATTATTCTAAATTTAATTTTTATCAATTTTATAAAGTGAGTCATATAAAATAAATTTTTAATTTATAATTTTAAGTTCCATATTATGTAATAATAAAAATTTTATTTTTTTCATAAAAATGAATTACGTAGGTAAAAACTAGTTATTACAATAAAAACAAAAGATTAAAAAGGGTTTCCCAAAGAGGTAAAAGGCATCTCATGTTATGAAAATTTAATTTAGTTTTTTATTTTTTTCTAAAAATAATTATCTAAAATCCATAATTTTCCATTTTGGAGTCTTCTTGGCATGTGAAACATAACCACTCATTATATTAAGATGAAATATTTACCAATATTTAAACATCACCACTTATAAAAGGGGCCACTCACCTCCCCTTCAAGGCCTCTCCAAAATTTAAGTTTACTCTTTCAGATAAACCTTTTTTCTTTCCCATATAATCCTAATTCATTTCAATAAGCTTCATGACATCAGGATTTGGCCTAAGTCCTCTATTTCTACTAAGTCATCCAAGATAAAACAAAAGTTCTCAATGTAAGTACTAAAATTTCCCTAACATTGTTTATTTTTTATGTTTCCCTTGAAAATATATTTATCTAAATATTATATGATGATTAAAATAATTATATTTTACTTCATGTTTTTATTTTTTTGGAAAATCCTTTATCCACATTTTTCTATTTTCCCCAAGGAAAACGAAAATGACATTTGTGTGTATGTGTGGACTACTGCCTCCGTGTAGAATCATGTTTCATTTTCTTTCAAAAACATACATGGATCATCATAATATTGAATTTAATAAATAAGTATGATATTTATAACATATTCTAGATTATAAAATAATAATCCTCATGATATTTTTTTCTCTTTTTCTGGAAAAATGTCACCATCCATGCATACATACAGATTACAACCTCTATGGAATAATGTATTCTATTTTTCATCACCACCATTAATGAATAGTCCTAATAATGTATTTGATAGATATATATGATATTTATAAAATTATTAATATTATGTTAAGAAAATGTTTCCAACCAATAAATATTATGAGCAACAAATAATCATTGAAAATTCAACTGTATGAAATGAGCATATTAAGAAGAAAAATAATTTATTCATACTATGTAATGGTTTCATATTCATTAAAACTCAATATACATTTATTAATTTCATACAAATCATAAAACCTAAAAAATATCATTATTCCCCACGAATAATTATATTATAAATAAATCACTTCATATTCATCCCTTATTTATGGTATGTTCATGTTTTGGTCGGTCTAACCATGTACTTAAACAACACTATAAAATAATATCACGGATACATATAATAAATTAATTATTGATTATATTATATATATATATATATATATATATATAATTAAGTAAATAATTATTTTACTTTGGTTATGTAATGGTGACATTAATGTTAAATTCATTATTTAAGATAATAATTTTTGTTTATTGAAAATCACTGAAAAATTCCCATCGCTGATTTCATATTACAGGATTGTAAAAAAACTCATAAAATGAAATTATAACATTATAAATAATTATTAATAATCAATTATTTTACATTTTATTATTCACTAATGACTAATTTTTGGATAATAATTAATAAAAACACCACTATTAAGATACCGGTTCAAAACGATCAAATTTACTCACATCTGGTATTCAAAATCGATAATTACTTATTAATATACATATACGGAACAATTTTTAATGAATTTTATAAAAGTTTATATGTATGAATTATTTTATCAAATTTCTAAATAAGATAATTATTTTTATTATGTCTTATATTCAAGCACTTTATCATAAGTCAGGAATTAAGGTAATAGGTTATTTGCCTAATTTTAATTTCCTGAGATATATTTCTTATTATATACCATGATATGTTTAATATAGTGTTATTAAAAACTAATAAATATATATCAACATATTAATTTAATTGATGGGGTTTGAAGTTTTATGTCATATTCTCTTTATAAATGAATTTTAATTCGAAAGATACTAATGTTGTAAGCATCTTTGTTGACTTAACTCTATTTTTTAACTTATAATTATTCTTATTAAAATTAAATATTACAATATTGGTTTCTAAGGCCCTAATATTTTATTTCATTGTAATTTATTTTCCTATTTGAGACATTTTAAAACAAATTATTTTCCATGAAAAAATTTCTTTCTCAAAATGTATATCACTATTGAAAATAATTCTCATCTTATTTATTGACAGTTTAAACTCCTTATTTGTATTTTCCTTCTTGTAAATATTATCCTTTTTATTTGGAAACCTAATTATTTTTTACTTCATTTGACCTTCACATTTATCATTTCCACTTTTAAAATATAATTTTTATTATTCCTTTGATGATGTGAGTTTCAATAAATATAGTTAAAATGATATTTTTTCTATGATCATTTTTCTAATTTTCTACTCATCATTTTCTTGAAATAACCTTTATAAATTTTCAAGACTCTATTATTGAGGATTATTTTTAATGTTAAATATTTTAAAAAATTCACATCACCTTTTAAAAAATAATATCTTTTGGAAGTGACTTGTAACTTATTCTTTGATGATAATGTTAAAAAAATTATAAAACATATTTTATGGTTTCACTTCGATTTCCCTCATTTTCTAAAAAACATTACTTCCATATAAATTTCCATTCATGAATTTCCCTTTAATTCTTTTATACTATTTTTTGGGATTAAACTTACTGAAATTCATTTCTATATTCTTCATTATTATTCATTTATTTTTTATGATTTTTCATCAATTTCATTTCCACTGTGAAAACTCTATATTTTCTTCCATTGATTAATGGGCATTCACCTAGATGTCATACATCAATTTATTAGGGAAATTATTGACTTCACTATATAACAATTACCTATATAGTTTAAATACCATATTCTCTATTATGTTTATTTAAGTATATTAACCTATAAATTTACTGAATATCATTGGATACCCATTTATTTTCCATAGGTATATCACATTAAAATTAATTATGGAATTGTTAATTTTTTCCATATGTGATTTCATATTAAAATGGTATGAGACCAATTTTGTTTCTATGGACAATCTTTTGTATAATGATTGGTTGAATTCAAGTGGAAGTCTTGTGTTTGTATATTGATGGGTATGACCTTGTATAACCCTATAATGTATTTTTTATGTTTTATATCACATTATATAGTAAGTCACAAAAATACTGAATTGGTTCTCAAAGGCATGAGAATAATGAGTTTTATCACATTTTAATTCTTTTATATAATGATATTGAACACAAAGTCATGTACATAATGAGTTTACTCACAACAATTCATATGATAATGATTTTTCCACCTTTCTAATTTGATTTTATTTTCATGCTATTTTACATTTCATGTATATGACTCTTTTCTAAAGTATTTTTCACTTTTATCTCATGCTCCAATGAATTTTTGTATATTGTTTTATGTATATAGAATAAGATATTTTTATTAGGCCTCTTGATATGAGGAAATTATATGATATGTTCCTATAATATTACATTATTTATGCCATGATTTTTTATCTATTCTGTGTTGGGTGCTAATTTATTATATATCCTGATTATACACATATGATCATGTTAAAATCACTTATGTTCCTTCGTTATTATTTTTTATATTTACTCTTATTGACTATCTGATCTCAACTCTTTCTTATGTTTCCATTTTCAAAAGTTACAATGAAAAGAAATATGTATGAGTTACCTAGAAGAGTATCTTTTTTAGAGAAATCATTGTATGTTTTTAAGACATATTTATGGGTTAATTATCTTGTCATATAGTTGTAAAATTTCCATTAGATGAAAAGGGATATGAGTTTTTTTTTAATATTTTATCCCAATTCTCTAAAAAATCAAACCTAAAATATCAATGGAATGTATGGTAAAGAAATATTTTTATTAAGTTGTGTTAGTATAATACAGTCATGCTAACAAGATTTCATAGTTCATACCACCAATGATAATAATAGATAGAATGAAAAATATTATAAATGGATTAAAAATTTGGAATAAGGGGGTGTGATGAATGATTTTATAGAAATATATAGTTATAAATAGAATAAGTGAAGTTAAATTGAATTATCATATATTCATTAAATATATGGTTACTGAATATATATCCATTTATAAAAATTAATTTATGGGATAATTCATTTATTATGTTATCAGGGAGTTTTGGGATTCCCAAATAATGTAATGATAAAATGAAACTATTTTAATTTAGTTTTTGATATGTTGGTTATAAATATAAATAATTATTAGGATATCTACATTAAACTAAATAAATGGAATCAAGTATTATAAATAGTCTATATCAATATCACTTTTCAAAGCATGTGAAGTAGTTTGTATCACTAGAGTTTTGTAACATCACTAGATTTTAAAAGCAATCACTATATACTTAAATTAACTTCTAAATACAATGTGAAATTCATATCCTTTCAGTTAAACATAATTTTTCCACTTCTATGATTTTAATTTAAAAAATCTAACATACATGGTTGTGATATATAAGTTATTTAGAGTCTCATATGACCAACATAATTTATGGTGAATAGTTACATACCCTTATGAAAAGAAACATACTCTTATGAACAGTAAAATACCCTTTGAAATAGTAATATCACCTTTTTGAATAGTAAATTTTCTAAAATAATAGTAACCTCACCCATGAATGTAAAAATAAAACTTAGGCATCTTATAAGTGATAATATGAGCATAGTAAAAGTATTGGTATTTTTGTAAGTCATAAATAATTAATTACAATAAATTAATTAATTTAAAAGAAAATTTATTTTCATAAAAGGTTTTCATAAAATAAAAATTTTATGACTTTTGGTTTTAAGATAATTTATAAGACACTGTGTAATTTTTGAAAGTATTATAATACAAGTTATAGTTTTAAAATCAATATTTTTCATTTAAATTTTGATTTTAATTAAAAATTAAATTAATCATATTTATAAAATAATTTTTGAAAATGGATTTAATTTTTGGATTTTACATGTCAAAGAATGGTCAGCATAAATTTTTTTGGATTTTTCTAAAATACCTGAATTTTTGGGGAATAGTAAAATATTATAATTTACGATAAATGCAAAATAAATTAATTTTTGTAACATGATGGAGTCATGTATGATGTAAATGGACTTTGGTTTGAACTCACATGGGATTATTACTATTTTTTATGTAATCATCGCTATTTCTTATATTATGGAGAAATAATAAACTAATGATTGAAATATTAAGAAAAACCACCTCCCCTACACTATAAAAACCACCCACACTGGCCTCTTCACATCACTCCTCTCTAGCCTTCTTCCTTGCCTAAATTATAAAAAAATATCTCCCTAATCCCCTATACTACATCCATCATCCCTTGGCCTCTTAAAAATACCAAATCCTCTCCCCTTAAGAGGCTCTGAAGAAATACTAATTTAAGAGGTAAATTCCTCTTTTCAATTCTTTTACATTCCTTTCAATTTTCTTTGTGTTATTTTCTATCCTTACCTCACCTCAAAAAAAATTTTGACAACTCCATTAAATTATATGTATTGGAATTTTTTTATTATAATTTAATAAGTTATTATAATCACTCCTTTTCCCTTCTTTTATACTAGTAGAAAAAACACCATCCGATATTTGTTAATTTACCACATTCAAGGACGATGGATTTTCAATTTCCACTATTTTCTTCAATTCTGGTCATGAAACCATTATTATAGTTGAAATGGAATATAATATATTTATTATTTATCATATAAGTTTTTGGAATCATTTTGTACACATATTTTTTATTTACGAAACAAAATATGTTCATTGTGATCAAAAACTGCCAGTTAACCCAAAAGGTTATCACTAAAGTTTTATATAATGGTAATATTTAATCCAAGTAACAAAATTAAATTTACAACCATGTAAACTTATTAATGTTAAATAATAAAATATAACACCAATTTTAGAGAACCATCCCCATTTTACATGATTATCCATTCATGTATATAAGTAAACTGATCATGAAACAAACAGACTGGAACAATGAAATTGAACCTCATAAACAATCTAAAAGGTTATGAATGAACTCAAAAAGGTTATACTAAATCAATTAAATGTAAAATATGTTCTTTAATTATTAATAAATGAACATAATATGATTATTCATTTCATTAATATCATGTGGAGAACACCATCGGGCTTAAGGTAAGGGATTCTACCCAAACCTCTATTATTCCTTCGGGTTATTCTTACTCTCTTTCTACCCAAATGAAATCCTATGGTCTATTTATTTACATCTTATAATTTATTTTTATATGAAAAAAATCATGTATCAAGATCCATTAATAATTCTATTTTGGGGATATACATGATTTTAAGTGATTCCATCCTCAATACTACTCGATAAGAAAACCTATTTTAAGGGAACTTCCCAAATTCATACCCAATATAAAGTACACTATATGATCTATTTTTAAGAAATAATTATATTTATAAAAACACTATTTTTATCATTAAATTATTTTTGGTTTACTTCTGGTTTCATATAAATGATTATTCCTTTTTCTATTTTAAATGATCATTGATATTTTCATTAAATCACACTAAAATGTTTTAATTTTAAAGTTTCTTACAAAAAATTTACATATTATCATTTCAATTTTAAATCACTTATTATGATATATGACTATTTAAACTTATGAATTTACATGATTTATCTAATTCCAGTTTTTCATTGACACTTGTATGATATTCCCATTCATTATACTTTATGACAAGATTATGATACCCATTTCCTTCCATGGGTACCCATATGTTTATGTATGATTTATTATGTATGATTTTATATGTGGAAAGCATATTCATGAACATGTATTGATGGGTGAACCCATATAGCACTTCAATTCATTGGGTAATGTTGATCCTCATGAGATGTTATGTACAACGGTCTTGGCGGTTATCCTTGACTCATGCTACAATGTGCAATGGTCTTGGTGGTTAACCTTGACTTGTGATCCTCTATGTTCAATGAGCCTTGACTCGTACTAAAGTCATGTTTTATGTCACTTCCACATTACTATAAATCGATTTTTATATGATCCCATGTTTATATGGCATGATTCCATATGTTCCATGCCTTTTATTTTCATTATTCCATGCCTTCTAACGCATGTGCTAATACAATATTCTTATACTTAGATCACCCCTTTGTTCATGTTATCCCCAGGTTATCCTATGTTGATGTATGAGAACAATGGAAGTTGGGATCCCAATTTGATGATTAAGTAGAGAAATGTTTTATGCTTTTAGTTTTATGAACCTAGTCTTAAAAGTCATTAGACTTCATAATCCTGGGCTTGTATTCCTAGGTATAATTAAGCATAAAATCATGTAATGTTTTAGGTAAAATGCTAGGGTCTCTATAGTTGGTATCAGAGGGTGTTTCTAGACAACTTTGGAGATTATAAATTTTCATTTTTTTAGAAAACATTTATAAATAGTACATAATTTTTAAACTTCTAGATAATTAATTACCCATAAAAAATAGTTTCTCTTATTAATCTATATGTAAATTCAGAATTATAAGTACAATGAACGAATTGAGAGGATGCAATTCATTCAAGGGGGGTGTAACGTCCCTAGAATTTAAAATAAATCACTATGTGATTAAATGAAATACTAAATACTATGTGACATTTATATCCTGATAGTTAAACATAATTTTTCTGCTTCTGTGATTTGAATTTTATAAATCCAACATACACGGTTGTGATCAGTATGTTATTTGTAGTCTCATAGGACCAACATAATTTTTAGTGAATAGTAATATACCCTTATGAATAGTAAAAAACCATTATGAATAATAACATACCCTTATAAATAGTAATATGACCCTTATGAATAGTAAATCATCAAAAATAATAGTAACCTCACCCATGAATGTATAAATAAAATTTAGGCATCTTATTAGTGATAATATCACCATAGTAAATGTATTTGTATATTAATAAGTCCAAAATAATTAATTATAATTTATAAATTAATTTAAAATAAAATTTATTTTCCAAAAACGTGTTCATAAATTAAAAATTTTATGTCTTCTGGTTTGAAGGTAATTTTATAAGACCTTATGAAATTTTTGGAAGCATTAAAAAATCAGTTATTTTTTTAAAATCTGTATTTTCAAGTAAATTATGATTTTAATTTAAAATTAAATTAATAATATTTAGAAAATTATTTTTGAGAAATGTATTTCATTTTTGAATTCTAAACTTCCCAAAATGTTTAGGGTTAATTTTTGGGATTTTTATAAAATAATTGAATTTTGGTGAATAGTAAAATATTATAATTTTCGATAAAAGCTAAATAAATAAATTTAAACAATATCTTGGATACATGGATAATGTAAATGGAATTTGGTTCAAAATAAAATTCATTTATTACTATTTTTGGTCATGGAATCATCACTATTTCTTGTCTTATGGAGAAATAATAAACTAATGAATAAAATATTAAGAAAACCCCCCTCCCCTCCACTATAAAAAAGCACCCACACTCCCCTCCTCTCTTCACACCTCCCAAGAATTTTAACTTATATAAATTCTAAAAAAATATCTCCCTAATCCCCTTTCCCAAATCTATTAACCCTTCATCTCTTCTAAATACCAAATCCTCTCCCATTAAGAGGCTCTCAAGGAAGATTAATTTAAGAGGTAAATTCCTCTTTTCAATTCTTTTACTTTCCTTTCAAATTAAATTGTTTTCATTTCTATACTTACCTCTATTAATCCTAATGTTTTAAAAACACTAGTAACATATATTTACTAAAAAAATTATGATATTGTTATAAGTTATTATCGTCTCTCTTTTACCCTTCTTTTATACTAGTAGTAAAAACATCATTCGAGATGTGTTAATTTACCACATTCAAGGACAATAGGTTTTCAATTTCCACTACCATCATAAATTCTAGTAATGAAATAATTATTGTGGCCAAACCAGAATATAATATATGTATTGTGTGTCATATATGGTTCTGGAATATTTTTGTACACATGGTTTTGATTTATAAAACAAAATATGATCGTTGTGATCAAAAACCGCCAATTAACCCAAAAGCTTATGACTAAAGTTTTATATAATGATTCATCTTCACTCCAAGTAAACAAATTAAATTTAAAACAATATAAGCTTATATATGGTTATTAATAAAATATAGCTCTAATTATAGACAACCATACTCATTTTACATGATTATTTGTTCATGTATATAAGTAAACCAATCATGAAAAAACAGACCCAAACAATGAAATTGAACCTCATAAATAGTCAAAAAGGTTATGAATGAACTCAAAAAGGTTATAATAAATAAATTACATTTAAAATAAAGACTTTAATTATTAATTAATTAATATAATTTTATTATTCAGATCATTAATATTAATTGGAGAACACCATCAGACTTAAGGTAATGGATTCTACCCAAACCTCCATTATTTGTACGGGTTATTCTTTATCTCTTTTTCCCCAAATAAAATCATAAATTATATTTATTTAAATCTTCTAATTACTATATATATGTCTAAACTCATGTATAAATATCCATTAATCATTATATTTCAAGGATATACATGCTTTTATGTGATTCCCTCCTCAATACTTCCTGATAAGCAAACCTGTTTTAAGGAAACTTCCCGAATTCTTACTCAATTTCAAGTACATTGTACGATATATTTTAGGAAACCATTATATTTATAAAAACACTATTTTTATCATTAAAAACTTATTGGTTTACATATGGTTTTATATTAATGATAATTTTCTTTTCTATTTTTAATGATCTTTGATATTTTCATTAAACAGTACTGAGATGATTTAATTTTAAAGTTTCTTAAAAACTATTTTACATGTAATAACATGAATTTGTCATCACTTATCATAACATGTGCCTATTATATCTTATGAAATTACATTCTTGATATTGTTTCTATTTTTCAGAGGCACTTGTATGATACTCACATTCATTATGATTTATGACATGATTATGACACTCATTTCATTCCATGGGTACCATTATGTCTATGTATGGTTGATTATGTATTATCATATATGTGGAATGAATAATCATGAACATGTTATGATTTTCAATCTAGTATATCCCTCAAATTAATTGGTTAAATTTGATTCTTATAAGACTTTATATGAAACGGTCTTGGCGGTTAGCCTTCACTCGTAATACCAAGTACAACGGTCTTAGTGGTTGACCTTAACTTGTGATCCTCTATGTGAAATGAGCCTTGAATCATGATAAAGTCGTGTTTTATGCTCCTTCCACATTACTATGAATCCATTTTGATATGATCCCATGTTTATATTTTATGATTCCATAAGTTAAATTCATTTTATTTTCATTATGTAATTTCTTCAAACCCATATGCTAATGATCTATTCTTATGCTTATTCCCTTACTGGGATTTTGAGCTCTCCCCTTTATTCATGTTATCCCAAGATTATCCTATGCCAATGTATGTGAAAAATGGATGTTAGGAGATCAATATGAATATAAAATAAATAAATGTTTTATTTTTTCAGTTTTATGTACCTAGTCTTCAATGACACTAGACTTTATGATCCTTGGCTTGTGTTTCGATGTATAATTATTCATAAAATCTTAAGATATTATATGTAAAATGATAGGGTAGCTATAGGTTTTCCCTTGAAGAAGTCAAAGCTAAATTCCAACAAGCGTGGCTTGAAAGAAATTTTCTCTCGAAGAAGTTCAAGTTGGTGGAGATCACTAAGAGATTCAGGTTAATTAAGTTCCCACATAAAACTAAAACCATGAATTGTATGAAACTTAAGGCTTACAAAGATATCATTAGGGGATATTTAAATATAATTTAAAGTGTAATAAATATCAAAATTAATAATATTATAAAAGTTTATTTTTAAATGTATTTTATTATGAGTATTATTATAGAACAAGAACTCAAATTTATAAATAGAATAATAATAAAAAACTGTTTCAATAAATAAACAACATCTATAGAAAAAAAATAATTTGTAACAAATAAAAATGAAATAATTTCTTGAAACATAGATAGTTTTATTCAAAAATAATGTTTATAATATATAATATATGTTTTAATTTAACATTATAATATTTGTACTAGGAAATTGAATGAAATTAATATATATATATATATATTCTAATGAAAAAAATCATTATATGATGATTATTAATTGGGTAAAAATTTGCATACAATCATTTGATTATTAAAAATAAATTTTTCTATAAAATTTTATTTTTTATAATTTTTTATTTTAATAAAATTAATATATCATTGTTAAATGATAAATTTAGTAAAATATAAAAATAATGAAAATATTAGTAATTGATATGAAATATTAAAAATAATACTTAATATTTAGAAATATATTTTTTATAAAAAATAATTTTTCTATATTTTATTTATTTTCATTTAAATGATTAATTTCTCGTAATTTTAATTTTAATTTGATTCAATGGAGTTTAAATTTAAAATAATTATAATAAAAATAGTTAATAGATGTTATATTTTATATTTAGTAAAAAGATAATTACCATTTCAAATAATTAAATCATGTAAAGGATGGTAAAACTGGTTAAATGGCCTCACCCCAATTTTAAATAATTATTTCTATATTCATAAAATATTGATGTTTTTTTTTGTTTTTGTTTTAATAATAAAATTAAAACTAACATTTACTTACCCAAATCAGAAAATGCTCATGTGATTTCATATATTTCCCTCACCTATCACATGTATCCAAAGAAATAGCCCCCGTTTTCACCTATAAAAGGGACCTCTCTCTGCACTTCCCAAACCATTAAATTTTCCAAACATGATATGATCAAATTATTTCCCCTAGAATCCTTTCACATATTTTTTATATTATAGTCTGAATATTATACCCTAATTCTCTCAAAATTAATAGGTCTTCCAAGAGAATGTATGATTTCTTCATTGGTGTTAGATTGCATCTGACCAAATAAGAATCCAAAGTTCATGGTCATATCTATATTTTTTATTTTAGATTAATTATATATTAATATTATAGGGATAATTTTTACAATCTATATCTATATAAAACATTATATTTCATCCCCTTATGTTTTTTTCTTTAAATACCTTTTTACTATTCTTCTAATATTTATTCATATTTAACCCTTTTGATGTTGGTAAGGATGCTTTATCTCAATTTATATTCCTTGACATAGACTTCATATTTTTCACCAATTTTATTTTAAATTGTTTAATTAATAAACCATTGACTAATTTTTTCATAAATAAATTTCGATTCATGGTATTTATAATTCATTTTCTTTTTTTCTCTTTTGTTACACCATGAGGTCCCAATAAACACTATAAGGGGGTGTGAATTAAGGTGATAATAAATTTATTCTTATGTTATATTAAACATGTATCTTTTATTGAAATTTACATATAAATAATGAATCTATCATTATAATCACAAATGACAAACAAAATTGAAAAAAAAGTAAAGAAGTACAAGCATATAAATTTTTACACGATCAACCTGCACTCTAATACATCAAATAATCACATATTAGTATGTGTTGATATTACAATAAACCCTTTCTCCACTAGTATGTGATTAAAACATTATAAAAAATATCTTTCTCATCCAAAGTCTATGACCTCTTACCCTCTTTACCTTATTATTTTGAGAGGGATACAATGATATCATCAACACAAAGGTCAAAGTTTAAAATAAATCAATCATTTTTATAATAAAAAACAAAATAGGGTGTTCTTCAGGATGATTAAATAATAAATTCTAAATATTCAATGATATTCACAAATATTATTACATGTAATCCTGATCTATAATTTAATCTAGTCATATCAACATAACTTTATAGTATTAGATATTCAATAATTTCAATAGAATATACAATATTAAACTTTAACTTCAATATTATATTTATTATTTATGTATGTGTCATGAATTTTTCATTTCTATCATTTTACTCAATATCCAAAAAATTATTTAATTTCAGAATAATAATATAAACATTAATTAACTAAAAACATCATACATCTCAAATCCATCCATTTAGGATTTTCAAAGTGAATCTATACTAATGAATTTTAAATTTCTAGTTAATAAACATTTCAAAAAAATTAAACCTTATTCAGATATTCATGTAATAATTCATTTTTTGAATTATATATAAATCCATAAATCATGGCATGGAATATTACTTCATTAATTGACATTTTTCTTTCTTCTTTATTTTTATTTATATAATAAATGAGTTATAGAATGAAATAATGTTCCCTATTGTGTCTTAATCCATCCAAAATACCCTCGTATACTAACACCTGAGATGGTCCTAACATGGCCCAAAGGGAATTTCCAATCACCAATGGGATGGCTAGTAGCACATGGAATTATATCCAGAATCAAAAAATAATGGTTTTTCCAAGAAACAAATATGTCAAGATATATGATACAAGCCAGTGTGCCAACACTCTTCATGGAGAAAGTAATATAATCAATAGTATTAAAATATTCCCAAATAACATAACCTCAAAGACACAACATCATCCTATAAAATGATCATAAAACCCATGTAATAGGTGGATCATATCTCCACCAGTCACCTCCATCACTCCAGGTCACTTGAAAAAGTACACCCTCCACCTACAAGGGGTGATTTACGTTTTATTAGACATGGTATAAGATAATCTATAAATACCTGATGAAAAATCTGGGGTGTGAGAAAAATACCTCAGTATGATACCCCCAAAGATTAAAAAAACCATAACAAGAAATCTTTTTTTATTTAATTTTAAATTAAAAATTTCATGGCAAAGAATTTACATATTTTTTAAAAAAACATTTTTTCCACTAAATGATAGAAGATATGTCAAAATAGGTTTAAATGAAAATTTTAAATTAAAAAATTATATATAAAATTTTCCATTAAAAAATATTTATACAGTAATGGAGTGTATAATCAAGTCCACCAAAATAAATTAATATTCTCAAAAAGTCTGGGGTAATATCAGTTTATAGCAATAGGATCCTCACACCTCTCAATTATCATCATGACTCAAGATATGTGTGCACACTAAAATTAAAACCTCAAAAGGGGATCCATTACTAGAAATCAATCAAAAACCCATTAGAGGAACCATCATGGGAAATTATACCAAAAAAATTAGTTAGTGCAAAAATAGAAATATTGGATTTAACGTCATATGTATAACAACAGTTTTATATAAACTGAAGTTAAAATTTATTTTGTAAGGTTTTAATATCTTTTTATTAAATGATGTTAAATGTTCTTTCTATAATATTTAATTTTGGTTTTATAAAAAACTAAAGTTGATGTTTCTACACAAAAAATATTAATGTCAATTTTTTTTCTAAAAACCACCATTAAAAGTTCAACGGAGGAACTTTTAACATTGGGTTTTAAAAATATAGATGTTAAAGTTCAAAAAAATGAAATATTTTGGCATCAGTTTTATCACAAACCGATTTTTAATCCTAAATAATTTTTTTCCAATATTGTTTTTGTTAAAAAAATTACATTGGAACTCTTTTCAAAAAAACTCTCTCAGCATGATCCCTCAATCTATATTTTTTAAATTGTGATTTCATCCTAACCTTAGAAGGAATTTATTCCTTTCACTGTTCTTTGATCTTGATTTTCTTAATTTTAATCATCGTCAATCATATTTTTACTCTTCATTATCCTCAATACTTCATTATTTTTCATTTTTTGGGGATTTATGGATTTATTTTTTCCCTAAAACCATATTTTATTCGACCGTGGAACCTTGCCCATACAAATATCTTATAAGATAATTTTTCTTTAATTTAATAATTTTTCAATAATAATTTATCATCAATATTTCATCCTTAGCTTTTTTTATGATCCACAAATTTATTTAGTTCCCATAAAATCTGCTCTGGTTGATCGGGAATTGTGTTTGAATCTTTTTGTATGATCTTTCTTCTTATTAATTTTTTAGAAAATGTTTATTTAATATTGAAATGTTCATCCTATCACTGACATTGATGGATTAAATTTATATCTAGGATCAATTTCATATTATCAAAATCAAAAAAATTATGTTAATTTTTATTTTTGATTTGTATCTGGGGTTGATTAGATATATTTTAATTTATTTGTTCCCTAGATTATCCCTAGAGCTCCTATGTATTTCAATGATTACTAGTCTTGATTTTAATATGATTTTTATGATTCGCCTATCTTCATGATAGTTGATGTAGTATTATTTTATATTGATCCTTCATTATTGTTTTTGTTTAAATTATGATTAATCTATATCATATTTAGTGTTCTTTTTAAAAGAATAAATTCATCTTATATGTCTTTCCTATAAAGTATTGGAATTTTACTACATTTTTATTATATATGAATAGCTTATATGTGAAACTTTAAAATTTATTTTAGTATAAATGATTCATTTATTTTGTATCATAGAGGAAAATCTTATTTTTAAATATGTAACTTTCAAGCTTTAAATTAAGTGATTTAAAATATTAATGATATGTAACTAGTTTTTAATAAAAGTGATAATATTACATTTATAGTTGTATTTTAAAAAATCATAAAATGAATTTACTTATAATGGTTATGCATGAGTTGTGAAATGGATACAACTTGGGAGATTTTGCGCATACCTGTCATATTGTAAGTTTATCATAGGTTTCTCTTAAATTTGGTTCATATTACCATATGGTAATATTTTTCCTGAATATTTTTATAAATCAAATAATTTGGATAAAATTATGGGTTTAATGTATAAGAATATTTATTTTTTATATATGATTGTGTATTATGTTATGGTCAAAATGAATGTTAACATGATTTCCATCACATATTACCATATTGTGTTTGGGGATTTCAAATAATGAGTTCCTTATTTTTTCATCTTATTTTAGCCAATACTACATTTGACCTAGATTTTTTAAGCTATTCAATTTAACCTTTTTTGTTGATAATGAAAATTTTGAATTTATGTATAACATTATTTATTCTAGGTTAATAAAATATAAATATTGATCAATATTTTGGAAGGATATATCAAGAACAGAAGCATTTTTGTGGGATGGTCACTTACAAAAATGGAATCTAAACTTGATCAAAGAATATTTATTCCTTTTATAATATTACTAAAAATATTTTATAATTAATTATTTCAATAAAATAAATTCCTAGAGTTATTTATTTTTTATTTGATTCGTAACCATCGTATATAATTCCCACTAGATGACTAATTATTTTTATTATATGTTTTTATGTTTGAAATTTATCATTTTTATATATTTTTAAATTTTTATATGTTATAATATATTCATCTTTTTATATTTATATTATATATTTAATGGATAATAATTGGATAAATTAATTAAGAACCATGAATTCATATGAAAAAGGAGTTTATTATTTCTCAGAATTTTCTAATTAAAATCCTCAAAACATAAATTTTCTTTTCAGTCAATTCGTAAAGTGTTTGATTATAAGAAAGATAAATTCTAGAGAAATCAAGGATCGTCTCATTTATTATGGGTTTATCGATATTTATACATGTTAGATTTGGCATGGTGTAAGAACTAAAAATTGAACATCTAGTATTGATGAAAATATTCAAAATGAGACAAGGGATCGTATTGAAGAATTAATTCATGATGTTGGCACTGAAACCATTAAAAAATAATAATTGTTGAAAAATTTTATGGATATTTTTATATACCATTATTATTAGGTTTAACTTCATATATAGTGTTATTAGCAGTTCAAAGATTGGTTAACTTGAGATTAATAAATTCTTAGAGTGATAAGAGTTTTTCTGAGTTTCTTAAAAATATAAAAATATACTTATAGAAGGAAAAAAACTTGCAAATTAAAATTATTAGGAAATCAAAATATAATTCCCTATGTTATTGGGTAATTAAATGTTATATTATAGCCCTAATGTTTTTTTGTATACAAAGTAATATGAATATTTATCAAAATACCCTAAATGTTGGACATCACTCTATAAGATTGATGAAAAAATAAAGAGTAATTCATTCTCATGTATTAGAATCTAACATCCTGTTAAATAAATTTGGTATCTCTCAATAATTTATTCAAATAATTACTTTAAATAATTCAAATAATTTAACTTTGATTCATTATCATGTACTGAAATCAAATCTCTTACTAAAGAAATTTGGAACCTTTCAATAATTCCTAATCTGAAGGGTCTGTTCGAAAATTCAATTGATGAGAAAATTTTAAGATGGAATATAGAAAATAATATCTCATATGGTAAGTTACATGATCCCAATGATTTACCATAGTGGATGATATTACATAGAAAATTTCGTAATTTTTGATGTGCTGTTAAAAATCTCATAATGGGACTGTGCACAGATGAAATGATTCTATATCGAAGCCTTTTATCTAACAAAGTTCATGTCATGTTTTTTTGTAGTTTACAAATATTTACAATAGATATGTATGAATAAAAAATATCTAATGTTGAGTTTGATGATTATGGGATCAAAACAACTATGAAAAAATATTGATGTGTATCTTTCACTATTGATTGATGATTTGAAGCTTCTATGGGAGATAGGAGTTACAGTTTTTTATGCATAAATGAAGGATTGTTTTCTTTTTCTTGATTTTATAGTGTTCACTATAAATTAGTTTCCTATATATGGAATATAATATGGATATAGTGTTAAGGTATATAAAGAATGTCCAATTTTTAAAGAAGAGACCCAATATTATCAATTGTAGAATGGAATAAAGACATTGTACATGGGATATCAAATATATTTTTGAATTGATAATCCTTATCATAGATTGAAAAAATAATTTTATAGTTTATATCAGTATTATATACCCTTATAAAAATTTTCAGTTAAATAATATTATGAAAGGGTAAAAAAACTGATTTCACATTTGGGAAGAAAGGTTGTTCTGGTCATAAAAAAAATATTTTGACAAAACAATCTATCTTTTTTTATCTAAATTATTAGATATTTTTAGAGATAAAACATAAAATTGAAATTATGTATATTTTGAAAAACATATGTCATTGTTTGATTGTAACTTTCTTAGAAATAAAAAAATGGATTGTATGCTATATTGGATGTGATACCCACAAAAATACATTTGGAGTTAGCTACCATTAGGAAAGGAAACATAAAATATTTATAAATGGCTTTTTGTAAATTAATGAAGAGTGAGAATATGGGTTTTTTAAGTGTTTTCATGGTATTAAAGTACCCAACAGATATTCTTAAAATGTGAATAATTTGTCTTCATTGAAGGATTTTAAATTAAAAGCTATAGAATCTCATGACTATCATGTATTGATACAACAACTATTACTCATCATACTGTGTGGTATATTACTGATACATGTCAAAAATACTATCATCAGGCTATATAATTTTTTAAATCCATTTATAGAAAAAAATTTGATCCAAATTTGTTATACGTGTAGGTGACTAAAGTTTCTCTTATATATTTTCAACTAAATCAGTATTTTACACCTATATAATTTAATATAATGGTTCATCTAGTGATCTATCTGGTTTTTTAGATAATAATATGTGGGCCAATTAATTTATGTTTGATATATCAATTTAAAATATATATGATATTTTTATAGGATATGTAAACACTTGTCCTCAACCAAAGGACCCAATTATTAAAAAATATGGATCAGAAGTGGTGTTCAAGTACTGTGATGATTATTTGTATGAAGTGGAGCATATTTTACTCCATATATCTCAACATATGAAATTTTATAGTGAAGGTATACTGATTCAACACTTAAAGGTAAATTTCATTCCACGTGATGAGGTGTTGCATGCACATTTATACATTTTGAACAAAACAAATGAGGTTCAACCATATATATTTTCACATATTACTGAATTAAATATACAATATATGAAAATAAATAAAAAGTTGTTAAAAATTGATCATAAAAAGATATTTCATTCCTGGTTTAAAGATAAATTCCTCATAGATATATCTGCATCAGAAGCACTGAAATAGCTGACAAGGGGACCATCTCTTAATGTGGTTATATTGTCTGGTTTTTATATTAATGGGTAAATATTTTACATAAAAATCATGATGATAATAGTACCATTAAAAATAGTGGGGTAATGTTAATCATTAAAGAAATATATTTTTTGAGTGAGAAAGATAAAAACCCAATTATTGCATCAACAAAATATTTTAGAGTTCTTGGGGATATATAAGAAATTGATTATGCTAAATTTTGAGTCACTATGTTTCAGTGTAACCGGATTGATAGTAATAGTGGTTTGAAACATGATTATTATAGATTTAATATATTTTATTTCAAAATATTTAGTTTCAAATACAAACCATTTATCAGTTTGAGGGAAAAGAATTTTTTTGTCATTGGTTCTACGAACGATCAATTGTTGGTCATTTTAAAATGGAAAGTAATTAATTATGGTGATGAGTTTGATCGTTATTTTGTTCATTTATATGAGACTTTTTCATCTAATCTATGATTTCCATGTGATAACAATGAATATAATTTAGACATAGTCCATTCTATATGAAATGACCATGTTAAAGTATAATGTGAAAACACTAAATTACTCTCCTAATTATCCAGGTAAATAATGTTATTTTTTGATTTTTCAGACTTTACATGTGTAAAATCTAATTTATATTAATTATTGGATGTTAAATTATATATATTTTATTATTTATGAGAATTAGTGATAAATTTTATGTTCAAAAATTACGGAATAACATTTGTTATTGTAAAATCTGACATCAATCATTATTTTTTGGCTAAATTTTTTCATACAAAAACAAACTTTTGCGACTGTTATATTTACATTTATGAAAAAATAATTTTAGAATTAATTTTTATATATAAAATTTTAACATTCATATTGTTTGGTAAATTATCAAGGCATCATTACTATTTTTTCAAACATACACACTTGTTACAAAAAAAATAGTTATAAATTTTTTTAATCATTGTTTTTAAATATTAACTTTTCTAATAATGTGTTGGTACATAGAATTTCATTATATTATCCTTATTTTATGTCAGAAACAAATATAGAAGAAAATTTACCAAGGTATATAGTGTTTTTGTATTATTAAATATTAAATAATATAATTACTTATTGAAATAAAAAATTAAATTTATAAAAAAAAATTACTTAACTAATGATTCCCCTCCTTCAGAGGAGTCTTCTAATTATTCTATAGAGAAATTGATTTCTATTGTTAGTAAATGTGGGACTATAAATTTATCAAACCATTCACTTGCTTGTGGAGTCCAGAGAATAAAAAATTAATTTTGATGATGATAATAACCCAACTGGTCCAAATGATATTCAATTTTTCAGTAATATCGCAATGTAGAGTCGTTACAGGATTGAAATTTTTTATTTTGATTGGAATTCTATCAACAAAATAGAGATATATTATATCTGGGAGTTTAAAATTTTATAATATCTCAATTGATTTATTTTTAACTAATTTTTTCAAAATTATATATTTTAAATGACAAATATTTAATTTATTCATTTAAATGACAAATATTTTGGACTTTTATAGAGATATTTCAAAATAAAATTGTCAAAAAATAATTTTTTTTGTATGTTACAGAATGAAAACTTATCACTGAAGTACAGCTTTTTAGATTCAGATCCATGTAATTAATTTATTATTAGCTGACATGATAAAACATTTATGGCATGAAAAATATTTTATATTTAAAATTTATTTCATATTATATGATTTATTATTAGTATATTTTTATGTAATAGGACTCTAAGAAATATCATCAAGAGATCTATTTTCAAAAATGTATACCCTCATATGTTATGACATGGAGGGTACTATTTATAGGAGAAGAAAATTATTGAAGAAAATTTTAAAACATTAAGAGCTCAATCTACTAGTAGATCAGAAGAGGTCCAGTTCAATCCTCTATCTCCCCCCCCCCCTCCCCATGCACCATGAAAAATGAAAAAGAGAGAGAAGAAATAAATGAAATTATCTTATATAGAAATCTAAGTAGCTGACAAAATAGTAAGAAAATAATTTTTATTTTCCTTGAATGGTTGTATTTTTAAAATTAACTTCACTAATATACTATTTTAATTTTTTATTTCAAGATGACCTTCAAGAGAAATTGACTCATGGGTTATTAATCCCAAAGGGTAGTATGGAAATCCTTGCTACTGCATTAGGAAATCCATAACACCCCATCCATATAGAAGGATATTAGGTGGGTGTTAGTGTTAGGAGAGTTTTTGGTCATCAGAGTAAAAAATCAAGAGACTCAAAAATAGATTCCTTAAAATGTAAACCAAAGGAACTGAAATAGTTTATGGGAAAGAAAATTCAATTAGTTATACAAGATATTTTTGAACAATTGATGATAAAATCACTACCTACCCTTCCTACCCATCCTTCCAAACCATCCCAGCCATCCGAGCCAACCCTGCCATCCTACTTGGATCCTCCTTTTCCTTAATTAGACCAAACCTTATACTGTGAGTTTAATACTGGATATCCATATGTATATATAGTAGTGTATGAATTAGTACTTATTTTTTTCATTCTATACATCACAGCCTATGTAGTTGGGTTAGGTAAGAATATTAGTACATGATATTATTGATACAACTTGTCTATTGTCATTTCATACTTTGGGAGTCACCATGGTTGGAGATTGTATGGGTTTTTTTACTTTGGATAGAAAACCTTATTAATTATATGACATACATAGTATGAATTGTTTATTAAATATTATTGATATTTGATTAAACATTACTTTAAATTTTTTTCTTGACTTTAAATTTATATAGAATTGTCTAGTATCTAATTAATTAAAATAATGGAATAAAAATGTGCATGCACCAAAAACATTAGGTACTTCTGATATTTATGAGAGAATAAAAAAAATATCATAGGTTTCTTCTTCCTTGGATAATATTTATGTGTTTTGGATGACATCTAATATATGTCTAAGAGACTATCTGTTTAGAATATTCAATAAATATATCATGGATTGAGTTAATTTTGATCATTTTAGTGCGCATGTATTGAAATTGTTTTCCATGTACATAAATTCATGTTTCATTTTTTTCTTTAATTAAATAAATATTATTTCAAGTGGATTAATATATTAATTATTTTATTAGATATCTACACATGTTTATTATTCAAAATGATATCACTATTGTTTTTGGTTTTCTAGATCCTAAATACATTTTAACAATTATTCAATATGTAAAAAATCCTACTAATGATTCATATATATCTGAGAGTTTATAAAATAATAATATTAGATGATATTTTTTTCCATTATTTGATGGGTAAAATAACTAAGATAATTATGAAGTAATATTCATTATAATTTTGTAAATTTTGAACTTTTATTATAGATTTCATTGCATGTTTGGTGTATTCTTCCAAAAATAATGAAAATTATATTTTTTTTTTCTCTTTATTAGGTGGTGTTCATAAAAATATTATAAATTTTTTAGACAAGTAATTTTTTTCCTAATTTAATTTTTTTTTAATTATTATTTTTTATACATGTTTTTTAGTTGATATATTTTAAAATTAAGGCTATAAAAAAGTTTAACAAATATCACTTGTTGATAACGTAGAAAAATACAATCGAATACATGGAAGTAATGGTAAATATATTTTATATTTGATAATATTTTCTTTTCTTTATATAAATATATATATACGTTTCGCGGGTTTTTGGCCTCGAAACGCCCAACGGCTCCGTATCTGATGATTGATGGACCTACTTTCTAAAGGAAGATGTTCGCCAGATGGTCTGACCAGCGACTCTTAAGAACTCACATTGGTCGAGAGGATGGGAATTCGGGCTCATCTCACCCTTTTGGGGGGAATCATTTCCTGTTTTGGGACTCTCTTATAGATTTAAGACGTATTTATATGTTCGTGAATCTTTGGTTTATACCCAAACATAGTATCCACATATTTAACCCTAGTGGGAAATGGTCAACTAGACGTAGGGGATTCGGAATCATTTAGGCCTGAGGTTTACCATACCTCATTGGATTAATGACCCTGTGGATTCGGAACTTACTGAGGTGAAACTAGGGGTGATGTGTTGAACTGATGAGAAGATAGTCGGATCGACCGGCTATTGGGCTTGAACCTCATGGAGGCTTCCTATGTACCCTACCTAGGAGGCAGGGATCAAAGTCCACGTAGTTCGCATTGGCTTGGGACTTATGCTCTGAGGTGGCCCGGAATGATGGATTTGGGCTTACACTCTGAGGAGGCCCAAGATGTTGGTAAACCGACATGAAAGGGGTCAGAATGACCCGTTATTGGGCTTGAACCTCGGAGAGGCTTCCTACGTACCCCGCTTAGGAGACAGGGATCAAAGTCCACGTAGTTCGGATGGGTGCGGGGCTTATGCTCTGCGGCAGCCCAAGATGTTGGATCGAGGCTTACACTATGAGGAGGAACATAAGAGTATTTCATGGTCGATGCGTACTCTAAGCCCACGTGATTCATGATCGATGTGAGAAACAAGAGGCAGTAGGGACCAGAGGATCACGTCACGAAAGGTGCATCCGTGAGAAGTGGAGTGGGGATTATGCATGAGGGTGGCCCATAAGGTTGGAGCTTACTCCTAGGTGGATTCCCATGGTGTGCTTCTCATGTCTGTCCATGAGGTCATCCCAACCCATTGGTGGGTTTTGGAATATAATGAGGGAAAACGCCTATGCGCAAGTGCATAAGTGGGATAACACCAGGGGCGTTGGAATCAGTCCAAACAAAGGGAGATGAAAAGTGTGAATTACATTCCCGATATTCGGAATGCAATGAGGGTGTCATAGTTATGGAGGATAACTGTTGACCATGTTTGAAACAAAGATTTCATATCACATTAGCCTGAAATGGGGACGAACAAATGAGGGTCGACTATTTACCATGTTCGAAATGCAGGACCTATCTCTAAGTGTTTTCCAAAGTCTTCTGGGGCATTGTCCCAGGACGATAGGTGAGCCGAGGCAGCATGGGACCAGGCCGTTAGGGGGTCATTTCATACATGCAAGGGAATGAAGATCTGAATGAAGGATGTTCAAAGCATGAGGTGGAGTGATGGAATGTTTGAATGGATTCCAGTGCTCTTGATGTTATTCCACTGTAAATATAGCATAAGGCATCTCTTTCATGGAGCAAGAGGCATCCAATTATTGAATGATATGGAATGATACAGTTTATAGTCATTTAGAGAGGACTGTTTCCATATAGTTTTATTTCATATGGATAGGACGAGGGCCATACATTTTAATGTCATGTGGTCAGGACAATTACCTATGCGCTGGTGCACAAGCGGGATAACGCCAAGGGCATTAGAATCAGTCCAAACAAAAGAAGTATGAAAAGTGTGAATTACATGCCTGACATTCGGAACATAATGAGGGTGGAATGGTGATGGAGGATAACTTTTGACCATGTTTGAAACACATAATCCATATCACGTTAGCCTGAAATGGGGACAGACAACTGAGGTTCGACTGCTGACCATGTTCGAAACACAGGACCTGACTCGAAGTGTTGTCAAAAGTCTTTCAAGGTTTTGGCCCAGGACGGTAGGTGAGCCGATGCAGCATGGGACCAGGCTGTTAGGGGGTCCTTTTAGACATGGAAGAGTATGAAGATCTGAATGAAGGACACGCAAAGCGTGAGGTGGAGTGATGGAATGTTTGAATGGATTCTAGCACTCTTGAAATTACGTCACTATAAACATGGCATGAGGCATCTTATGCTTGGAGCATAAGACATTTCTTGTTTGAAGCAAGAGGCATCCTATAATTGGAACACAGGGTACACTATAGTTTAGAGTCATGTATAGAGGACTGTTTCCATATAGTTTAACATCATGTGGTCAGGACGTCTAGGTAGGTGATACCCAGCAATGGTTGGTGTGGGACTTACGCAAGAGCGGCCTTTTTTGGATGAACCTAGAAAAATGAGCTTGTAAATGGGGGTTAAATGAGATTCATGAGGAGTTTCTTGACTCATGGAATTTATAGGACGGATGTTGGGGCGGCACAAGGGTGCAATGGAAAATCCCAACATCCTGTCCCGAAATGTTCGCGGTGCGACTGTCCATTTTTGATGGGGGTGAGTGACGGTAGCGAAGGGATCGGCCTGGAGGGCCGGGACCGTAGCTCGGCACTGACCCCGAGCGGGGGTGCGGGGGTGCAGCCCCCGTGGTATGGACCAGCAAGTGCATGGAGTTTTCCGCATGGGGCGGGCTGCGAAGGAGCTGGCCGCGAGGTGCCGGTCGTGAGGGACTGGCCGCGAGGTGCTGGCCACGAGGGATTGGCCGAGGTGGAGCCATCTTCTAAGGCCTGTCCATGAGGGACTGGCCACATGTGGTTCATGGTTTGGTTTTCCTTGAAGGGCGATGTTCATGGAGGAGCTGGCCACGAGGGAGCAGGCCATGAAGGATGATTTCCGCAGAGGAGTCTGTTCGCGAAGGAGGTTGTCCGTGGATGAGATGGTCGTCCACGAAGGGTGTCTGGAAAGGGGGTGGTGTCTGTCCTACTTCTTGCCCACGGAGGGGTTCCGCCTCCATTTCGTGAACGACACTAGTCTGCGGAAGGGGTGGCCGTGGAGGGACTATCTGCGAAGGAAATGGCCCCTATGGGCTGGTCACGCGTGGTTCGTGGACTGGTTTCTCCTCTCCATGGAAGAGTTCATCCGCGGACGATATGGGGTCTGCGGATGGTCGTGGAACACCGCTGTGAGCAATTCCTCCAGCATCTCCCCACGGGTTTTCACCCGTCCTTTCCTCTCTCCTCCTTTTATTTGGTGCCCCTCGGTGAATATTTATAGAGTTACAAAGGAGGTTGTATCGATGGGCCCATAGCTCATTCTGCGGGAGCCCATGAATTAATCCCCATCTGCAGATGACTCGGTCAACTAGGGATCTGATGAGCCGCGGTGGGGTTGATTCGCGGTGGCACACCAATCCACCTCTATTCCGCAAACTATAGCGTCCAGTGGAGGGGGCAGCTCACGGTGTTGGTCCAGCCTGACGTTTTTCCTACTTCACGGCCGCTGAGGGGATTCCGCCTCCATTTCGCAGATGACGCTGGTCCGCAGAATTGAAGGAGGGTGGTATGCCGAACCGGCCACGTACTGTTGCTGGGAGCTGGTACGCGGACTGGTTTGGTCCTCTTCCAAGTCTTGGGGTAATTTGATTTTCCCCTTGCGGAATTTTCAGGACCCAACAATATATATATTGGTATTTATTTTCATATTAATATTTTTTAACTGTAGTTTCATCATCAAAAAGTAAGTGTATAATTTGGTTATTATGTTTTAAGATTAATGTATGAGATAATCACAACTAGGTCAGTAACTGAATTTTATATGGTTTTTTATTTTGATTATTTTATATTTTATATCAAAATAATATTTTTTAAATCTTATAAAATTAATTTCTTTTTTAGATTTTCAATTATACTGAGTCATATATGAAATACAAACTTACCCATATTTGCAGTTTTTTTGCTAAATATTTCTTAAGTATAATTGAAATTTAAATTATAAGGTATATGTATTTTAATATAAGTAAAAAAATTATTATTTAGATAATCATTTTTAACTTTAAGTGGGTATATTATTTTTATTTTTATAATTTTATTACCTTATGTATTAAGGGTTATGGATTTATAAAAAAAATATCAACACTTCAAGAGTCTTTAAATTTTCAGGTATGTAACTTTTAGTTAATGTTTAAAAAATTAGAAATTATACAATCATTTTTTCCTTAAAGTATATATATTCTATATTTGACATGTTTCAAATGATTCAGGAATGTATATTTAAATTAAATTTAAAGAAAAAAGTATTTCTAAATTTTTTTCTTTTAGTTGGTATATTTTATTTGATTTTACAGGGTTGTTCTTTGCCTCAAGTTAGTGAATTATTTGGAGAATAGAAATTTTTTAAAAAATTGTCAAATTAGGTTTTATTATTTTTTATATGTTCTTAATTATTTATTATTATTATTTATACATATTTTTATAATTTATATATTAAAATATATGTCATGGAAGTTTTTTATGATGATGAATCCATGAAAACATATAATTATTATTCCATTTATTTCCATTAAAGTGTAAGAAATATATCATTCATCTATTTATTTTCTTTGGATTATTCTCTAAAAAATGCAATGTTAATGTTTATTTTTCCATTTATAGTAATCTGGACATGGGGGTTACAAATAATACATCCTTCTCCTTTATTTCTTTCACATGGAATTTAGAAAATGTTTTCCAAGTGTAATGTTTTTTATCAGGTGATTTTATAATTTGATTTGTTTTTTTACCAATATTTTCTAAAAATACTAGATTTTCGAATTTCATTTTTTCGGTCTACCATCAAATAAATCTCATTTCTTATCCTTTACCACCCCCATAAATTTATATCAAAATTTAAAGTACATACTAAGTGAGAAAAAGATACCGATATAGTAAAACTAACCATCTCATCCTTTCTAAAAGACAAATTCCATTTTTGTATCCAATTGCTACAATTTTAGGAATTCAAGGGTAAGTGTTCATTCAAAACCAAAAAAAATGACATTTCATTCTATTATATAATTATCTAACTATAAAATTAGTCCGTTTGTTTTTAGTATGTTTTGTTAAATAGAGGCATGAAATAAAATTACAAAACAAAAACATTTAAATACGTGACATAAAAACACAATTCCAATAATTACTATACAAACACTTAAAAAAATATAGATACATATCAATTAAAAATTAATTTTTCCTTTATTCATATTATAAATTCTTTTCAAATATATAGTTAGTCATTTTGTGTTAAAAGCTATTCTATAAAGAATAAAGTTCCCTCATAAGATCCATTAATAGTTTATCATGTAAATATATTCTTTAATTATGTGATTATAACTTTTATTATCAATTTTGAAAAGTGATATATGGTTTATATTAACAATTTTTGTGCATTTTATAGAAATTTTTATTATTCTAAATCCATATTTGAAAAGTGTTTTCTCTTTTTTTTTAATTTTAAGTACATTACCCTTATGATTCTTGTTTCACCTGATAATAAATTCTTTAGTGAAGAAAACTTTTCTACACTATTTTCATGACTGATATGCCACTAAAATAGGGTAGTCTGAGTGCTCTAATGTGAATGGTACTTGCTGAATACATTGATTTTTATTAGTGATTGATATTTGTGATTCTGACTCCTTAATATCATAGAATGAAATGTGAATGTAATTATTATCAAAATATGTTAAAATATGATTTTATAAATTATGCAGTGAGTCTTGATTGGGAAATAAGTTTCTGAGGTATGAATATTCATTGATAATAAAATAGATTATCTTGTTAGTTTTCACATAATGATATGTAATTTTCGTAGGGGATAATTTTCATATTTTTAACCATATTCATTTAGAGGTGCACCTAAATAAATTTTAGTTGATATATAGATTATGTTCTTTGGGATTTCAATAATATCCTCTAGTGGGATGATTTAAATATGATTACCCATTTTCTGTTATCATTCTTTCAAATAAATTATGGCCATAATTTCTATAATTTTGATGGTTTAAAAAATAGACACGAGGTATAAAGATGTGTGAAATTGGTATGAAACTCTAACTAATTATATAATATAATGATATAGATTTATTAAAAATGCATGTATTTTCTTAGACTTCCATGAATAAACTTTCTTATTGTTATATTCTATACCATACTTGGTTTTGAAAATTACTATATATATTTTTGGTCTTACCTTTGATTATACATATCTCATGATTTTGAATTACCATTATTTAAATTCTGCTTAATCTTGTCTATGAACAATATAAATCAACTTTGGTGGAAAGAATCACATTGATAATGGTCACACATTTACTATAGGAAACAAAATGTCTTTCCCATAAGAGATACTAAGAACATCGATGAAAAAACCCTCTTTAAAAACTAAAAATTATTTAAGATATATAAGATAATGTGTTAATCCATTATATCAAAATCCTTATCCATATAAACTATCACAAATATATTTATATGAATAACTTTATTTTTGAGATTTCTTATCATTTCCCACCCATATCACTATATTCTTACATGCTTCTATACAGAATGAAATAATTTTTTTACTTTCATATAATAAATGGAAGGCAACATGAAATCCATTCATTTGGTATTTAAGCCCCAACATTTTATAATACATTTTATTATCTGAGAGAATGATATCAGTAAAAGGAACCCACCTAATTGACCACAGGAATAATGAATAGTGTTGAAGTACATATAACTCTAGGAATATATCATGTTATAAAAAAAATAACACACCACTACAATATAGTAAGGGTGTATTATTTTTTAACATTCCACATATAATGGACCCGAAAATTCATCAAGGCTAGAAATGCTATTCAGGTTGAGATTTGAAATGTCCTTCCTAATTTCTATATATTCTAGAAATATTCTCATTAAATCATTAATATGGTCATTCATGAAACTTTATATTCTATTAAATATAGATATCCAAGGATCCTACCTAGTATATTCATCCTCCAAGGTTTACCTAGGACCTCTGAGTAAAGTTTCAAAATACCTAACAATAAGCTGGACAATTACTTTCACATCACTGGGATAAGAAAAGTATTCATAAATTGCCTTAAACTTCCCAAAAAAATCTTTAATTTTATTAATGAATAAAAAAAATCTTTTATAACCCTCACTTATACATAGTTCTCATGACTTCTACAAGAATGTTTCTCTAATTCCAGTAGATTTTTGACCCAACATCATTACATATTAAGAAAGAGTGAAAATGTAAAATCATTTCAATTATCTTGGAGAGTTTAATTAAGTTGATTGATCTTTTTTAGGTCCTCTAATCTGGTGTGTTTGTTATACTAATTGGTATCCTAGGATATAACATCCCATTAAATCCATTTAATCTCTCTTTAAAAAGAAACCCAATATTGGACTTGTATAGGAGGATCTCATAATGTATGTACAATGCTTATAAAATCTCATTCCATAATTTAAATACTAGAAAAGAAAATGTGATGTATGGGGTCCTATGTGTTCTTCAGTTTCAACAACAATTTTAAAGGATTAGAAAGTAATCTGATTATATGAGTAACAGTCAAATATGGAAAATATGTAATCCTTTGAAGATTGCACTAACTTTTTTCTAATCAGTACAGAATGAAATGATTACATATTTTTTATTTCACTTAGAAAAAATATCTCTATTATACCCAAGGTCCATGAGGAATTTATGGATAAACATTATATAAAATTATCCATAATATTATTTTAATATATACCAACTCCTTTCGTCTCCGCAATATTTGTTATGGTATTAAAATATTGATTTAAAATCTGGGATATAGTACTAAAATCAATTATAGTATTCCTCTTATATAGATCTTACCTTTCAATCAGATCACATTTTCTTTAATAATGTAAAATTAAAAATCTAAATACTTGTGTCCAACATTGATTATTAAATACTATAGAGACAACTCAAGAAACTCTATGTATGGATACACATTCAAGAATATCCATATGTTCTTCACACTGGGAAAATCATGCAAGTAATTTCAGGCATGGATCCTAGAAGGAAACTCATAAATAGAACCATCATCATTTTTTATATATTTCTAAATGTTAATAAGTTGAATGATGTGTGTTGAGTTGTTGTCTTAATGTTAATTTTAATATTACATTTTAAAAATAATAAATTTATTAAAAAAATTTCTTTTGTTAAAACATGTTTATTATATCATTGAATTGATGATTTTGATGAGATGTTTTATGTTTTAAAAGTTTCATTAATTTGGGGTTTAATTATTTGACTTTATAATAAATTTATAAAGATAAAGAAAACAGATTTACAATTATAAATTTCTATATTTTAGGGTTAATTTTTTGTTTGTTATTATATATTAGTAATCTTATTAGTTTAAAATGGTATATATTATATAAATCCCACTTATACTACCACTTGTATTCAATTTAATATTCAATTTTGAGAGTTGACTACTCACTATTTTCCCTATTGGGGTATCATTCTCACACCTTTCATATGAAAATTATTTAACATGTAGTTCCAGAAATAGCATTTTAGGTACCTGATGGTGTGAGAGTGGGTAGAATTAGTATGAGGATTCATGAAATGTTTTTAGTCTTCATATATGTTCAAGGTGACTTCATCATGGAGAATATGTAAAATATTATAGAAAACATATATTTAGTTTTATTTTTTCTAATATATATATATTGTTTAGAGGTTTTCAGATTTGGGAAAATGTAATGTAATAGTTCTATTATTTAAAAAAAAGTATTCAACTTTAAATGTTGGGTTTTAAAAAAATAAATGTGGAAAAAAATCAACGTTGGTTATTATTAATATAAATTTTTTAAATTTTAATGAGAAAATACTTCAAACATTTATTTTTTAAAAACAATAATAAATTTCTTAGATAGTTCACATTTCTAGGTCTTTTTTCTATAAAAACAGAAAATGAAAGAGTCTTTTGATGTCAGTTTTTTGAAAAAAAAACAGACAGTGAATGTTGAACTGGATTTTCCCACTTCAAAATAATATAAATTTCAATGTTGGTTTTTTATATAACTAATGATTAAATTAACATGTGTTAGATTACACATTGGTTTTTAATAAGACTAACATGAACATTTATCTTCAACATTTTATATATATAAAACAACGTTGGAAGCCTACTTCATTTTTATTTTATTTTTTAAAATTAAAGTAAGTTTTATTAAAACTGACTTTGTTACTATTATTTATAACTTCACCTTTATAAATTTTGGTTAAAAATTGATGTTAAAAACTAAAAAATGATATTAATATATATTTTTTCACTAGTGGTGTTGTCATCATCAATCCATTACTAGAGAGTTAGATTCTTGGAATGTTTTTTCTAATTAACCAATAACTACATAGGCTCACATGTGCTTCAATCAAATAATAAATCAATCATGGAAAAATCAATAATTTAATATATTTTCATCATTCAGAGTTAAATTTCCCAATTTTAATTTTGACAATCCTTTTCATTCATTTTTTAATTTAATCCAATTTTCTCAATAATCAACATCAAATCATTTCATCAAATCCACTTTTAGTTAAATCCATCATTTTTCTCAAAATCCACCTAAAATTTTATTTACATTGAAAAGGGGGGTTCACAATTTCATTCCCCTTTTAATTCAAAAATTTAAATTTTCTCAAATATGGTTTTTTAAGTTAATTAAAAATAATTTCATATAAATAAAGAAACATAGGGTTAAATTTTAGGGTAAATCCTTTTAAAATATCCCAAATTTAATCATGTGATCAATTCAACACCAACAACAGAAACACTAATGAGAAAAAAGGTGAGGAAGATTTAGAAATAAAACTTAGAATAATGATACATCAATATGGAAATTATATTGATTAAAAACAAAATTATGTAACACTCTTTAATAAGAAGAGAATAATATATTAGAAGAAACATGATAATAGGATTTTTACATCTTGGAAGAAGATCAAACACAATCATTTGTGCTTCGATCCACCAATAGAATTGTTTTTATGTGTTAAAATAACATATATAGATCCTAAAAGGACCAATGAATTATATTAGGGTCAAATTGGGGTGTTTTGGGGTTAAACTAGGGGTCCTAGGACTTTTGAAAAAATTCATGGGAATTGAAAAATGTGTGCATGGTTTATTGTACAGGTTTCACGATTAGTAATAAGTATCTTCCATAACTATTCCCCTCTATTGGAATTATGGATGAGATGCATAGTTTGAACACAATGGTTAAACTAATTGTGAACTATATATGAAAAACCGACTATTATTAGGGTGCATTGATTAGAGATGTGGTTTCAATGTTTGGAAAAACTATGCACCCCCTTCCAATGGTTGAACCCTCATGGCATTGTTTTCTCAGCCATACCACATAGTTTTACCAAACCATATTCCCACTTTGAACCACCCAAAAAAAAATTTCCAATATTTCTACCGAAACAACCAAGTATAAAACCCAAAAAAATCATTATCAAAAAAAGAAAAATGATATTCCTCAATGTAGTTAGTGAGTTGTTACAACCTCCCCACTATAAACAGTTGTTATCCCTAGAAATTTTATCATAAATATATAATATAAAATAGATAAGGATACTACTCTCTCATTAATTCATCACACTCCTATGTCTCATGAAAATTAGAACCATGTTTCCATATAATATGGAACAAAGGTATCATATTCCAATGGAGAACATTTGTCTCAAATCTAACAATACTTATTGGATGCTCAGTCAGAGATAAATCTGGTTCCATATCAATATCTTACCATATAAAGACATGAAAAGGGTTATAAAGATACATCATGATATGTGATACATGAAACACATTGTGGATTGAAGTAAACTATGATGGAAATTCCAAATAGAAATCAACTTTCACAACATTCTCAATAATATCAAAAAGACCCAAAAACCATGATCCATGTTTCCCAATATATTGGTGACCCAACCAAGATGAAACTTTCAAGAACAACTAAACCCAAAAATAAAAATATAAATTTCATTTACTATGAACAACATAGAATTTATTCCATCTCTATGTCATCATCATTATCTGACTAACGAAATGAATCTTAATCATCATCTCTTCGACCAAATTCATCCAACTAAGGAATATCTACTAATTAATAACCAAAAAATAGTATATCTATATAACCAACCATAAAATTACTCAAAAAGATCCACCCAAATATCATACTAGTAACTATTTTTGTAATCAAATGGAATCGGTCCCAAATGCACATCTCAATATCCACCAAAGTCAAGAATGTAAGTATGAAGCATATCATCAAGAACCTATATAGATCATTCTTTTTGAAAATACTTTAGGATATGATTTTACATGATTAAACATATATCATATCCCATTTCATCCTAGAGGCCTCTCAAAAAATGACAAGTAAAATAGGGATCCTGATTTGAGACTATAGAAGAAGGAATTCCATGAAAAAGGACAATATCCTTCATATAGAGACTTCCTAAATCCTCGACTTTGGTTGTATATTGAATGTCTATAAAGTGAGTTGATTTTTTTAGTCAACTAATCACTACCCATATTCCATTCTTCCATTGTGGGTTACAAGGAAACCAAAATAGAAAGTCCATCGATATCTCATCCACCTTCCATGTCAACACCAAAAGTGGGAAAAGAAAACTGGAAGGTCTTCGGTGCTCATATTTAACCTGTTTGTATGTATAAGAATTAGAAACAAAGTCAATGGTATCTCATATAATACCTATCCACCAGAATCATCACCACATATTATAGAACATATTTTTTCTTCTGGGGTGTGCTTTACACTAGGAATTATAACCATACCATATCACATCCTTTCTCACAGGAAAGCGTACAATGAGTAATTTCCAAAACATATGAAACCCTCCAAACTGAACATCCACTCACCAATAGTCTCATGACCAAAAATAGAGTCCCTAATTCCCTAGAGGGTGATCATCACACAATTATTCTATCTCCAAGTAAAAAAGAAAATAATATTATTTCCCAGTCCAACTCTAGAAAAGGAGGTCCATCTCTAATCAACCTTGAGTCTCATTCTCCCTAAAAAAACACAATGTAACCCATCAGATGTAGTAAAAAATTATCACCAAATAAAAAAGACAATTCAGTCCTTATATGAATTCATCCAATCCATCCTGTGAATGACTCCAAGATATTTCATGTCCATAACAAGAATTTTTTCTATAATATCACTCTTTAGTATATAGAAAACATAATAGGTTCAATTAATAGCCTATTATCTCTCTGTTCTGAGGGGAAAACTAATATCCATCACAAAATAAAAAACTATATATGATGTTTCAATGGGTTCAAAATATGAGTCAATATAAAAAAGTGATATTCACTAGAATCAAATAAATCAGTCACTAAGGATGAATCTCTAGTGACCATACCTATCATAATCACTATACTTGCATTAGACTCCTCTAAAGACAATTCCATTAATGATGAATCTTTATTCCAAATATCTATAGTTGGAACCCCTTAATTCTTGGAGAATCTAATTATATTTTATTACTTTTAATATTTAATGAGATCATTCCACTGCATAGAGAAGTAATGTAAAGACCCAGAAATTCCAGGGAAATTTTTTTTCTTAAATACATGGAAATTTTACGAGTCTGTTGTTTCTGA
Organism: Viscum album; assembly: GCA_963277665.1. Lineage (NCBI taxonomy): Eukaryota > Viridiplantae > Streptophyta > Magnoliopsida > Santalales > Viscaceae > Viscum > Viscum album. The sequence continues at coordinate 1,995,332,503 of OY728143.1, read as the reverse complement.
CTACGCATGATTACAAGACCCGGAGTGTCCGGAATGATCCATTAAAGTTTTGTTAAGCATAAATTAACACGCTTAATTAGTTTTATTGAAAATTTTGAATAACTCATAAATGGTTACTTGGATCAAAAATATGAGGGCACTGTTGCGCTTAGGATGGTGGATTTACCCTAGGCGCGACTTAAGTTTAGTCAGCACGAGCCTCCTGTGAGAACTCCCAAAAATGGCATAACCGTAAATAAAATAATTAAATAAATTATTTTATTTTACAAAAGCTTATAACTCACAAATGATAGCTCAGATTAAAAATATGATACCACTACTGAATTCATGAGGGCTTGCTTTATTTAAGAAAATACTAACTTTGGCCAGCGCGGGCCTCGAGAAAAACATAGTTTTTGGCTGCAGGTAAAATAATTAAGTGACAATTATTTTATTGTAAAATTAATAACTTATAAATGGTAACTCGGATTGAAAATAAAAGATTACCATTGGATTCTTTGGGGAAATTTTCACTTAGGAAGAGCCTAACCTTGACTGGTGTGGGTTGAGGGTGACTGATAATATTTTTCCAAAGTTTTGTTCGGGTACGTTCAGTAAACGTACGAGCGGGGTTTTATATCTTTTGAACCAGTGCTCAGAATTGAAATTTGAGGACACTGTTGAACTTGCAGTGCCAGTATTCACTTAAGGAGACCTTTACTGTAGTTGCTTTTTATCGAGATTGGAAGTTCATTTTCGGGGGTTTTTAATTAAACTAAATAAAAATATGTGTTAGCCATATTTTTATTTGAGGTGGTAGTTAGAACCTCTAATGGGAGGTTAGTTGAGGGGCCCACCCGCATATAACCTCCCTTGGGAGGATGTTATAATTTGGGCCCCACACGAGCATCAAACCCCCTTAAACCCCCCTTAACTATTGAACTCCCCATTTATGTGGATGAAACTCTCTCTCATTAATTGAGTCTCTCCACCTTCCCCGTTGATTTTGTGCCAACACAAGAAATTAATTAATTTAACTTCTCTTAATTAATTGGCACAATTTGAATTCATTTGAATTCATGTCAAGAAAAAAAAAATAGACAAAGCTATTATTTTGGTTGGCAAATAATACTTTGGTGGAGCCTTGAGAAATAGAGAGAGCATTCTTCCCACGAAGAACACGAAGAACATCTCTTCCGCCACCGAAGCACGATGATTCCATCTTCTTCATAGTTCTTTAACTAAGGCAAGGAAAGGAATGTGACGCCCACGACATCTTCAACGACCTTCATCCGCATCAAAGGATAAGACGTCGCCTGCGAAGAACGTCGCCAACGACGACGTCACCTCTGAATTCTCGTCTAGAAACTATGAGTACCCTTCTTCCTTTCTGACACATGATCATGAAAATTGGGAGTGCATGATGAATATGGAAATCGACAAATCGACATCCGCCCTTTTTCTGAGATCGTCAATGAATGACAATTATGAGGTAGGGGTTTGTTTTGATTAAATTAAATCCTCGTTCCTCATCAATTGTTATGGTTCAATGATGGACACTTGTTATCACCTAATGCAGAGGGAATGGGCTGAACAAACATGGCCTGACATCCCTCCGTTGATTCTTATTTGGTTGATGATGGAGGCGGAGCTGGAATGGCGCGGTCACATTGCACCGCGCCGGAGAAGAACCGCGGCCTAGAGGGCCGCGGTGGATGAAATAGGTGTGGCGTTGTCACGTCGTGCCACGCAGGAGGTGTGGAACTGCATTTAGGGTGGGCTACAAAAAAGGGGTGTGGCACTGTCGCACCTCACTGGAGAGGAACCGCAGCCGGGAGGGCCGCAATGGATGGAGAAGCACGGCGCCGACGCGCCACGTGGTGGAGACGAAGGCCACGGCTAGGTCGGGCTGCGGTGATGGTGGCACGGAATCGTCGCGCCACGCAGAGGGCAAAAGGACTATAGAGCCATCAGGCCGCGGCAGAGGCTGGTCGGGTCGGCCACCGTGGAGCCGAACGAGTGGGACCAGCTGGGTCCCGCGGTCCCTGAACAGGCGCAGAACATCGGTTCTTTTTGAAAAACTAGGGAGGGGTGTGGCACCCCCTCCCTCACGTGGCCATCCGGGTTGGGACACCCCTCTGTTAGTCCACTTGAGGATGGGCTGCCCGAGGCTGGGCCGCCCTCGGCCAGGCCACCATCGGTCGGGGTGCCCTCGGCCAGGCCGCCCAAAGCCGGGCTGCCCTCGGGTCGGGCCACCCGTCGGACCGGGTCGTCTCTTCAGGTCGGGCTATCCCCTAAGCTCAGGTTGCTTCCTTAGACTGGGTTAGACCCGTAGACTGGGTCAGACCCCAGTTCAGACCGGGTCAGCCCTGGTCAGTCCGACTGGGTCGGACCGGACCTGGACCCGCTATGGCCATTTACACCTTTTAGACTTCATCTAGTGCTACGGGTGTTCGATTAACGTACCACCTATGGCGATGGAATTCTTGGAGCGATACAATTCTTTTGGTATACTCCAATTGATATTTGGACGCATTTGGGGTACGGCCAGGTTGGTTAGAGCCTAAAAACTAACCGAGATCCTGGAATGGAAATGCAAATAACTCTCAGACTAGGCGTCTGATTGACGCGCTGTCTATCGTGTTGGGTTCCTTATGATGACACGGAACTACAAGATACATCAACTCGAGACTTCTTCGTAGTTGATGTATTGACACTGGGCTCGAGGAGCAGACCCTCTCGGAATCGAGTGTGTTGTGTGAGGGAACCCTAGGGCTGGCTGTGACTAAAATGATAGGACCCTCTGTGGGTTTGACAATGATGATGATGTGCCAGGATCCTACGTGGGTTCGATAGCAATTAATTTTGTACTAGGATCCTTTGTGGGTTCGACAGTGATGACTTATGTACTGGGATCCTCTGTAGGTTCGACAGCAGTGACTTCTATACTGGGATCCTATGTGGGTTCGACAGTAATGACTTCTGTACCAGGATCCTACATGGGTTCGATAGTGCTGATACTGTTCCAGGATCCGATGTGGGTTCGATAGAGGAGATTATTCAGAGGATACATCTAATCATATCTACCTCTCTTCATGTGTTGTATGCCTGTGTGATATGATTCTTGTCTTTCAACCATTATCATCGTGGTGATTGACTTTCCTTCCTTTGTGGACTGGGTTGTGATTGGGATCAAAAGTTGGAGTCGGACTGTGATTGGTAACTTAGGAATATGTATGGTCATATACCTAAGAAAGGTTGGTTGATACTTTGTGATTGTATCTTACATCTGTGGTTTATCCTTAGTGGATTCTGGGAGAATTTAGGGGCTCTCGGGGTCCCCTAATGAGTATTGTTATACTCATCCATGCACGGGCTTCGCCCGCACCTTGTTGTGTTCTGTACAGATGATGGTCAGCAGTGATTGAGGCTAAGGGAGATGGACGAGAGGTTGCTCAGAGTTGGACTAGACGAGATGTACCACAGGGATGAGTTGTTCGAGTTCTGTACCTACCCTTTAGGTAGGATTCCCTGGTGGACAATCCAGGAGTTGTTTTCACTATTTACTTGTACTTGTACTTATTGTTCAGTTGGGTTTTTATTCTACCCCACTTACTTTCAGCACACATATCTTTTCTATATTAGTACTTTTTGCTCCTGCTGCTTGTGTTCGGACTGTGTGTGTAACAGGTTTAAAGGCAACAACTTCCCTTTTATTGAGGATTCTCCTTTGGTGCTAGTCGCTAGCCCCTAGCCTATGGAAAGTGGGCTTGGGGTAGTCACAGCATGGGCCCTGAGGACAGGTCGTGAAAAATTGGTATCGGAGGAGTCGGTTCTACTACATAACTTAGGGCTCTGATCTGTCTTACTGTGAAGCAATAGTGTTAAGAGTATTGAGTGTGGTTTTCAGTCTAGGGAGTCCAGTGTTGGTGCGGTGGCTGACGTATCCATACACCAGGACCCTGACTTCTGATTAATGACTCAGTGCATGAAAACACTGATTGCGTGTGTGTTTTCAAGAGTCTTCTTGTGAACTCTATGAGTAAACTCACCAGGTATAACTTATTGACTGTGGTGCAACTATTCCTTATCAGGATGTCATTGTATAGATAGCCAGCTAAGGTTTCCAAGAGAGTACACGATGAAAGCCCACCGAGAGACGAGGATCCGGTTTGGGGCCCTCTTACTATGTTGGCACCTTTAGTTGGTGTACCAGCAGCACCACCACCCGTTGGGTAGCAGATGCCACCAGCCGCATTGGAGGTGATTACTAGAGTTTTCTGCCTAGTTGAGACACTAGTAGAGTAGATGTTGATCTTAGCTACTAATCTTTTTTAGTGAGTGACCATGAGGATGGTTTGCATAGTGATTAGGTTTCGGTACTTGGACTGTTTTCCGAGATGGCACCTTCGGGCAGTGTGCCAACTATATCACTGATCGTTGGTCAGTAGACACTATCGGTGGTACTGCTAGAGGACAATTATAGGCTCAGTGCCTTACATGTGTTTCAGCACCAGATATCCCTCAAGTTTTGAGGCAAGCCTGACCCACATGCGGCTGAGGACTGGCTTGAGGAAGTGGCTGAGAGTTTTCCAAAGATTATACTGTTTTGGTAGGATGACGTGTCAGTAGCTGAGTATTCATCGAGTCATACCAATATTTCCTAGTACTCGATGAATATGATACGATCAATGCTTTAGAGATCAGAACTCTGAGCGAGGTGTGTTTAAGGATATCTGAGCCAGAACTTTTCCCTCTATGCATTCCTACTTATGTTAGGGTGATAGAAAGAACCTTTGTGGTTGAATGTTCATTGGATGAGCGAATAAATCTAGTGAATGTTAGCAGTTGAAAATCATGAAATTGGTGCCAGTATCAGAGACTTGAGCGTGTAGAATTTTTGAGAAGAGGAAGCGTTAAGGACAGATGAATATGCAGGGCAGCAGACATGGAAGCAGAGCTAGGAGAGCATCAGGAGGTTTTGAACATTTCGACATGTTACAACCACCTGCCTTTGTAGTCCCTTCTAGTCTCAGGGAACTGGAGGGCAGGGGAAGTGAATAGATGCATGCGGTCAAGAAGTATGACCCAAGGGCTATAGAAATGATTTGAGGTACGGTCTATGTCTACTAATAGTTATCATATTAATAGACATAGATACGAATCATTCCTTCCTTCCACGAATCTTGTCCCAGACCTAGATTTTCCGGTTAAGTTATTGACTTGACCCTTATGTCTAGAGATACCTAAAGGAGGAGACTCAATAATCACACTTATGTTGACGGTGTGGTCTGACCCTTGATGTGAGAGTTTCGGTTGGAACCTCTTGGTGGCAGCGTCGAGGCCTTACGACGTTAGTTTGGGTATGGACTGGGCAACCACAGTTCATACACAGATTGACTATATTAGGCAAAAAGGTTGTGGTTTCTCTACAATGTTGGGATGTGTCTTTCCTTATTCGATGAAAAAGGAAACCCAGGAATCACATGTTAAACTCATGCATAGGAGGGTGCAACCGATCTCTCTTGAGTCGGCCAGCCTTACCCTCATGGCAGCAGGAGTATTGAGTTTTCAGTTCCAAACAGGAGTGTCAGAACATGGGGACATCTTTTCAAAATATGTTTCCAGGATAACCCCTCCAAAGGGGGAGGGATGTCTGCTTTAGTTGGAGTTTCAGTAGATCCAGTGAAGATTGAAGCGGTACTTGCTTGGGAGCCACCCCGAAGTGTGATGGAGGTATGGAGTTTCCTGGGTTTGGCTAGATACTATCATAGATTCCTTCCAGACTTCTCCAGAGATGGAGAAGCCTATCTATAGTATCATACAGTCACTCCTCCACTTCTTCAGCAAGTCAGGGAGGTGCAGTGTGGGGACACTGACTTTGAGACACGACGTGCTCATATATCCATAGGGCAGGCACCTGATGTATTTCCTGAAGGTGGGGAGAATGTCTTCCTCTTCATAGGATGTACTTGGTGACAATGTCACTTCAGGAGGAAGTGTGGAGGGAGTTTCACACATCCCCTTTAGCGGTACATCCAAGAGTGGTGAAAATGTACCAAGACCTTCGACGACAGCATTGGTGACTAGGTATGAAGAAGGAAGTAGCGGAGTTTGTCTTTCGATGCCTCACTTGTCAGCAAGTGAAGGTGGAGCATTAGGTACCAGCAGGTTTGGTTTAGCCTTTAGAGGTCCCAAAGTGGAAGATGGATGAGATATCCATGGACTTCGTGACTGGTCTTCCACATACATCCAGGGGACATGACTCTATTTGGGTAATCGTCGACCAACACACCAAGTCATCCAACTTCCTACTGACCAGAGATGGTACGAGATGCCACGGAGAAGGTGCAGGTCATCCAGGAGCAGACGAAGATTGTATAGAGCAGACAAAAGTCATATGCTGACAGGAGGTGGAGACCTCTAGAGTTCAAGGATGGTGACCACTTCTTTTTACGGGTCTCACCTCGATGAGCTCTACAGAGATTTGGCCGAGGCGGCAAGTTATCTCTAAGGTTCATCGAACCTTTACAGGTCCTCAGCAGAGTTGGCGAGGTGGCTTACTGCTAAGCTCTTCCACCTCAGTTACACCGGGTCCATGACATCTTCCATGTATCCAAGTTGAGCAGATAAGTGCATGACCCTTCCCACATCATCGTCCATGGCGAGATGGATGTTGAAGATAGGGTAACTTTCATAGAGGTTCTAGTAGAGATAGAGGATCGACAGCAATGGGTACTACGTAGACGATCTATACCTATGGTGCGCATTCGTTGGCAGTATGGAAACCTCCAGGAGAGCACATGGGAGTGGGAGGCTTAGATGTGTGCTCAGTACCCCCATTTGTTCCCTTAGTGTGAGTTGTAGCTTATGGGGATGTAAATCCCTGAGGTGGGTAGAATGTAAAGACCTAGAAATTCCATGGAAACTTTTTTTCCCTTAAATACATGGGAATTTTATGAGTTCACAGTTTCTGATAGCGTGCGATTCTGAGGCCCGAAGTGCCCGAAATGATCTGTCAAAATTTTGTTAAGCATATATTAATGTGCATAAGCAGTTTTTCTAAAAAAGTGGAATAAATCCTAAAGGGTTACTCAGATCAAAAATCTGAGGGCACTGTTGCACTCCGGATGGAGGGTTTACCCTAGGTGTGACTTAAGTTTAGTCGGCGCGGGCCTCCTGTGAGAAATCCCAAAAATGGAATAACCGTAAATAAAATAATTAAATAAATTATTTTATTTTTCAAATGATTATAACTCAAAAATGGTATCTCTAATTAAAAATCAGATACCACCACTGAATTCGTGAGGGCTTGCTTTATTTAAGCAGATACTAACTTTAGCCAGCACGGGCCACCATAAAAAGTTAGTTTTTGGCCGCAAATAAAATAATTAAGTGACAATTATTTTATTGTAAAATTCATAACTTCTAAATGGTTACTCGGATTGAAAATCCAAGAGTGTTGTTGGGTTCGTTGGGGCATGTTTCACTTAGGCAGATCCTAACCTTCACCGGCGCGGGTCGAGGGTGACTGATAATATTTTTCCAAAATTGTGTTCGGGTACGTTCAGTAAATGTACGAGTGGGATTTTATATCTTTTGAATCAGTGCTTGGAATTATAATACGAGGACACCGTTGAACTCACAGCTCCGGTATTTTCTTAAGGATACCTTTACCACAGTTGTGTTTTATCAATATTGGAAGTCAGTTTTTGGGGGTTTTTAATTAAACTAAATAAAAATATGTGTTAGCCATATTTTTATTTGAGGTGGTAGTTAGAACCTCCAAGGGGAGGTTAGTGGAGGGGCCCACCCGCATATAACCTCCCTTGGGAGGATGTTATAAGGTGGGGCCCACACGAGCATCAAACCATCTTAAACCCCCCTTAACTCTTGAACTCCCCATTTATGTGGATGAAACTCTCTCTCATTAATTTAGTTTCTCCACCTTCCCCATTAATTTTGTGACAACCCAAGCAATTAATTGATTGAACCTCTCTTAATTAATTGGGAAAATTTGAATTATTTTGAATTCATGTCAAGAATAAAATAATAGACAAAGCTATTATTTTGGTTGGCACATAATACTTTGGTGGAACCTTGAGAAATAGAGAGAGCATTCTTCCCACGAAGAACACGAAGAACGTCTCTTCCTCCACCGAAGCATGAAGACGCCATCTTCTTCATCATTCTTTAACCGAGGCAAGGAAAGGGATGCGATGCCTACAACATCTCCAACAACCTTCATCCATGTCAAAGGAGAAGACGTCACCTGTGAACAATGTCGCCAATGACGACGTCACCTCCGAAAGCTCGTCCGCCAATGACGAGTACACTTCTTCCTTTTTGACGCATGAGCGTGAGAATTGGGAGTGTGTGATGAATGCAGAAAATGATGAATCGACATCCACCCTTTTTCTGAGATCGTCAACAAATGACAATTATGAGGTAGGGGTTTGTTTTGATTAAATTAAGTCCTCATTCCTCATCAATTGTTATAGTTCGATGATGGCCACTTGTTATCATCTAATGCGGAGGGTTCGGGCCGAAAAAAACATTGCCCGACATCCCTCCATTGATTCTTGTTTGTTTGATGATGGAGGTAGATCTGGAAGGGTGCAGTGACATTGCAATGCACCAGAAAAGAACCGCGACTGAGAGGGCCACGGTGGAAAAAAGAGATGCGGCGTCGTCATGTCATGCCACGCCGGAGGTGCGGAACCGCAGCTAAGGCGGTCCATGGAAAAGGGGTGTGGCGTCATCACACTGCACTAGAGCCGAAGTCCACGGCTAGGTCGGGCCACGGTAGTGGTGGCGCAGCTTCGTCGCGTCGTGTAGAGGGAAGGAGGACCGTGGCTCCGTCCCACCGTAGTAACGACCGGCCAGGATAGCTGTCGTGGAGTCGGACGAGCGGGACCAACCGGGCCTCGTGGCCCTTGAACCGGCGTAGTGCGCCAATTCTATTCGACAAACCGGGGAGGGGCGTGACACCCCCCTCCCTCACGTGGCTGGTCGGGCCGCCCCTTGGCCGAGCCACCCTCGGCCGGGCCGCCCCTCGGCTGGGCTGCCCTTGGCCAGGAAGCCCACAGCCAGGCCGCCCTCGGGTCGGGCCGCCCGTCGGACCGGGCTATCTCTTCGAGTCGGGCCGTCCCCTCAGCTCAGGTCACTTCCCCAGACCAGGTCAGACCCACGGACTGGGTCAGACCCTAGTTCAGACCGGGTCGGGCCGGGTCAGTCAGACTAGGTCGGACCGGACCCAGACCCTTTATGGCCCTTTATACCTTTTAGCCTGCATCTAGGTCTACGGGTGTCCGATTGAAGTACCGCTTGCGGCGATGGAATTATTTGAGTGAGACGATTCTTTTGGAATACTCCACTTGAGATTTGGATGTAGTTGGGGTATGAACGGGTTTGTTTGAGCCTAAAAACCAACCAGTCCCCTAGAACAGAAATTCCAATAACTCTCAGACCGGGCGTCCGATTGACGTGTCGTCTATCGCGTTGGGTTCCTTATAATGATACGGAACTACGGGATACATCAACTCGAGACTTCGTGGTAGTTGATGTATCGACACTTGGCTCGAGAAGCGGACCCTCCCGGAATCGAGCGTACTGTGTGTGGGAACCCTAAGGATGGTTGAGACTGAGATGACAAGATCCTCCGTGGGTTCGATAGCGACGATACTATACCAGGATCCTCTGTGGGTTCGACAGCGATGACTTCTCTACCGGGATCCTCTTTGGGTTTGACAGCGATGCCTTCTGTACCGGGATCCTCCATGGGTTCGACAGCAGTGACTTCTGTACCGGGATCCTATGTGGGTTCGACAGTAATGACTTCTGTACCAAGATCCTAAGTGGGTTCGACAACGTTAATACTATTCCAGGATCCTATGTGGGTTCGACAGTAATGACTTCTAAACCTGTATCCTACATGGGTTCGACAGCACTGATACTGTTCCAGGATCCTACGTGGGTTCGACAGAGGAGATAATTCAGAGGCTACATCTAATCATTTATACCCCTCTTCATGTGTTGTATACCTGTGTAAGATAAGTCTTGTCTTTCAACCATTATCATCGTGGTGATTGAATTTCCATCCTTTGTGGACCGGGTTATGCTTGGGCTTGAGAGTTGGAGTCGGACTATGATTGGTAACTTAGGTATATGTATGGGCATATACCTAAGTAAGGTTGGTTGATACTTCGTGATTGTATCTCACATATGTGGTTTATCCTTAGTGTATTCTAGGAGACCTTTGGGGGTCTCGGGTTCCCCTACTGAGTATTTTTATACTCACCCCTACACGGGCTTCGCCCGCACCTTGTTGTGTTCTGTGCAGATGAAGATCAGTAGTGATCAAGGCTGAGGGAGATGGACGGGAGGCTGTTCGGAGCTGGACTAGATGGGATGTACCATAGGGACGAGTTGTTCGAGTTCTATACCTACCCTTTTGGTAGGATTCCCGGGTGGATGATCCAGGAGTTGTTTTCACTATTTACTTGTACTTGTTGTTCAAGTGGGTTTGTATTCTGGCCCACTTACATTCAGCACACATATCTTTTCTATATTAGTACTTGTTGCTCCCACTACTTATGTTTGGACTGTGTGTGTTATAGGTTTAAAGGCAATGCCTTCCCTTTTTATCGGGGATTCACTTTTGGTGCTAGTCGCTAGCCCCTGGCCTATGGAAGACGAGCTTGGTGTAGTCACGGCATGGGCCCCGAGGACGGGTCATGACAAGTAAAGACAAGAAAAAACTTTTAAAGGTGACCTAAGAGTATACACAAACTACAAATTTTGGGTTCCTCCGGGAATCATTGATTCAAGTTCCCAACCATACCACACTAATATCAATTCATATAGACTCTTCATAGAAATTTTCTAGTTCTAGATGATACTTAATACATATAACCTCCAAGTAACCCATCACACTTTCTCTCTCCATTAAAGGAACTAAAATAACAACCAGTAGGAAAAAAATTGAACTACAATTAAACCAAACATACAAGTTAGATAAAGATCGCTCATGAACACAATATCCATCACTTCTATATAATAAGTGGTATTTACCATGAAATCATGGGGTCAAATTCTAGGTTTAAAACCCACATAAAATATTTTAGACTTTAGTTTTTTATTAGATACTACTTTAGTATAAAATTGAAAAAGTTTAGATAAACAGTTTGCATACTAAGTCACGGTCCTGTCACCCGGATAGAGGCTAAGAAACTCCATGGTTTTATCTAATACCATATATTATCGATAAATATGATCATTGAATATTACTATAAATTCATTCCACTATAGGCCCTCATCATTCTTTTCCATCACCATTAAATCAAACCATCTCTTTCTTGGCTATGTTTGCTTAAATGTAGAAAAATACACCTTTCTTACTTCTTCTATTTTCAATAACTAAAAAATTAGCTTAATATTCTTCAAAAAATCATCAACCTCTTGAGGAACAATTTTTCCTTGTAAATTTGGTGGATTCTAATAAAGAAACGCTTTAGAATGATTCCAATATTCATCTCTTAAAGGTTATGGTATTGAATCCTAGATTGGAATGGTTTTATGTACCTATCCCATAGCTTAGACATCATGAACCACTATCTCAACAATATTCTAGTCCAATGGAGGATTATCCTACTATGTTTTACCTGAAACATCCTATAATGTCTAAGAAAAACATCTTATAATATGAATAATTATATAAAACATTAACTTACATCACCGAAACATCAACAAGGACACACATATAATAAAATCAAATAAGAGATATAGGAAAATCAATTCCTTCAATAAAATTCAAGAGTCTAATTCCAACCAACTAAAATCAAGGGCAGGTAAAGGACTAGAAGTAGATAAATTTATTTATTGAAGACACTTTTCCCAAACACCAATGGGGACTTAAGGATTATTACAATGAGATATGTCAAGGAACTTTCTCATAACTACCTCCTAAGTCTTGAAAATCCAACCTCGTGTCTATAAGGAAAATAAAAATAGAATATAAACATCAATTAATAATGAACCAACTTTCATTTGATAGTTATTTTTTCACGAACCAACTAGGTTACCACGGTACACTAATACATGACCTCATCCTAACATATCCTAAAGGGTGTTCCCGATCTCCATGGGTTAGTGACTAGAGCCTAGAATCATATTAGTAATCAAAATGGAATGATTTTTTCACAAGAAAACAATACATAAGAATATAAATTATACAAGTCGGTATGAAAACACCCCTCATGGAGAATGTACTAGAATCAAACAGGTAAAACAATACCCAAATATTAAATCATCAAAGACACAACATATATTAATGAAATTATAATAAAACATTTATAACAGGTGGATCACAACTCCACAAGTCACCACCTTTACTCTAGGTCTAATGAATCAAGTACACTAACAACCTTCATGTGGTGTTTTAACTTTTCCTAGATGTCAAATAAGATAATCTAAAATTTTACAAAGGAAAAGGTAATGTGTGAGAAAAATATCCTAGTAGGATTCCACCAAATATTAAATAATAAATTCCAAAAAAATATTCCATTTATTCTTTCAATTTACATAAAACAAGGCATTAAAGGGTATTTGCATATTTTTAACAAAATTTGATTTCAATTTATATATGGAAGATATATCAAAATAGTCTAAAATAAACATTATTTCGAAAAAACATTTAGATAAAATAGTTTTCATGAATAAAATATTTTTATAATCAATGTAATGTATAATTAAGTCAAAAAAAAACAAATCACCTTTCTTATAAACCCTAATATATGTCAGTTCCTGAAAATAATATCATCACACTTCTCAATAATCATCAAGGTTCATGATATGTGTGAAAACTCAAATCAACACCCCAATAAGAGACCCATTATGAAAATTAATTCAACGCCCTATTAGGGTTCCCATCATGGGAAATCATGTTGGAAATTATTTAGCTAGTTTGTTCATCATCAATACAATTATAGGGATTCATAGTTCTAGTGTACTTATCCTAATAACCCACTAACAAAATAGGTTCACATGTGATTAAAATAATAAATAATTTAATAATGGTAAAATAAATCATTTCAAATCAATTCACCATTCATTGTTTAATTTCCCAATTTAAGTTTCAACATGCCTTTTCATTTCATTTTTTATTTTGTGAAAATTTTCTCAATAATCAACATCATATCATTTCATCCAATCCATATTGAGTACATGCCATAATTTTTATCAACATTCATCCAATAATTTCAATTCCATTGAAATTAGGCTTTTTCTACAGTTCTATTTCCTTTTTAAATAAAACCTAAAATCAACTCAAATATGAGTTTCTAAATCAATACAAAATACTTTTAAAATAAATCATGAAATAAATGGTTTAAATTGTAGGGTAAATCTTTATGGAACCACCTATTATTAATAATGTGATCAATTTAACACCTGCAATAATAATTCAAATAAGAACACAGGTGAATGAGATCAAGAAATAAAACCTAGAGTTAATATCCATCAATACAGATATTAGATCTATAAAAACATGATCCTCTATCACTCTATAAGTAGGAGAGAAGGGGAGATCAAAAGAAACCATATGAGAGGATATTTACATATTATAAGTAGATCAAATGAAATCATTGGTTCTTTTATCCCCCAAGATAATTGTTTAGATGAGTCAAAATCACTTATTCAGAGCCTCTAAGGACCAATGAATCATATTAGGGTCGAATAGAGGTTTTTAGGGGTTAAACCAAAGGTCATTAGATTTTAATAAAAATTTAGAGGGAATTAAAAACTTCTTTCATGGATTATTATATGAGAAATATGTTTATTAGTAACTATATTCCCTAACCATATATACCTAGTATAATTTTTGATGTGGCACTCAATTTGGAAACATGATTAATATAACCATGCACCAACCATGAAAACCCCATTATCAATAGGTTGAATAGTTTGTATATGTGTCCGCATGGTTTAGAAAATTTTTTCTCCCATATATAGTGCCTTAATGGTGGTTGCATAGTTTTCTGGTTTAAATAGCATGGTTTTCCTTAACCACGCACCAACCATTAATAGCCAAAATAGGTTCCAAAATTTTCTGAATTTCACCCAAAACAACATGAGACAATCCAAAAATAAATAATTATAATAATAAGGGTGAATAAATTCTATAAATAATGTAATGGGATATTACCTGATTCCACCTGATTAGTGTTTTGTAAAAAATGGAAGTATAACCTTAATGAATCCTACTCCTTTTTTACAACACATTTTCATGGCGTGGTCCCTATAAAATTTATTTTGTCATAAAATAGGTAGTTGTGTGTTTGGAATCATCATGGTGAAATCCTTTTATGATTTTGCAAATAAACTATCCTTTAACATTCATTTCCTTTTTTCTTTTCCATGGAAGTAATACATGGGGTGATTCCTTTAATTGTCTTTTATAATTGAATTTATCACAATATGGAATAGATTATACATATAAAGACCAAATCATATTCTAAAAATAAAATTATAAAACTTTATAATGAAAAATAAAATTATTACGCATCACCCTATTTATTCTAATGAATTATAATCCTTTTCCTATTTCATAGACTAAAACTCCATTTATAGCACTATCTTGATGATCTTAGTATAAGGTACCAAACATAAACATTAAATATTCTAGTTATTCCAAAAAGTTTTTAATTCTTCACATTCAAAAAGATATATTTGGTTTAGATTTTTATAAATGTAGGAAATAACTCCTACATATCAACCCATAATCATTCAAAGTTGGTAACATTAAAATAGTATCCATTTCCACCAAAACATAAAAAATAAACACAAAACAACAACATTGTTTCTTTGAAAAAACATCATAACATTTAACTTGACGTCCTTATTTCTCTTACACATCCTTATAACCTATAAAAATCATTTAAAAAACATAGTATGAGCATAAAAATCTCTGTAAGGGATATAAAAATAAATAATGAAACCATTAGTCCATGAGTACTTATAAACAAATGAAATCATTTTATAAGGACGTATTTCTCACCGATATATACTTACTTTGTGAAAAATAATATTTCCATAAAAAATTAAGGAACATATATATATAATTGTAAAGGTATATTGGGGAATTACTTACTTATATTGTAACCCTCATGGCTACCTTATGATTTGAAACCCTCATAGATACATTACAATGTAACCCTCATGGCTACCTTATTGTGTAACCATCACATTTACAAATGTTGTAACCATATGACTGACCTCCAACTTACACATACAGAATGAATTAAAAATAGATATATTACCCACACTTTGTCATAATAAATGACCAATAACCAGAACATAATCATAAGACATGAATAATTGTATAAAAACATTGCTTTTGAATTTTGTAAAATAGAATTTTAAAAGATAATTTTTGAAGCAAATTCCCTTAAAATATCATATAATTGAAGTTGGAATTTATAGAATGAAAGTAAAATGTGTATAAACTATAGAAACACATAATAAAACATAATATTAATTAAATTAATTATAAAAAATAATATTATTACCACATAAAAATTAAATAGAAGGTTAACCCAAAGAATGGAAATTGGGTTAAGAATCTCCTTACCTCACATTTTTCTTACTTGAAACTTATTTAAAACTTATTTATAATAGTTAAAAGTGTTTTATTAACATTTGACACAATCATATTGATGTTTATAAAACCTTATATGATCATTTTATAACATCATTAGACCCATTTATTAATAACATTTTTCTATTTACATTGTTTTGGGTGCATGGTATACATGATATCCATGGTCGGTTCATAAAGAAGTTTCCTGTAAAATGGAATAGAAACTCCAATAGTGGAATGAAATGGTGTTAATATGTTTTTAGAATATTAAATTATTCCATAAAACATTTTGGTTATATAATATGATGATGAATCATTAGATAAATCATTAGTGATATTTATTTAGATCATTTTGGCAGTTCTTTGATAATCATGAACTTGTTTAATCATATAACATTAATATTATTAATATATGTTAATTAAATAAGATAATATAGGAAATATAATACACTTTAAAATATGTTTCAACCATTTATATGGTTTTACATCCAGATTTAATGGAAGTAAAAGAAATTGGAAAGACATCATCCATGATTTTGGTAATTCAACACATCGTGGATAGTGTTTTTATTTTTAGAATAATGGGGGGAGGAGAAGAAGAAATTTGATGAATTTTTTCACAAAAATTATAAAATAAATTATATATAATATTCTGTATATTTCATTCCTCTTGGATAAGGTTAGGTGAATAGACTATAAGAAAATAAAAATAATGAAAAGAAAATACAAGAAAATGAAAGAGGATTCTTATCTCTTGATCTCTTCTCCTTGAGATCCTCCTTAAAGTATTTGGTTTTGGAAATTTTTTGAGAAAAGTGGGTCTTGGACATGTTAAGGTCCTTTGGAATGGGATTTGGAATAATTTAGAAAATTCTCAAATCTTGAGTGGTGTGAGAGGAAAATGGGGTGAGGTGGTAGTTATAGTGGAGGAGAGGAGGGGTTTTCCATTATTTTAATCACTGGTTTAATATTTTTTCTCAAGAATATGAATAGTATTAATTCATGTGACCCAAAATAGTAATAATTGCATGCTAGTTCTAAAAAATTTCCATTTATATCATACATGACTCAAGCATGATACAGAAATTCATTTATTTAGCATTTTTTTGTAAATTATCGAATTTAACTATTCACCAAACATTTATGTATTTATGAAAAATCCCAAAAAAACACCCTTAACATTTTTTGACATATATAATTTAAAAAAAACTCCATTTTTTAAAATAATATTCTAAGTATGATTAATTCAACTTTTAAGTAAAAATATATTTTATTCCAAAAATAACAATTTTAAAACTATAACTGATTTTATATCACCTTCAAAAATTAATCAAGTTAACATTATCATATAACCTTAATATAATAAAATAATAAAATTATTTACTATTAATAAGTGTTATAATACTATTCATAAGGGTATGTTTCTATTAACCAAAAAACAAGTTGGTTCTATCAGACTACAAATGACATACTGATCACAACCGTAGATGTCTCTTTTTCAAAATTCAAATTATAGAAGGAGCTAAGTTATGTTTAACATCTAATTTATAACTATATACCTAAAAAAGTTTCATTATGTATAGAATATTTGTTTCATGAATTTCAATTTATTTTTAAAACCTTGGAGTGTTTCATTCTCCCCAACTTATGGAAATTGTATCCTCAAAATTTTATTTACTTATAAAACAAATGAGGGTACCTTTCTATCATAGAATTTTCAGATTCCCATGTTTTTTATTCAACCCTGTGGTTTCTCCACAAGACCCTTACATAGTGTATTAACTTATTCCTAAATACTTGTTCTCTTTGATCAATAATTTTAATAGGTTTATCTTCATAAAAAAGGATCTCTTCCAACTGAATTGTTTCTATGATCAAAACATAAAATGAATATGGATAATAATTTCTCAATATTGAAACATGAAAAACATTATTTACCTGATATAAACTTAGAGTAAAATCTACTTATCATTTCAATGGTCCAACATTCTCTATGATTTCATAAGGTCTAATGAACTGTGGACTTGGATTTCCTTTCTTACCAAAACTCATTAAACTTTTCCATGGTGATATTCTTAGAAAAAAATGATCACCTACCTATAAAGAAAAGTCATTCCTCCTGTTATCTACATAAATTTTTTTCATGCTTTAAGTTGTCCCCATATATTTCTATATCATCTTCACTTTATCATCCACTTCCTCAACTAATTCAGGTCCCATAAACTTCCTTTCCCTAACTTCATCCCAAAAAGTTGTAGTTTGACACTGCTTCCCATATAATTCCTTCCGTATGTATACTAGATGTGAAACTATTTTTATTATCAAATTATACTAAAGAAATATGTTGATCCCAACTTCCATGTTAATTTATTTAATAAGCTTAAAGTATATCCTCTAAATTCTGAATCATCGATTCTGATTGTGGATGAAAAGTTGTACTGAAATTTAATTCTTTTCCCAACTACTTCTGAAGGCCTTTCCAAAAGTTATAAGTGAACCTAGGATTACATTTAGATATAATGGAAATAGGAACTCCATGTAACCTGAAAAAATATTTTAGGTATAGTCTAGAAAGATGAAACAAAGACATAGTATCTCGAATAGGAAATAAAATAGCAAATGTAGTCAGTCGATCAACAATAACTGATATTGCATTGTTACCTCAAGAAGTCTTTGGTAGTCCCACAACAAAGTCCATGGATATATTTTCCAATTTCAACTCTAGAACCAGAAAAGAATAAAGAATATCCTTCGATAACTACCACTCTGCTTTTACCTGTTGACATGTAAGACATTTCATAGTAAAATTTGAAATATCTCTTTTCTTTCTATCCCACCAGTAATACTCTTGAAGGTCTCGGTACATCTTTGTGCTACTAGGATGAACTAAAAATAGAGGACTATGAGCTCCATACAACAACACTTTCTCCAACTGAGAATCACAAGGAACATACAATCTTTTTCCAAATCTCAAAACACAATATTTATCTATGATAAATTCTAGAAAATTACCCATTTTAACTAATTCTGCCTTTTATTTTAGATCACAGTATTCCTTCTGTGATTTCTTAATTATTTATAACAAAGATGAATATACTGAAACTTGAAAAAAAAATTAATTTCCTTCAACAACAACTTCCAATCAAAAATTCACCAAATCACTAAACAAAGGTAGTTGTAAAAGTTGTAACATAGTTAATGATGCATGATGTTTTCACTTAAAGGCATATGCCACTTTATTTTCTTTTCTAGGATGGTAGTTGATCATTCGATCATAATCCTTTATCAATCCAAACCATATTATTTGCCTCATGTTTAGTTCCTTAAGTGTGAATATTTACTTCAAACTTTTATAGAGAGTATATATTTCACATTTAGATCTTTATAAGTGATGCCTCCAAATTTTCAAAGAAAAAATCATAGCTGCTAATTCAAAAAAAAATGTGTGGGATAATTTAACTCATGAGGTTATAGTTGTCTTGAAGCATAAATAATTACATAATAATTGGGAATCAGAACAAAAACAAGTCCCTTTAATGGAGAATCGATGTAGATGAAAAACTCACCATTTCTAGGATGTAGGGTTAGAACTAGAGAATTCACCAATCTTCTTTTCAATTCCTAAAAAAACATCACATTCTTTTGTCCAAAAAATTTAAACCATTTTTTTGTTAACATAGTTAGTGGGCTAAATAATCGTTCAATGTTTTTAACAAATCATTCGTAACAACCTGCTAATCCCAAAAATCTACAGATCTTTGTAACATTTTTAGGTCTTGATCATTAATCAAACACTTTTTTATGTTAGGATCAACTGTTATTCTATCCTTATTTACAATATTCCCAAGAAAAGAAATCTGTTGCAACCAAAATTCACACTTTCTGAATTTTCCATCCAGTTTATTATCTTTTAAGGTTTTCAAAACAACCCTTATATGTTTTTCATGATCCTCTTTACTATAAAAATATAAAAGAATGTAATTAATAAACACAACCAAAAACTTATCCATGAACTCATGAAATATTCTATTCATAAGTTCCATGAATACAATAGGTGAATTAGTTAACCCAAATGGAATGACAAGAAATTCATAGTGCCCATATATTTTATAGAACATATTCTTATAGGTTTCTTCTTCATTTGATATCAACTAATGGTACCCTGACCTCATGTCAACCTTTTAAAAATACTATTCTCCCTGAAGATGATCAAACAAAAAATAGATATGAGGTAAAGGATACTTGTTTTTAATAGTGATGTAATTCAAGTCTGTATAATAAATAAAAAGTATCATTGATCAATCTTTCTTCTTAACAAAAAATATAGGATCACCCCATGGTGAGGTGCTGGGTCAGATAAAGAATTTATCTAATTATTCATTCAATTTATTTTTCAACTCTAAATGTTCTATTTGAGCATTTCAATAAGGGGGTTCTGAAATTAGATTAGCATTAGGAAATAATTCAATAGTAAATTCAACTTCTAGATTAGATATAACACTGGTTAACTCATCAATATATACATCAAGGTATTAATTTACCATTGGAACATCATTAATATGAACAGTTACTTTGATTTCAAAAATATGAGCAAGACAACTTTCATTTCCATCATTCAATAGTTTATTAGAGTCCTGATATGTTATCAATTATATGGGTTCATTATTTTATACAAACTGACACTATTTTTGAAAAATACTTATTTAGCTCCAAAATTAATCATATCATGATAAACAAAAATCCAATCCATACCTAGAATGACATAAAACTCTACTAAGGTAAAAACAACTGGGTGTGTAGGTAAATTCTTCCCACATACCACAATAGAATAATTCTTATAATTTATATTTTCTATAATATTTTCCACTGGTGTTTTAACAATAAGTTATGGTCTCATTTTTTGAGGTGATATTTCTAATTTACCCAAAAATTTCTCAAATATCAAGGAATGTGTACACCTTGTATCAAATAAAACTTTAGAAAAATCTGAAAAAATAAAAAAGGTACTTGATACAACATCATTGGATGGACCGACATCTGCTGATGTCGTCACAAAGGATCTCACTAAACCTTTATGGTTATAGTATGGATTCTTTACATCATTTAGATCTCTGTTTGGGTAGTAATTTTCATAATGACTCATCTCACCACATTTAAAACACTTTACATTTTTCTTATCAGGATTAGTCTTATGATCATTTTCATTACAATCTCAGGCCATAAGTATATGAAGGACCCCAGGACACCCTGAGAGGGGAGGGGTGAATCAGGGTGAAAACTTTTTCTTTTAATGTGATGGATCTTGTTCCCACATTGGTAGGAACTTGTTGAACCTGTATGATGAATAGGATTAGAAAACAAACATTCACATGCACAAAGAAGACACGACACTTTTTTACTTGGTTCACCACTAAGGGCTACGTCCAAGGAGCATACGCCGACAGGTTCTCGGTCATACCTAATTCCACTAATCTTCACTATTTGTGGATTACAATGGTTTGAGAATAGTCACTCTGTCCCAGGCTCACTGCCTTTACAAAATTTTAGGGAAAGCTCATTGCGTCCCTCAGGTCACTCTCGTTGACTCCCCCTGGCTCACTACCTTTAGTGAAGTCCCACTCAGTTTATAGATGTGAAGGTCTCTTCATCATTACAAAAGAATACATCCTATATTGAATGTAGATTCTCCATTGAAGTCTAACTTTCACTCATATAATAATCCAACTTTTCACTGAAGGTATCGGGCAATCTTCCAATTTTCGTGCAGCTCAAAAATGACCGGCGTACAACAACCTCACCTGGCGTGCTTCTCCAAGGCCGACACACAACTTTCAATAATGGCGTGCAAGTCACTTGAGCGGTACAAAATCAGTACGCAGGTGACACCAACACACTTGCGTGAAACTGCCTCCTTCAACTCCAAACCTGAGCGACTCTACACCTTTAACTCCCAAGCTGCCTTGGTCGTGCAGCCAACAACCGGCGTGCAGCCTCTACTTGTACGACCCAACTACAACTTGCGCGAATCAACCACTTGCGAGATGAGAGCTCGAAAATTCTCTAAGTCTTGAACTTCTCTACAAATTAGGAGGGGTGGTCCTCTATTTATAGGCAAACTATACCCCCTACGCAGTGGCACGCAAGTGTCATCACGGCGCGCAGCTCCAATCGCCCAAGCCTCAGTCGCGCTACTCACTTGCACGAACACACCAATACTTGAACGACCTACTTTCCTTTGATATATTTTGAAGTTATGATCATGAATAACAACCGGCGTGCAAGTTTCCAAACCTCCTAGGAATCGGTGCGTAAGTCCTTTCTCAGCACGCAGGTCACTTGCACGACCAGACCAAAACTTGTGCGGCCCTTATCCCTTTTCCATTTTCCATGTTCTGATCTTGAAAGACATATGTCACACAAGTTTCCTCTCCTTTAAGTACATGATGCACAAGTCTCTTTTCCAAAAACACTTTTCTCCATTTGTCGATTTTCAGGCCCAAATATTTGGCAAACACTAAGAAACGACGCCACCTTCAATTCTATTGTCTGCTTAAACTGTATGATCATTTTGCTGGTACACATTCTGAACTTCAACTGAGGATTGACAACAAACACAAACCATACTCTAATTCATGAATATAATACCATGGTTTCAATAGTATAAACTTCCACATCAAAAACACTTCCCAATTTTGGTAAGTCATTCCCTGGGGTTCTTTTTACCTTACCTTTTACAAACTCATAAATGAATTTTCTTACCATCATATTTATTTGATTGATTCTCATCCATCACTAGACTTCATGGAATCTTCTTATATTTGTTTTCAAGGTATATTTGGTCTTCAAAAAGGTACATTTCTACCCTCTCCATACATCTTAAAAGTTTCTCATAATTTTTGAACTCGTGGGAATCCAATGCCCATAAATATCTTGGCTTCATTCTTGAGTAAAAATGGTTGATATTTCTTTCAAGATTCGGAATAATATATGGAGAATACCTAGCCAGTCGAGTGAATTTCATTTCATACAAGGCTACATAATCTTTCTCCTTATACTTCAATTCATGGAATTTTTTATCTATCCTAAGTCGAACCACCTTTGGAAAATATTTTTCAAGGAAAAGACTTTTAAATTAATCCCACTATAGGGCATCAATATCCTCTCTATACCTGATATTATTGACCATTAGCCACCACTGAATAGGTTCTTTAAAACAATAAATTTAGATACTTACCTTTTGATTATCTAATCATTCAATAACATGGATTATCATTTAAAGGGATTTAATCCATCCTTCATCCGCTACTAGGTCAAGAGATCCACTGAAATAAAGATGGTGTTGCCTCATAAAATGTTTAACTATCATTATGTTCCTTTATAGTAGCTCTATTTTTTCAATTGCATAGGTTCCACATCTATTTAATTCCTATGTTAGCTGATCCATTACCATCACAAACTGCACGGTTCCAATACCCACTATTCCTAGTTGTGAATTCAAAAAGATATCAGCCTCTCATTTCCTTCCAACTCCTGCTTTTATATTTCTTTGATGGAACACCATTCTGAATAGACATATATTAGATGACGAAACATGGTAATCATTAAATTATATACCATTTAAATATATAAAATAAGGTAAAAATATTTTATGATATTCTCTTAACATTATACTAACTCCTAATTTTATCTAATTTGTGCTCTAATACCAATTATAAGGTCCCATCCTTAAACATTACATATTCTGGTTATATCAGCTAAGTTTCACTTCTTTACATTCACAAAGATCTTTTTAATTTATAGTTTTATAATTTTATGACCTAACTCATACATATCAACCCACAAGCATAAAAAGTGGGTACCATTAAATATTATACATTTCTTCCAAAACATAAAATTTTAAACACAAAACAACAACATGATTTCTTTGAAAAATATTCATAATATTTAACATGACTTAATTATTTCTCCTAAACATACTTATAACCTGTAAAAATCATTTAAAAATATGGTATGATCTTAAAAATTTTAGTAAGAGATATAAAAAGAATGAAGGAAACTATTAGTCCCTGAGTACTTACAAACATAAGAAATCATTTCACAAGGACATACTTCTCACCCATATATACATATGATGTGAAACATGATATTTACAAAAAAAATTAAGGAACATATATATTTATATATATAAACATAATGGTATCTTTGGGAATAACTTACTTATCGTGTAACCCTCACAGCTACCTTATGATTTATAACTCTCACGGCTACCTTAGAATGTAACACTCACAGCTACCTTATTGTGTTACCATCGTAGTTACACTTGGAGTAACCATACAAAAAACCTCCAAATTACACATAACCAATAAACTAGAGGGATATATAGGTCCAAAAAATTGTCCTAAAAAATTCCCATGAAAGATAACATAATCATAAAACATGAATGAATTTTTTAAAATAGAATTTTAAAATAGAATTTTATATGAAAATACCTTTACAAATATCATATAATTGAAGTAAGAATCGATATAATGAAATTAATATGTGTATATACTTAAAATATACATAATAAAACATAATAATAATTAAATTCATTAAACAAATAATCTTAGTACCACAGAACTAATGAAATAGAACGTTAACCTAAAGAATGGAAATTTGGTTAGGAATTCCCTTACATCGGGTTTTTCTTACTTGAAACAGGTTTAAACATCATTTATAATTGTTAAAATAGTGTTATTAATATTTTACAAAAACATTTTTATCTTTATAACACCTTATATTATCATTTTATAACATCATTCAACTAATTTATTAATAACATTTTATTATTTCCATTTTTTCGGGTGTGTGCTTTACATGATGTCAATGGTCGATTCATAGAGGATTTTATTATCGAATGGAATTGAAAAAATAAAAGCAGAATTAAATTTTATTAATATGTTTCCATATTATTAAATAATTCCATAAATAATTTTGGTTATATGTTATGAGGATGAATCATTAGATAAATCTTTGGTGATATTCGTTTAGATCATTTTGGCGGTTCATTGATAATCAAGAACTTGTTTCATCATATAAATTTAATATTATGAATATTAGTTAATTACTTACCATAATAGAGGTCATATAATAAACATTAGAATATTTTTCAATCATTAAAATGGATTTACGACCAGCTGTGAAGGAAGCAAATGAAATTGGAAACTCATTGTAAACAATTTTGGTAAATCAGAACATCGCGAACAGTGTTTTTATTTTTACAATAAGATGGAGAAGGAGAAGAAGTAATTTTATGAATGTTTACATAAACATTAAAACATCCAAAATATATAATATTATAGATATTTAATTCCTATTGGATAAGGGTAGGTGAAGGGAGTATAAGAAAAGAAAAGTACTGAAAAGAAAACACAAGAAAATGAAAGAGGGTTTTTACCGCTTGATCTCTTCACCTTGAGATCCACATTAAGGCATTTGATTTTGGCCTTTTAGTGATACCATATGGTCTTGGAAGTGGGAAGGGCCTTGGGAAGGTTAATTGGAATAATTTATACAATTATCAAAGCTTGAGAGGTGTGAGAGGAATAGGGGGTGAGGGTGGTATTTATAGTGTAGAAGAGGATGGGTTTTCCATTATTTTAATCATTAGTTTATTATTTTTTCTCTAGACTATGAATAGTATTTATTCATGTGACCCAAGATAGTATTAAATAGTTGTGATTTCAAAAAAATGGCCCTTTACAGCATCCATGACTCATACATGATGTAGAAATTCATTAATTTAGCACATTTTGTAAATTATCGAATTTAACTATTCACCAAAAATTCATGGATTTCAGAAAAATCCAAAAAAAACACCCTTATCATTTTTCAACATGTAGAATTCAAAAATTAAATCCATTTTCTGAAAATAATTTTCTAAATATGATTAATTTTATTTTTAAATAAATTTATATTTTATTCCAAAAATAAAAATTTTAAAACTATAACTAAATTTATATCACCTTGAAAAATTAATCAATATCTCATTATCTTATAACCTTATGAAAATAAAATAATAACATGATTTACTATTCTTAAGGTTCATATTACTATTCATATTACTATTCATAAGGGTATGTTACTATTAACCAAAAAACAAGTTGTTTCTATCAGACTCTAAATAACATTCTGGTCACAACTGTAGATGTCCATTTATTGAAATTCAAATCATAGAAGCAGTTAAATTATTTTTAACAGCTAGTTTATAACTATATTCTTAAAAATGTTCCATTATGTAGATAATTTTTGTTTCATGCATTTAAATTTATTTTTAAAACCTTGGGGTGTTACTCATAGTGTGAAATATTCATGTGACATCAACATTATCAAATAACTTCATGTATAAATATTACTTCATAACTCATCTTAATCCACTTTAAAGTATTATAAAATGTACATTGGTTGAAAAAATATACATCTAATCAATATATAATTTCAATAATATCACCTTTGGATTATATTTTTTATTCACCATCAATCTTGACAAACCTCAATATATTTTCTTCCACGATTCCATACTCTCACTAAATTTAGAACTGTAGAGCCTATAATCTATCTTAGTAATTATATATGATTATACTCATATATTAATAATTCTATTCCCCTCCCCCTACTTTGAAATTAAAATTAAAATGGTCCCATGTTCCAGTTCTATCAATTGTAAGAATTCATGAAATGATCGCTACTTTAAATATAAGAAACTAGATTTTAAATTAATTCTCTAATACAACATGTGTAAAAAATGGTTTATTAATGAAGAGAAATAATAAACTGATATTATGTTGTATATATTTACTATACAAACTTCTATTCTACTCCCAGGTCACCATATATAGTGTCTTCCCCTAACTTCTCATACCCAGCTAAAGATAAATTCCAAGAATAAAAAATAATAACCAAATAAGAAACTAGGTGCAATGATTATATGGTTATATAAACCTATTTAATTAGGTTATATTGTTTGAACACTAATATTAAACTAGTTCTTATTGAATTTTTTTATTGCTAATGATTTTGTAAAGATATCTTCCATTCATTTTTATGTCAAAAAAAGTTAATTTCCAACATTCTCTTCACCTTCTCCTTTATTAAATGTACCAAAACTCAAAATGATTTATGAAATAGTGTTGAAATAGATTCATTTTTAAATTAGTAAAACTCATTTTGTCACAATAAATTTACATTATTTATTAAACTACTTCTCTAAGATCTTTAAATCACTACTTCATCCATATCAACTTTCTACAAGACTTGTTAATGAAAATATATTCTACCTCTGATGTACTCAAACATACACTATCCTATTTTTTCTCATTTATCCTACAAAATTTCTTGAAATGGATAAATATACACTAGTTATGTATTTTTAATCCTCAATATCACCAACCCGGTCTACATATGAATAATCTAACAGATATAGATCTTTTCCAGGGTTTAAAACAAAACCATAATTTAGTGGTCCATTAATATACTTCATTTTCCTCTTTATTTTCAATAGATGTTCTTTCATTGGAATACTCTAAAATATTGATTCCATGAACATAGAAAAGTTAATAACCAACCTTTTCACATTATTATTAAGTAAAATTCCAATAATTCTTTTATATAATGTCATATCTACTACCTCAATGTCTCATGATTCTAAAGTTCCATTCTAAATATTGTCATAGTTGAAACTAATTTTCATTTTTCACCTCAATTTCATTAATATATCCCTTTAATTTTTTCCCTTATGAGATGAATGTATTCACTAGATCATGATGAACATGTATCCTAAGCAAGTAAATCAAATATCCAATCATTGATATCTAAAATTATGAACCCTTAAATTGAGAAATATTTTTAACTAAATTATACTTATTTCTACTACATATGATATCATCCATATACTCCATCACCAATAACTCCCCACTATATAATCCTTTTTATATAATGGTTTTATTATTTCATAAGGTCCCACTAAACACACAAAGGTGAGGTGAATTTGGGTTTAATGATATTTATTTTTCTTGAAGCCAAATATAATCTTTTATTCATGTTGTAAAAGTCATAATGAACCTATTTTTATAGGAAAACCTAGATTTCACAAACAATGAAGATTAGAAACATGTGGTTTTACTTGTACAACTAAACTTTTTACACATAAAAGGAGTACAAAACAATATTGTATTCATATAATAATAAATTTCTACTTCACTATTATGAGACTACATATTTTGGAAGATAAATTTTCTTATCCAATGTCCATGGCCTCTTCCACTATATTATTATCTATTTTAAAGAGGGATAAAAATATATAGTTCACAAATTGGTTGATCATTCAAAAATGATAAAAAAAATAAGCACCAAAAAACAAGGGTGTTCTCCAGGAAGATATACTCTTCAGTATCTATATCTTTAGTGATATTAACGACACTCTCTTTTATATTACTAATCTTCAATATACTTCAGTATCCAACACTTTAATTCACAATTTCAATTATTTAATAACCATATCTCAAAGATCTTATATTATTCTAGATATTCAATGTTCTTTTAATTATCTTTGTGTTTTTATATCCTTTAATTTATCATGTGATTATTTATTATACTTTTCTCTAATTGAATTTGAATTTTCAAATTAAAATTCAAAACATCAATTAATTTATAGTTAAAATATATTCCCTTTATTGATTCCCAGCTAATCTCTTACATATAATTTCAAATAGGTGGTTACTATAAGTTTAATAAAACAACAAATTCTTCACAATACTCCCACAAAATCACCTCTATTAAAATTAAATAGAAATCTATAATCATAGTGTAACTTAATAATTTATGGTGTGATTGTTAAGTTTCTTATATAAATTTTATTAACATTCAAATATGACATGAAATGGATTAATATTTCATATAATAAACTTCTAATGTACTTAACAGTTTGTGGTATAACCTTCCTTCATGGATTGGTGCTTCTCATACTACTAAAACCATAGAATTATTCCCAACCTCCATTGATGGTGTGACTTAGTATTCATCAGAAAATGATCTAATAAATAATACCATTAAAAATAGAAAAATTTCCATCGAGGTGAGGAATTACTACTGGGAAACAAGAACTTAAATTCCAAAAACACTGAATTATAAATTAAAATTATCTTAACACTACCATATTTATCATAGGACTACCAAATCCATTCCATAAACAGTGAAATTATAAAAAAAATATTCTTCATGGAATTTTCTATTATCTCACATCATGGAGAAAACATACATTGTTTCCTAATGAACCTTATGAAGTGCTTACTCACAAAGTAAATCATGTTTCAGACATGAAAAACCCTTTTCCTGTAACTTTTATAAATAACTTTATATTATTAAAACTCTTTTGTAATACTTCCAAACTTCTTTTATTTGAAAAAAAATCACCTTGAAAAAAAATCCAACCATAACAAAAAATGGTTGTAAAATTCTCCCATTTGGGGTTTTTTGTCAACATTCTTATTAACCATCATCACAAGATTAACCATAAACACCATCTATTGTTAACCATATACACCGACATTAATACTATAGTAAATCATTATTGTTATAATCCTCTTGAGATCCATGAGTTATTCATTCTCCCCCTTTTTTATTTTCTCATGTTCTTCCCCAAATTAGTCTTATAATCACTCTCCACTAATGATATTAAAATTTAAATGAATTTCACACTTCAGTTTAAATTTTTATCATAAACTCAAAGATAATATATCTGTTCTATACCTTATAAAAAATAATTTGATTAATCTATAAGTCTGCATGATTCAAAAGATTAGTTTAAGAAATAACATAAATAATCTCATAAAATAATGATTAAAACAAACCAACTTTTTTTATATTTCTATTACAAAATTTTTAAGATAAAAAAACATAATAGTTGTACAATATAGGATCCAAAGGTTTAGTTTCTTTAAAAGATTTGTCTTATGCATCCCTCATACATAAAAAAACATAAATATTATTTAAATCCTTATTCATTTCCCTCATAAAATCTCTCATGTTCTACATAGCATATATAATCACCTTAGGATATACATGAAAATAGTGGGTGAGTTAAAATTCAAATAAGGGAAGGAATATCAGGGGTGTAATAAGATACATTAATGAATAATGCAATGGTGATCATAATCAACATTCTCATATCATAAGCATATAAGCATCGTCATAATCATGATGGAAACATTTGATAATGGAATATAATTTGATATATTCATAATAATGAAACATCATAACATAGTGGTAAAAAACACATAATTATGAATAAATATGTTATCATGTTAGCACATAACATATGTGAATAAATCATAACATCGTAATTTTAAACATATATAGAATCATGTTCATGAATAATAAACATAATACTATGATTTATATCATGATTATTAATGAATTAAATGGATATTTAATTTTTTTTCCCACCCTTTATATCATTAAATCCTCATAATAATCCATATGATATGGAAAAAAACATATGAAAATCATAGTCATGAAATAAAATCATGGAAATGAAAGTGTTTTATAAGGGTTTTATAAATCCTAATTTAATTAATAACCTTTGGGTTCCAAAAATAATAAATTATATCATATTTTGGAATAAAATATCATTTATATTTGATGCAGAATGGCCTCAATAGAAGTAAATAAGATGTTTACAAAAATAATATTGTTTTTTTAAATCTTATTAATTGAATTATAAGTACTCTTAACAAGGAAAATATTTTTATATCCCTAGAAAGGAATGGGAAATAATTTTAAAATGAATATTTTAGGATAATAGAGTAATGTTCATATTAGAAATGATTTTAATGAAAATATTTCCAAAAAACAAGTAGTTTGGTTCGAGAATCCCCTTTCCTTAAATACCTCTTTACTTCATCAATTTTCAGCCTCCTTACTAATAAACTAAGTTTTGTTAAAACATGGAACCAAAAGTGATTTATGTCTATTTTTTCAATATTGATCAATTGTAATTATTTTATTATATTCCTTAATTCCCTTTAATAAATGTGAAATTTTTTTAATATCACATTTTCCTTAAAATATCTCACCTTGATTAGACTCAATGATCTAACTTAATTTATATTTATACATTATTAATATTAACTCCAAAATATTAGATATAATTATATATATATATTTATTTATTATGAATAATTAATATGATCATCCATATGGGTGGTGATAGGAAAGGAGTCGGAAATGACCACATTGGTGGTTAGCTAATCGTTAATGGGACATTGTCCAAAGAAGAAGAAATAGTAGTATAAAATATAAATAAATTATAAATATAATTGTTAAGTTATTTTACCATCATTAATTTAATGTTAAAATAAAACAAAATTAATTTTAAAAGATTTTGGATTGAATGGAATAGAGAATAATATATAGGAAGAGGAATGTGAGAAGAGATATTGGTGAAAGCATACTATTTTCTCATTGTTGATTCTTTTCTATGACACTAAACACATTGAGTGCCTAGTTTTGAGTGGCTCTAGAACATTCCTATGAAGGATAAGGGGTTAAATATATGGGGTTTGGGTAATTAATTTTCTTTTATATATCAGGGAGGAGTGGTTTTACAAGGGAGTGTGGGGGTTATATATAATTGAGGAGAGGGGTATTTATAGGATAAAATATTGAATAAATTATTATATCCCTAAAAAAACATTAAATATTAATATTTTTTACATTATTAAATATATATGAATAAAATAACATGATTTATGGAATTTTAATAGATTTATATTTCTAATTTATTAGTTTAATCAAAAAGGAAAGGTGAAAAAATGTCAAAATATTATTTTAATGGAATACATTAATTTTTTGAATTTGGAAAATACAATTTAGGTTTAGAACACATATTTACTGAATTTAAATGAATAGTTTATCAAAGTAAATATGTTTTTGTTCATTAAAATATTTCTATAATTGATTATGTCATTATTATATCCTAAATTATGTAATTTAAAATACATCAGTAATGAAGAACCGTATTTTAACTATTCACCTAAAAATTGAATTATTTCTTAAAATTACCAAAAAAATCAAAAAATACAATTTCAATGAATATATTCAAAAATCTATATTCATTTTATCAAAATAAGTTTCTAAAATAGGAAATATTAATTTTAAATATTAAAATTATGATTTTTATGAAATACATTAAAATAAATTTTATTAAAAATATTTTGTTTAATATATTTGAGTTTTTTTAATATTTATATTCATTTTATGTTATTATGAGATTATATATTATATTATACTATATTACTCGTGAAAATTATTATATATTATATATTTTATTATTTTGAGGTCAAATTACTATTCTAACAATTATATTATTATTCCCAATAGTCATATTATTACTCCCAATGGTCATTTTATGATTCCAACAGTAACATTATAATTATACAGTCACATTACCTTATATAAATACATATTCATTCATTCATAAATTATTCACTAAAATTCATCTAAAGGTTTTATATTTTCCTTTCATAAAATGTCAATTATTTTACTAATATTCTATTTATTTTCTATAGTTATGTGAATAGGGGTGATAATTCTAGAAAATTATAATAATCCCAATTTTCCCATTATACATTTTATTTTTTAATATTTTCCCCGTTCCAATATTTTTAATTTCCATAGATTTAGTTTCTGAAAAATTTGAAAAACATTATTAATGAAATATATATATTTTTTATGTTTCTATGTGTTATATGTTTATAATAATATATCATAAAACATGCATTAATTGAAGGAAAAATTTTCACTTATAAACCCTATGTTGTTACATTATTACCCCATCTAAAAATCCCATCCCAAAAATTTCATCTCACATTCTCAATTGATAACAAATAAGTGTACTTCTCTTTCCTTTTTCCTATGATTACCATATAGCCTCATCATATATATGGTTATGTCATGGAACATTTAAAATGTTACTTATCTAGTTTTAAAAAACATTGTATCTATAGTCCAAGATCTTCACCATTTTATCCTCATAAGAAAGGTCGTGATTCAGTTTTATCACCTATAGATTGAGTACATATGAGGGATTTGGTATTTACTTCCTCAATAGAGATATGTGAAACAAATAATATACTTAATCCATGTTTTGTGGAAGTGTTTGAACCTTTTTTGTCATCTCTTGCACAATATCTATTCTAGGTATATATTTTTTCACCAATATCATCCAAAAAAGTAATATTTCTACATCACAACCCATATTGAGATCATTTGGATCCATTTGAATTCTTAATTGGAATCTATTTCTGTAAAAAAACTAAAATAATTGATGATGTTGATCCAATACTCCTTGAAAATTCATTGATCAAGTTCTCATCATTTCATCGAGTGTGTGAATGGTCCTTTTATATTTTCCATTAGTTTGGGAATGATAGTTCATACTAAAATTCAATTCAGTATTCAAAGAATGTTGATGAATTCTCCAAAATTTAGAAGTGAGCCTTTGATAATAATTAGAGATGAAAAAAAGTGGTTCCCTATATATCCTCACCACTTCCTTTATATATATCATGAAAAGTTATTCATGTGATAAATCTCCTTGAATTGTGATGGCGTGGGTAGTCTTGGTGAGTCGATCCACCACAAACCATACCACATTTATTCCATTGAATGTCTTCAGGAGACGAGTGACAAAGTCCATGGTGATGTTATCTAATCTCCATGTGGGTATGGGAAATTGTTTAATCATTTCCTTATATATATTATGCCTTCATTAACTTTAAAACATACTAATCACATTAAGGTGTGCTCATCAATCTATATATTTAGGTTGTCCCACAAAATATACTCTCAAAGATCAGAGTACATCATGGTACTTCTAAGTTGTATGGAGAAATACGAACTATGTGCATTATAAAATAGATCTTTATTTATATCGGGTGATGTAGGTACACAATTTCCAGTTCCAAACTGAATGAACCTATTTTCATCAATGTGTAATTCATGGGGTTTCCCTTACTTTCCTTCTTTCTCGTTCTTTTTAATCTCTATATCATTTCATTGTGCCTCCTTGATCTTTGTATGGATAGATTGATATAAAATAATTTTTTAAAGGTCATATATATTCCCTACCTTTATTATTTCTAGATCTATCATTTTCATATCCATGAAGTTAGGGTATTTATTTTTAGAGACCCAAAACTTGACGTACATGGACATTACATTACTTTAGCGGAATACTTAATACATAACAAAAACACACACACAAGGACCGAAATAGTTTAGTGTCTTTGGAAAATTGGAACGTAATCTTCTAATCATGGTGAAAAATCTTCAACGTCTCCTATAAATATCTTCCCCATTTTTTTACCTAAAACCTTTCTTTATATCCTAGGGAAAAGAAAACATAAAAAGTTTGAGCTCAAATGCTCAGTAAGGGTAAGCATGGATAAAATAAAACATACCATATACATTTGAACTTAAAAACATGAACATAATGTTTAAACATCAAAATCTTGATCAATGACATAAAACATGAAAGTAAGTAAGGCACAAATCATAAAGAAACCTTAAGAATGATAAAATAGCATGGGAATAAAACATGTAATTGTGGAAACCATTAAGCACATGATATGATTTCCATTTTAGCCAAGGCATTACTGCCAAGACCATCTTAGTGGACAAATTCCCTTTCTGAATCAAGTTCACTCCTTGTTCCAGTTCTGTATTACTGAACCGGTTTAACTTGTCGTTCCAGCCATGTCTATCTCATGAGATATAAATCTTTACCCAATGCATTGGAGGGAGATATAGGTCTCACCCATCTCATAATGAAATCATTATTTTGTGTGCCACAAAATCATAAATCTACATAATAGCATAACCCATGTAATAAAATGGGATTCTTAAACATCATGCCATCATAACATAATCCATAAACAATTGATATCATTTCATCATAAGAAAATTAAAACCATTTAAATCATAGATACATTTTACTTGAAACATACACATATGAAATAATGTCATCTTAGATGGAAAATAGTTTTGACAAAACACTTGAAATGAATTCTTGAGGAAAATATCCTTTCTTCTTTAAAATCATTTTCTTTTCACAAAAATTCCAGGCAATTTTAAAAGATAAGGGTTTTGTTGAAAATAATCATGCAATCTTGTAGAGGAAGCTTCTTGAAAATGAGGCGTTATGAAACTATAAAAATCTATTCATGCCATATAAGTTAAAAATAACATTCTCATCGTACTTTTGTCAGAAAAGTAAAAAACTACCTTATATGGTAACCAAAGGAAAAATTTCATTCATACAATGTGGTAAAAAGTCAATAAAGGGTAAAAATGATTTTAAACATTCATGGAAGAATGGTAAACATTTTATGAAAGAATTTTTAGAAAAAATGGTCATGGATAATAAATGTAACCCCAGTAAATACTTACGTATAAGCAATCTCAGATAAAATGAGATTGAAAATTTATCCCTTACCTTAGGTCTGATTTGCTTCGTACGTATCTGAACCTCCTCTTCTTTGAAGTGCCTCTTTGAGACCTCCTCTTAGGGTATTAAAATTGGTATTTGAAGAAGACCAGAACCTCTAGGATGTTACTAGTGAAGAGGATAAGAGAATTTGGTAGGGTTTGGCCGAGCATGAAGGCTCAAAGTGGTGTGAGGAAGAGAGGGAGGAGGTTCCCTTTTATAAGGGAGGAGGGGGGAACCTTTGAAAATATAAGAAATATTAGTTTATATTAAATCCCAACCCCACTTAAAAACGTCCAAAATGACTCATATCAGAATATTAGATGAGATAGGGTTGTAATATCATCAACCAATAAAATTTATACATGTTAGGAATTTATTTTAAACATTATCAACTAGATTTATCCATACTTAATCAATTTAATTTTATTTGTGGTAATAACATTCTAAATTTTAAATTCTAACAAATAATTACTTATTTGTTGTGAATTATCTATAATTGGATAATTTATAACATTTTAGACCATATAAATTTAAATTTATAATTTTTATATATTTTTTGTGATTTTTAAACAATTTTATAATATGTTATTTTTATAAAATAACAATAGTGTCAATTTTGACACTATTCATTTATATGAATTTAAATAAAATATATACAGAAGATATGTTCGAACTAAAAGCTTTAATAGATTCATAAAAGATAATATTTATCTAGAAAATTCGTGGAGAACATTAAATAGTTCATATAATATTTATTTTATTATGTTTAAAACCATTTATTTGGTTTATCTCATAATAAAATAATTACTACAACATTTTTGTATAATTATTTAATATACTTATTTGTTGCATAAAAATTAAAACAAAAATCCTATAATGAATATAAATCTATTAAATTTCACAATAATACTTTTACATGAATTTATCATCTTAAAATTACAATATTTAAATTGTTATATTTATTAAATTATGAAGGTGACAACTTTGGCATCATTTAAAATAATATAATATAAGTGTCATAATCACTTTTATAAGACGAAAAATGGTTATATATTAGGTAATTGGATTATTAAGGTGTAGATATGCACTAACAATAAGTTTTGGTCAGTTTTGTGGGCATTTTAATGGGTATTATTATTTCAATAAAACTATATTACCGATTTTTCACTTAATAAATAATTTATGCATCATTAATGTATCACCATTAATGACAATTATTTAATCCCTAAAAATTCTAAATAAATTATCATGATTTAGATAATTTTATTATCTTTCTGGAGACTATTCATGTTCTATGTTTTATGATGTTTATCACTAAATTAAAATTATTATACTTATAAGATTTAAGAGAGTGACATGTTGTCACTTTCTTTGGTTTTAATAATAATTAAATTATTTTTATGGTCAAAAGCCCATAAAATAAATCTAATCCGACCCTTAGGTGATATGGGTCTACTTTTATCCATCCAATAGAATTTTGTCATGTGTTAGGGTAATTTTATAATATTATATTTACCCTTAATTACCTGATTTACCTTTAACTATGGTAAATAAAATTTACCGTATTACTATTCATAATTCCAAAAAATAAAAAGTAGCCTATTAACATAATTTGGACCCAATGATTCCAAATATGTAATCCATTTTTTCAAATTCAATACAAATAAGTTGCAGAAATTAAATTAAAATTAATCTCGTTGTCGAATGAAAACGGGTTTTTGTTTAAAACATTGCAAAAGATTGAATTGATTTAACCTACGAATTCAATGTAAAATCAATGATAATGACATAAATTATATTAAATGGTAAAAATATATTCTATTTATACTTTAAAACCATTCAATATTATAATTTAACCATATAAATTATTGCGATGAAAAAAGTTGTTTTTAATTAAAATATAGCGTGTTTTTACTATTCATCAAAATATGAAATTTACCAGAATAATATGAAAAATTTATCCAAAGTAAATTTTTATTTCCTGATTCCAAAGAAGAATTTTATTTTGTCAAATTGAACTTATAAATATTCCAAAAACTATATTTATAGTGGGTGCGCCATTAAAAGGCGGCAAAACTGCATTTTTTGAAAAATACTTATTTTACCTGAAAAAATTATTTTCTTCTTATACCATGTTCTAGAATATGTGTAAGATGAATAATAATGTTATAAAATTCAAAATTTAGTTAATACTATTCATAATGGCTAGTTCATAATAATATTATAATAATATATCGTTGTTTAGTAAAACCCGGTATTGCATACAACACACGCTATCGAGGAAGGTCGCAATTGCGTGTAATGAAAGTCAAGTCAGGGTTGCATGTTGTGCAAGAATCCTTCTTTGTTTTGTATAATATAATCCAACCATATTTCATTTATACATTGAATATATATGTATATATACTCAATGTTGCGTAGAATAACTATTATCAAAATTGTGTGTAACACGATCCAAGAATAGTGTTACGTATACTGCAAGATAATAAGGTGTTGTGTATAGCGCAAGGTAATCTTGGTGTAGCATACAACGCAAGACATTAATGAAATTAAAATAATATTTTTCATAAAATCTCAGGGTGTTACATTCTACCCCCCTTAAAATGAATTTCTCCCTCGAAATTCGTCGGGGTTATACATGTTTTACTATTCGAAAGATTCTTCAATAGAAACCCACATCGTAAAAAAGAATACCAAAAATTATCTTTAAAAACTAAAGTATGAAATGTAACGGTTACCCATATTAACTAATCAATGGGTTTCCACGTAGTATAACATAGGTGAAAATATGGATATGGAAGAGAAATCTAACCGTCATGTTCTGATGGAGAGTGGTAGAGAACATGGATATGAAATAGACAACAATCACAAAGCCATAGATTTGCGATGATCTAAGGTACCATCTGATTCATCGAAAATAAGAGCACTAGGACAACATTTTTTGGTTTTCAATATCATTTTCCTAAAGTTGAAAATTTTGAATTAGAAGAAATACCTACTTTATTTCGATATAATCTCACCGTTGTCTGTGACTTGAAAAATTTCCACTTCATCTCTTAAAGAAATGAAGTTTAATTTTTCATTCGTGAAGTGTTAGCAGATCATGTGATAGAATGATGGGTCATTCCGTCTTTCTTAATCAAAAGGTTAGAAATAGTTATATACATAAGTCCATCTATCGTATATTGTTCCAAAATGGACATATACTTCATCTATCATACCACTTAATAAAATAAAACTAGTTTATACTAACTAGGGACTTCCTATAGGCCATTGGTAGGCAATAAAGGCCTCTCACACTTAGGTTGTGGTTTCGATTCCCACAGCCTTGTCCGACGCGATGGGTTGTCGCTCGTCCTGCAGGTTTTCCTTTTTCTAAAACTACATTACTATAACATCCCATCAATAATATCGAAAAAAGTTCTATCCTTAAACAATACTAACTTATGTCCAACATAATCCTTTCCAATATTTAGGCTTATCCAAAATATTGTTGTCCAATCTCATATTATAGTGATAATGATTACCAAAGAGTTCATATAAAAAGCATGTTAATACCATCGTTGATCCCCATATATCATGAGATATGTCTTTTTGGTCACATTCCAAACATTTGAAGGCCTTAATCATGTATTCTCTTGAAAAATGAATACCCATTAAATCTTAGTGAAAACATGAGTGCTGTCAAAATTTAACTCTTTTCACATACCAAAACCTCAAACCATGATATAACTATTTCCTTATATCAATCATGAGCTCATGAATACTGTAAAACATTTCATTTTCTCTTTATCCCTTCATTATGCACATATCATCTGCTTTCCAAAATATCTCAATCACTATCCATGGTTACTGGTACCATAAAATTATTGAAAACCACAATAGACCAATACATAAATATTCCAATATTACACGATACTATATACAACATTATTTTGGAATCCCATTACATAAACACTTAATCATTCCACCACATCGTTGTCATATTCAACATTTCCAATAGTGATCGCATGTGACTTCCCTTTGTCCTTTTCCTTAAGTGGTTTCTCATGTCGATCATCACTAACCCTTGGATTAGGTGATTTATTAGCATAATGCTCCGTGTCCTTGAACTTGAAGCATTGAAGTGTTGGTGGTGCGTTCTCTGTGGTATTTTCTTTATTCACATCATTAGAAACAATTTTTCCATTACTTCGACACTCAGCTGCTTGATGACCTTCTTTTCCACACTTAAAACATTTTCTAGTCCCTTTAAGACAATCTCCACTATGCTTCTTTCCACACTTTGAGCATAAGGAAACATTCATCTTCCTTTCACCATTATTCTGAGATTTCTCCTTGATCTCCATCTTTCGTTTCTTGTCAAAACTATAAGATGTATAAGTAACACCAACTTCCATTTCTACCTTGATAGCACAACGCACAATTTCTTCATAGCTACTGAAGTCTCTTATAGCTAATTCCCTTCAAATATTTGGTTTTAAGCCACTGAAGAATCGATCAACTTTACTTTTAGGTTGGATGATAAATCCAGATGCATACCTTGCAAGCCTTGTAAAATTCGTTTCGTATATACCAACAGATTCATCATCCTTTTGCTTTAGTTCAAGAAACTCCTTCTCCATCTTTGTTCGAAGAATACGAGGGAAGTACTTATTGAAAAATAAGTTCTTGAACTCGTCCCATTCCATGGTCTCAATTTCATCACTTGGCCTCGTATTCTTGATAAGATTCCACCATTGATCAGCTTCACCTTCCAAACGATATACTGCTAAGATGACTTTATCATGTTCATAACGTTGAAGAACTGAAAATATCTTTTCAGTGGTACTGATCCATTGTTCGGCAACAAGTGGATCAGAAGACCCACTGAAAGAAGGTGGACGTTGCCTCATTAAGGACTCAAAAGAATATTGTTCCCTTTTCTGCTTATTCGGAAGTCCAGAATGATTCATAGCTTATGTAAGTATAGCAATAAGATTTTTCACTCCATCTCCCATAACATTTGTTTGTTCAGGAGGAAAATCATTACATTGTCCATTTCATTGATCAACACGGTTCCTTCGGGTTCTAGCCATCGTCTAAAACCCAAAAAGAATAGTGTGAGAGGAAAAATCATGCTAGGGAAAACAACATAATAAAGGGGGAGTACCTTCAATATCTATCATCTTAGGTTTAATTCTAAGATCGTTACCATAATTCTAGGACTACAACCTATATTTATACTTAACCTTATGGACATCCCTAGACATACCTTAGAAATATCTCTAGGGATCTCACTAAAGTTCTCGCATCCAATTTTCCAAAGGTTGACTAAACCTTTCCTTTGATACCAACTGTAGAGACCCAAAACTTGATGTACATGGACATTAAATTACTTTAGCGGAATACTTAATACATAACAAAAACAGACACACAAGGACCGTTATAGTTTAGTGACTTTGGAAACATGGAACGTAATCTTCTAATCGTGGTGAAAGATCTTCAACATCTCCCATAAAGATCTTCCCCTTTTTTTACCTAAAACCTTTCTTTATGTCCTGGGGAAAAGAAAACATAAAAAGGGTGAGCTCAAATGCTTAGTAAGGTTAAGCATGGATAAAATAAAACATACCATATACATTTGAACTTAAAAACATGAACATAATGTTTAAACATCAAAAGCATGAGCAATGACATAAAACATGGAAGTACGTAAGGCATAGATCATAAAGAAACCTTAAGAATAATAAAATAGAATGGGAATAAAACATGTAATTGTGGAAACCATTAAGCACATGATATGATTTCCATATCAGCCAAGGCATTGCTGCCAAGACTATCTTTGTGGACAAAGTCCCTTTCTGAATCGAGTTCACTCCTCGTTCCAGTCCTGTATTACTGAACCAATTTAACTTGTCGTTCCAGCCATGTCTATCTCATGAGATATAAATCTTTACCCAATGCATTGGAGGGAGATATAGGTCTCACCCATCTCATAATGAAATCATTCTTTCGTGTGCCACAAAATCATAAATCATACATCATAGCATAACCCATGTAATAAAATTGGATTCTTAAACATCATGCCATCATAACATAATCCATAAACAATTGATATCATTTCATCATAAGGAAATTGAAACCATTTAAATCATAGAGACATTTTACTTGAAACATACGCATATGAAATATTGTCATCTTAGATGGAAAATAGTTTTGACAAAACACTTGAAATGAATTCTTGATGAAAATATCATTTCTTCTTTAAAATCATTTTCTTTTCACAAATTTCGATGCAATTTTAAAATATAAGGGTTTTGTTGAAAATAATCATGCAATCTTGTAGAGGAAGCTTCTTGAAAATGAGGAGTTATGAAACTGTAAAATTTCGTTCACGCCGTTTAAGTTAAAAATAACATTCTCCTCGTACTTTTGTCGAAAAAATCAAAAAGTACCTTATATGGTAACCAAAGGAAAGATTCCATTCATACAATGTGGTAAAAAGTCAATAAAGGGTAAAAATGACTTTAAACATTCATGGAAGAATGGTAAACATTTTATGAAAACATTTTTAGAAAACATGGTCATGGATGATAAACATAACACCATTAAATACTTACATATAAGCAATCTCGGATAAAAATGAGATTGAAAATTTATCCCTTACCTTAGGTCCGATATGCTTCGTACGTATCTGAACCTCCTATTCTTTGAAGCGCCTCTTTGATACCTCCTCTTAGGGCATTAAAATTGGTCTTTGAAGAAGACCAGAACCTCTAGGATGTTACTAGGGAAGTGGATAAGGGAATTTGGTAGGGTTTGGCCAAGCATGAAGGCTCAAAGTGGTGTGAGGAAGAGAGGGAGGAGGTGCCCTTTTATAAGGGAGGAGAGGGGCACCTTTGGAAATATAAGAAATATTAGTTTAAATTAAATCCCAAACCCACTTAAAAAACCTCCAAAATGACTCATATCCAAATATTAGATGAGATAGGGTTTTAATCTCATCAACCAATAAAATTTAGACATGTTAGGAATTTATTTTAAACATTATCAACTTGATTTATCCTTACTTAATCAATTTAATTTTATTTGTGGTAATAACATTCTAAATTTTAAATTATAAAAAAAATTACTTATTTGTTGTGAATTATCTATAATTGGATACTTTATAACATTTTAGACCATATAAATTTAAATTTATAATTTTTATATATTTTTTTGATTTTTAAACAATTTTATAATATGTTATTTTTATAAAATAACAATAGTGTCAATTTTGACACTATTCATTTATTTGAATTTAAATAAAATATATACAGAATATATGTTCGAACCAAAAGCTTTAATAGATTCATAAAAGGTCATATGTATCTATAAAATTAGTGTAGAACATTAAATAGTTCATATAATATTTATTTTATTATTTTTAGAACCATTTATTTGGTTTATCTCTTAATAAAATAATTACTGCAACATTTTTGTATAATTATTTAATATTCTTATTTGTTGCATAAAAATTAAAAATAAAATCCTATAATGAAGATAAATCTATTAAATTTCACAATAATAATTTTACTCTAATTTATCATCTTAAAATCACAATATTTAAATTGTTATATTTATTAAATTATGAAGATGACAACTTTGGCATCATTTAAAATATAATAATATAAGTGTCATAATCACTTTTATAAGACTCCAAACGGTTATATATTAGGTCATTGGATGATTAAGGTGTAGATATACACTAAAAATAAGTTTTGGTCAGGTTTGTGGGCCTATTAATGGGTATTATTATTTCAATAAATACTATATTACTGATTGTTCACTTAATAAATAATTTCTGCATCATTAATGTATCATCATTAATGACAATTATTTAATCCCTAAAAATTATAAATAAATTATCATGATGTAGATAATTTTATTATATTTCTTGAGACTATTCTTGTTCTAAGTGTTATGATGTTTATCACTAAATTAAAATTGTTATACTTATAAGATTTAAGAGAGTGACATGTTGTCACTTTCTTTGGTTTTAATAATAATTAAATTATTTTCATGGTCAAAATTCCATAAAATGAATCTAATCCGACCCTTAGGTGATATGGGTCGACTTTTAGCCATCCAATAGAATTTTTTCATGTGTTAGGGTAATTTTATAATATTATATTTACCCTTAATTACCCGATTTACCTTTAACTATGGTAAATAAAATTTACCGTAGTCGCTATTCATAATTCCCAAAAATAAAAAGTAGCATATTAACATAATTTAGACCCACTGATTCCAAATATGGAATCCATTTTTTCAAATTCAATACAAATAAGTCATAGAAATTAAATTAAAATTAATCCCATTGTCAAATGAAAACGGGTTTTTTTAAAACATTGCAAAAGATTGAATTGATTTAACCTACGAATTCAATGTAAAATCAATGCTAATGACATACATTATATTAAATGGTAAAAATATATTCTATTTATAATTTAAAACCATTAAATATTATAATTTAACCATATAAATTATTGTGATGAAAAAAGTTTTTTTTTAATTAAAATATAGCGTGTTTTTACTATTCATCAAAATATGAAAGTTACCAGAATAATATGAAAAATTTATCCGAAGTAAATTTTTATTTCTTGATTCCAAATAAGAATTTTGTTTTGTAAAATTGAACTTATAAAAATGTAAAAAACTATATTTATAGTGGGTGCGCCATCAAAAGGTGGCAAAACTGCATTTTTTGAAAAATACTTATTTTACCCGAAAAATTTATTTTGTTCTTATACCATGTTCTGGAAAATGTGTAAGATGAATAATAATGTTATAAAATTCAAAATTTAGTTAATACTATTCATAAATACTAGTTCATAATAATATTATAATAATATAGCGTTGTTTAGTAAAACTCGGTATTGCGTACAACACACGCTATCGAGGAAGGTCGCGATTGCGTGTAATGCCAGCCAAGTTAGGGTTGCGTGTTGTGCAAGAATCCATCTTTGTTTCGTATAACAGAATCCAACCATATTTCATTTATACATTGAATATATATATATATACTCAATGTTGCGTAGAATAACTATTATCAAAATTGTGTGTAACACGATCCAAGAATAGTGTTGCGTATACTGCAAGCTAATACGGTGTTGCGTATAGTGCAAGGTAATCTTGGTGTAGTATACAACACAAGACATTAATGAAATTAAAAGAATATTTTTCATAAAATCTCGAGGTGTTACATTATAAATCCATATCATTGATAGAGTAGTAGGTTTTTTTCTTCCAATTGCATCAGCTACCTAGTTAAAAATTCTACTATGGTAGTGAATAGAGAAATTGTTTTCCTTGCTAATCTATAACCATAATTTTTATGAATGTTAATCTCTTTCTATGTGAAAATATAATTTTAACACTTTATATATATATCATACATCTCAAAATAGAGGTAGTGCCACCAAATTTTCAA
The DNA here is from genome assembly GCA_963277665.1 of Viscum album. NCBI lineage: Eukaryota > Viridiplantae > Streptophyta > Magnoliopsida > Santalales > Viscaceae > Viscum > Viscum album. Next base: position 1,995,287,908 of record OY728143.1, on the reverse strand, counting down.
AGAGAAGATTGTAGATGATAATGAAAGATCATGAAATAGGATCTTATGATCATGAATTTTGACTTTTAATGAGGCCCGGGTAATAAATTTATCATTATGTATTAGTATACATCACAAACCATTATTTAAATAATAACTATATATCTGAAACCCTTCTCCTATTTAGGGTAGTGTGAGTATAGGAACAGTGATTAACCTCTTATTGATCTCCTTCAATATTTACTCACATTATTTTTCCTAGACATAGTTTACCAATTCATTATTAAAATAGTTAGAAGGATTTATAATATTTAAAAATATCTCACAAAACCTTAGCAGTACATAGGTAAGACAAGAAAACTATGGATTTTTAGGACACTTGAGGGTATGGACTATTCTTCAATTTCCTTTTTCTTTGAATAGTCCATAAATATCCCCCCTTTTATGATCATGTGTCGAAACAATGTGACTTGATGCTTTAAAAAGTAACACTTTATAAACATATAATATGTTTTATTCTTTATTATTATCATCATCACAATCCTTATATGTTCTTCAATTCTTCCTTTCTAATGATGTAAATTCAAATATTTTCAATAAATACTACTATAAATTTGTAATGGCAGTCTCTAAATACTCTATTTATCAAATTCATAAATATTTCAAGGGAATTAGTAAATATAAATGGAATCACTATGAAATCATAATTCCTATACCTTTTATTTATGTTTTCCTTATAAATATCTACCTTATATACCTTCAGTTTATGATATCAAAAATGATGATCCACCATTGAGAAGTATCAATATCCTTATAGTTGATTGAAAAAGTAATCAATCCTTTGATGAAGATAGTTGTTCTTTATAGTAATATTATAAAGATCTAGAAAATCAATACACATCCACATTTATCCACCCTTTTCTTAACAAATAGAATCGACACAGCCTAAGGTGATGCACTGGGGTATATGAACCCTTTTTACAAATTCCCTTATTGAAGGTTCTTAAATCCCTCTATGTTGATTGAGGCCATCATATAGTGGAATTTGGAGATATTAGGTATAAACTCTATTGAAAAGTTTACCTCGTGATATGGGGATGTTTAGGTAACTATTAAAGAAATATATTAGTATATTCTATAAAATTTTTCATTTCCTCATGGTTAGTTTTTTCCTTTAACACAACCATTTGGGAAAGATATTCTTCTTCATAGGGTATTATCACCCACACCATTGAGGTATTTTCCAAAGGATATTCAAGATCTTCCTTACATCTATATAGAAGCATGGGATAGTTTGTAATATAGAAATATATTTAATTATCTTAATATTTTATATGATCTATATATATAAAGATCCAATCCATTTCCATTATAGCACCAACTTCCACAAATGGAAGAATTATGAGATTCTATAGAAGAATATTCCCACATATGCTAACAGGAGAAGAGTCCAATACTTGGGTTTCATTGACCAAAACACTAAGTGTTTTTAAATATATAGTTACATTAAGGTGTTACAGTTTTGATTCAATAAACATAAAAAATTATAGGATATAAAGGAATTTATATAACCAGAAAAAAAAACTTTTTACATTATTGAGTGAATAGGAAGTAAACTATATATGGATTTATTTTAATCTTCTACCTCAATGGTAGTGTTGGCATAACTTTTAACCTTATTCCATAAAATTTTTATGTTATTAAAATTAATTACCCTTAAATACTATTTGTTTAGTGAAATCTATTGTATAGTTATTTTCTCCTAACAATTGGAGCATTGAACCATGGGTGGTGCCTTTCATTATTCTATCATTTTGGACAGATTCATCATTTCTATTAATCATTCATGAGCTTAATGACCTTATATCCTAAACATAAATCATTACCATATAAATTTGGGTAAATTGACATGATTAATTCTCCCATATTTTTAACATGTGGGTGGTTGGACATTCTTTCCTCTATTTTAATTTGATCCCCCAATATAAAACTCAATATTTTGTTTCTTATATTAATAATCAGGGGACCATTATATGAACATAATATCTACATTAAGATCATATAAAACTAATTATTAATAACTCTTTAAGTATTAGATGGATAGATCCTTTCATTGGTGTGGCTTTAAACCTATAAAGAATCTATCTAGTTTCATATGTTTATTGATAACAAAACCTGAGGAGAATCTTGAATGAATTGGGAAATTTTCCTCATAAGTAATGATAGATTATCCATCAATTTTCTAAACCTCTATGAATTCTCTATCTCTTTTCAAAACATTCAAATGAGATAATTGTTAATAAATAACATCATATAGTCTTCCCACTATATTTCATCAATTCCATCCTCCATCTTGGTATTTTTTATCAATACAAACTATTGATTAGCCTCTCCATCTAAATGATAAATTGATAGAGTGAACATCTCATTATTAGATCATTGGATCATATAAAATATATTTTTCATTGAGTTCACCCAATTATACACAAAAAGTGGATCATAAAACCCATTAAATTTTGGTGTTCATTTCCACATAAGTGACTCAATATCTAGTTTCTCTTTCTTATGTGAAGGTGGATGTTTATCCTAGTTCTAATTTTTATAAATAACCTAATATTTTTTGGTAATATTCTCAATAATTTTTGTAACTCCACCTCCCATTACTTTGGTAAATTTTTTTAAAAAAATTGTTCCATTTTTTCTTCACAATGGATGTTAGTTTGGTTTCTCTTGATTCCAGATATTTATAAAATTTAAAAGGTTTGAACAAAAAAAAATTATGAAATCATGAATATGTAATTTATTCATATGTGAAAATTAATTCTAAAATCATATTTTATGTGATCCCTTTATTTAGGATTATTATATAATAATTTTTATAGGATCAAGTGATTTAATCCATTACTAATAATAAAAAAATATTTACTTTAGATATATATCCTTCATAATGGTTTATATAGATTTTGTGATTAACCAAGTAATATTTCATTGGAGTTCCAAACCATGTTTTTTAGAAAGTATTTTTTAATATTCCAAGTTATAATTGAGTTAATACCCAATCCACCCTTTTTTGGGTTATTAACACTTAGTACATATGCACCACAACCACATCCACTTGTAGTATCCAAAGATGTATTTTATTTCCTAGAAACCATGAACTCTTATACTTTACCAAAACATATAATGATTAACTACATATATAATTAACCTTATGGTTTTCACTAATATTTTCTAATCCCAATTCCCAAATTAACTAAATTATAATCTAATTCCAACTAAAGAAACCCATGTTTTTCATATATATATATGAAATAATTTTTAATATAAACAACATAATAGTGATATAATATAGGATCCAAAGGTTTACTATATTGGGAAAATTAGGTTCATACATCAATTATAAAAAATAATACTTAAATACAGCTTCTTTATCCTCTTATGACCTCTCACATTCTTTTTAGTACATGTAATAACTGGAGGATATACATAAAAATAGTCATCTAAAAGACCAGTTGTGGGAGGAATATCATGGCTGGAATAAGGGACATAAATCAATAGTACATGGGTGAACAAGTCAACATACTCATATCATAAGAATAGTATCAAAATTATACTCAGGAGGGGAATTTGTGGTTAAGGAATTTAATGTGGTATATGAATGATAATGAGACTTCATAACATAGTGATAAAATACCTCACAAAGTTGTGAACAGAGATAGCATCATGTTTATCCATAAAATATGATCATAAATTATAACTTAATAATTTTGAATAAATATAGAATCATGTTAATTAATAATGAACATAATCACATGAGATATATCGCATTATATAATTCATTGGAGGTCTATATAATTATAGGCCCACTAGTCACATCATAAAATTACCGTAATCATTCAAGACATATGGAAATAAAACATATAAAAATCATGGTCATGAAATTAACCCACGAAAAGGAATGGATTTCATAATGGTTTCCTAAAACATACTTTAAGAAATTGCCTTTATTGGTTCCCAAAAATATAAGGCGGTCATATTTTTTCATAAAATCTCATTTTTATTCAAAGAAGAAACAACTCAATAGGTGTCAAAGAGTTATTTGAAAAAAATAATTATATTTTCAAAAAAATCATTATAATTTACTTAGAAGTATTTAGACAAGTTAAAAACATGTATATCCATATAAATAAAAGGGAATGAATTTTGAATGTAAATTTTTTTGATAGTATATGAACATCCATAATGGGAATGATTTGAAATAGAAGATAACTCAAAAAGAAATAATTAGGTTTGAGAATCCCCTTACCTTAAATCCCTATTTATTTCATTACTTTCCCACATCCAGAATAATAAACATAGGTTTATTAAAACCTAGAAACAAAAGTGAATTATGTTCATTTTTTCACTCTTGGTTAATTATAATCATTGGATTCTATTCTGTAATTCCCTTTGTTAATGGTGAAACATTTGGATATCATATATTCTATAAAATATTCCATCTTGCTTTAATTTAAAAATATTTCCTAATAGTTTTTTATAAAATATTATGATTAATTAGAAAACCAGAATTAAATATATTTATAAATTAATATATTATATATAATTTATTTTGATAATCCATATTGTTGGTGATAAGAAATGAGTAGGAAACATCCTCGTTGGTGGTCAACAGGACATTAATGGGATACTGTTCAAAGAAGAAGAAAGAGACGTATGAAATATAAATACATCATAAATATAATTATTATAAAAGTTTTTCATCATTAATATAATTTTAATATACTAAAAATTTAATATTATAAGAGTTGGGTTTGAAATAAAAAAAATAAAAATGAAGATAATAGGAAAGTGGGATGATAAGTTGAGGAAAAAGTTTATCTTTTCTCAGTGTTCCTTATTTTTTATGACCCTAAACTTTTTGAGAGATTCATGTTGAGTGGCTCAATAACATTACAAAGGATTATAATAGTATTAATATATGATATTTGGGTAGATTAATGGATTTTTTATTTATATGATGATAGGTTTTCAAAGGGATCATTGAGGGGTTATATATACCTGGGGAGAGGGGTGTTTTAAGGATAAAATATTGAATAAATTATAATATTCAATTTAAACCATTCAATTTAAATATTTATGAACTTATAAAATATATTTGGATAAAATAACATGATTTTGGGACCTTTAATCACTTTATAATTATAATTTAGTAGTTTAGTCAAAAGGAAATGTGTAAAATGACAAAATATTTTTTCAATGGAGTTATTAAGACTTTAGATTTTGGAAAATTTGTTTTAGGATTAGAAAATGTTTTTGTTACATTTAAATGAATCATTTATGTAATTAAATATATTTTTGTTGATACAATATTTCTTTAATTTATTGGGTCATTATTACATCATGAATGATGTAATTTAAAATACATCGTTTATGAATAAACTTTATTTTTACCATTCACTTAAAAATTAAAGTATTTCATAAAATTGCCAAAAAAAAAATTACCCTTAAAAAAATTCTATTTACTAATTCTGAAAATTAAATTAATTTTATCTTAATAATTTTATAAAATAGGAGATTATAAATTTTAATATAAAAATTTTGAGTTTTATGAAATAACTTAAAATGAATTTTTTTTTTAAAAAGTTTCTATAATTTCTTTGAGTTTTTTTAGTATTGATATTTATTTAATGGTATTAAAATACATATATTTTATTAAATTAATTATGATAAATATTATTTATATTTTATTTTATTTTATGGATATAAAATTACTATTATAACGGTCAGGTTATTTTTTCCAAATATTGGGTTACTATTCCTAATATTCGTGTTATTATTCCAACAGACGCATTATTATTCTAATAGTCACATTACATATTATAAATATATATTCCTTCCTTAAAATATTATTCAATAAAAATTCATCCTATGTTTATATATATTCATTTTCAATGATGTTGATTGGTTTATTAATATTTTATTTACTTTCTATAGTGTTGTTCATGGGGAAAATAATTTTAACAGAATAGAAGGTTCTATTTTCTCATTACACTTATTCCTTTCAATATTTTTCACCCATTGTAATATTTGAAATTTTAATGGGTTTAGTTGTTGTGTAATGTAATTATATCCATTAATTAAATAAATTTGTATTCATGTTTCTATCTATTGTATGTGCATAATACTATATAATACAACACATATTTATTCATGAAAAAAATATCACTTATAAACAATAGGTCATTACATTGATGTCTCGTAAAACTTGCCAAAACACTTCTTTAATCTTAGTTACCATGGAGAGTATCTTCACCCCATATACTTACTTCTAATAAAATATAAAAACCTACAACATATACAATAACATAATATAACATTATGTTCAATGGGTAGTGGGGAATTCCGAATCTCTTTAGTTTATAGAAATTGGTTACACTTCAAGACTCAACCTATGCTTCCAAAATACAAGTGAAATTAATAAATTGGTAAATATATTTACCACTTGATGTTGTTTACCAATAAACTCCATACTCATAATATTTTTCTTCACCATATCATTAATTAAATAATAATATATCATGATGTGATTTTTTTGAGTGTGTTGTTCTATATTATTTATCAATTCAATGTCACTTTTTTTGTCACACTGAATTATCATTGGTTGTCATACCATAACATTGATATCTTTCAATTGTTTCTTCATCCAAATAAGATATGTACTAACCTTGGTAAAAGATAAATATTTTTATTTTATTTTAATTAAATAAAAATAATCTTATTTATTACATATCCAACCTATACAATTTTTTATAATATAAAATGATCGACCACTTATGAAAATTTGATCCAAAATGTCACTAGATAAATATTTATAATAAGAAAAAAATACATGATTTTTCCAACCTTGTAAACCAAACCATAATTCATTATTATAAAAATATAACTCATAATTCCCATCATTGATTTAAGTTGATCTTACTTTTAAAACATTAAAAATTTCTTCCTTGAATATGGAATAGAATCTGTTTTGGCCTAAATACATTGAGATAGATTAAAATCACTATGGTTCTTCCACATAAAGTAGAATGCAGCCCCTCATTATTTTCATGATTTACTAGTTTAGTTCCAACTTATATCAGAGTCAAAATTGTTTTTCACTATACTATTCTGAAATTCCTTAGTATTTCCCTTTCTTACGTCATTTTTTAGATGTATAAAATTATTTCATTTTGAAGTATTTTTATCCCCAAAAAGTAATTCAATTATTCAATTAATGAAATTTAAAACTATAAACTCATTAATTGATCAAAAATAACTATAACACACCAAGGTTTTAAAAAAATAAATGAAATTCATGAAAAAAATTTTAATTAGATATTTATAACTATCCTTTAAACATGATTTTGCTTCTTTTTTTAATTTCAAAAAATGTCCATTTACAATTTTGATCGGTAAGTTATTTAGAGTCTAATGGAACCAAAATGATTTTTTGGTGAATAGTAACTAGCCCTTATAAATATAAATATTAATAGTAATATTACCCAAATGAATATTAAATTTTATTATTATTTTATTTTCTAAAGGGTATAATATAATGAGATGTCGATTAATTTTCAAGGTATTAAAAAAAGAGTTATATATTTAAAATTGTTATTTTATATTAAATTATGATTTTATTTGTAAATTAAATTAATTATATTTATAAAATTAATTTCTAAAAATGGAGTTCATTTTTGAATTCTAAATGTCAAAAAATGGTTAGGGTGAATTTTTGGGATTTTTCTAAAATAGTTGAATTTTCGGTGAATAGTAAAAATACAGTTTTGAGTTTTCAGTAAGTTAAATGAAATAATTAATGATGTAATAATTCTGGTAGACTTTTGTACAGTAAAATAATATTTTAGGTTTCCCAAGTGTCTAATACCATGGGAAAATACCCTGGGCAAGCCCATGGTTCTACAAATACCAATAATGAGGCGTCCCTTGGAAGTTATTAAAATATTCCCTCACCTATTCTATAAATACCAACCCATTCCTTCATTCCATTCATTACAATTTCTACCACAACAATGATCTATACTTCTTAACTCCCTATTAATCCTCCCAAGGTGTCCTCAATCCACCAATCCCCCAACCTTCAAGTCTTATTAGTTACTCTATAAGGTAAGAGAATTCTCAACTTATTTCATTTTTTATTCAAGTTCTCTTTTATGTGGCATAACTTTCAAGGTTCCATAACATGTTCTTATTTAAATTTTATTCTATCTATATAATTTTTTATGTTTCATTTATATATGTTTTACCCCTTTCCTCTCTCTTTTTAATGTTTTCTAAAACCATTTTCCAAGCCGTTAGGCTGTCGAGTTTTTAGTAAGGGATTTCTCAACTATTCTTTTTTTTATTTCCTTTCTTTTATTATTATTTTTTCACCAACCCATATCCAACTATAATTAATGATCCAGTATCTTAAATATTATTTATTTAATCATATTTATGTAATATTTACCATTATACTTATTCTTATTTTCCACTTATTCAAGATATTAAAATATTTTTCGTGATGTATCGATTTACCGACATCGTGGACGATGTGATTTCAATTTGTTTTACATCCTTCAAAGATGGCCATGAAACCATTTTTATGGTTTAAACAGATTAAATTTATGTATTATATGTTATATAATGTTCTATAATCATTTTTTACACATTTTATTAATTTATAAAACAAAATTCGTTCATTACGATCGAAAAATCGCCAAAATGAGCTAAACAAAGATCAATAATGTTTTAACTTATGAATCATAATCATGCCCAAATTAAAAATGACAAATATTATAATTCATGGTTATCTAAATATTTAAATATCACTCCCTTTCAATTCTGTAGTTTCACTTCTAATCGACGAGAATATCCAACAAGAACCGATCATTGAAACCATGTAAAGAACGCACCTGACATAATGTAAATAACAAAATATTACTAATAAATGTGTCAAATGATGTTGGAAAATGATCATATAAGGTGTTATAAACATTAATATATTTCATTAAGATATTAATAACACTCTTTTAATCATTATACAAGAGTTTTAAATACATTTGAAGTAATAATAACCCGAAGTAAGGGAATTCTTAACCTAATTTCCATTCTTTGGGTCACCCTTCTTCTTTATTCATGATATAGTATTAAGATTATAAGTGTGTTGAATTTTTGTTTATATTATGTTTTATTATGTGTATTTATAGTGTATACACATATCCATTTTATTCTATTAATTATCACTACAATTATATTTTAAGGTACTTTCCTTTTTAAAATCCTTTTAAAACTCTCTTTAATAAATTTCAAAAGGATTGTTTTTTATATGTATATGGAATGAGCGGTTTATCCTAATATAAAGATACTTTATTACCATGATATTTTCCTTGGAAATTATTTATTTTGGTTTTATCCCATTATAACTAAAGATATTTTGGTTTGAGCCCATTATAGATCAAGAGATGTTGGGTTAAGCCTATTATAGCTCAAGATATGTAGGGTTGAGCCCATTATAGATCAAGATATGATGGGTGAGCCCCATTATATATCTCGAATGCTTTTGGTACTCCAAATATGGAAGTTGGAAAAAAAATTATTCCATGTGTAAGGTTGAATGTAATAGTGATATGGTAAATATGTCCCAAGGCAACTACATGATGTTTCTATGCATACAAGTTTTTATGATTATGGGTTTTATTGGTTTTTATGTTATCACTTGGAAAAATATTTATTTCTTTATATCCCTTACTAAGTTTGATACTCATAATAAGTGTTTAAAAGTTTTTTCAAAGGAGATAAGGATGGGTAAGATAAATAAGGGAGTCATGATGTTTGATATGGAGTTTTGTTGAAGAAGCCAAGTTTTATGTTTTAATGTTTTATATTTTAAAATAAATGGATACTCTTTTAGTATTATCTTCCTGTATTAATGTGGTATGTAATGTATATAAGATATTCTAATTATCTAAAACTATAAACCTAAAAAGATCATCAATTTGTAATAATATATATTCTTGACCAAAATTCAATATTAAATAACGTTTTAAGGTCGGGTCCTTATAGTTTATAGTAAAGGATGGTTTAGATAACATTAAGGGTTGGGATGATATTTAAAGAATAACATAATTGATTTTTACTCCATGGTAATTTTAAATGTTATATAATTTAAGGATTACTATGTTACTTCATCTAAGTTATGTTTGTACAGAATGGTTTTTCACAGAAGAAACAGGGAAGCTAAAGTAGGAAGGCACTAAGAGGCTAATGTCTGTCTGGATCTGCAGCCCGAAATGGTGGGAATCAAAACTGATCAGTTTGTGATAAAAATGAATCAGTTGAATAAAGAAATAAATGGGGAGGTATCCTGGATAGGTAGTAACATGATATACCCTGAAGAAACATGTATTTTTTGGAGTATTTTATGAGGAAAAAACCTCCAGCATTCAGTAGAACCATAGATCCTTTGATAAGAAAAGGATGGATCAATACTCTAGAAAAGATATTTAATTTCATGGGATATTCAGAACGTAAAAAGTTAATACTATCCATTTATATTTTGGAAGTTTTATCTGATCAATGGTGGTCTCTGATTAAGAATACGAGAGAAAGAGATGGTCTTGATAGTTTGGAATGGGATGATTTTAAGAGATTTTTTCTAGAAAAATATTTTCCCAAAACTGTTCAACTCAGAATGGAGAAATAATTCATGGATGTGAAGTAGAAAGATGATGATTTTTTGGTAGCATATGTATCCAATTTTACAATAATTTCTAGGTATATACCGGATTTTACTCAAGATTTTGAATGTAAAATTAATATATTTTACTCTAGTTTGGAACTATTTTTACAAAGAGATTTGGCTTCATGAGGTTTAAAAACTATGAGAAGCTTGTTCGTTGTTCTAAAAAATTTGACATCGAATTTTATGACACATATGTGCCTCATGATAAAAATAATAAGAAGTGGTTAGGATATAAGTAAATGGGGAAGAACTCATCAAAGAAGTGTGGAGGTAACAAAATGAATCTGTCTTCTTGTGAAAAGAGTTATAAAAGGAATCCTAGTGAATGTCTTGTAAATTTTAGGAAATGCTACCGATATGTAATGTTTGTACACATGTCTTGTGAGTGTAAGTAAAATGATCCAAAAATTAATTAGAATTCGATGGTGAGATTCTTTAAATGTAAGGAATCTGTTAATTTTTCTAATGTTCATCTTAAGCTAGTTACTCAAGAAGGGAATTAATAATATTAGAAGAAGAAGGGTTTGGTAAAATCTTTCGCAACCACTTTAGTAGATGTTGATCCATAAAATGAGGTGGTATCAGGTACATTGCTTGTTTTTACATATTTTGAAAAAATTTTGTTTGATTCAGGCTATACACATTACTTCATTTTTTAACAAATTTTGGAAAAATTGGGAATTCAACCTTATGATATGAAACCATATATCAATGTAAAAACACATGTATGAAATATTGTAGAAAAAAGAAATTACAAGAATCAGCCTATCCTTGTCTGTGGAAAGAGTTTACCAGAAAAGCTTGTTCTTTTTTCTCTTTTCGAGTTTGATGTCATTATGGGTATGTACTAGAATTATTTTTATCATGATAATATAGATTGTAGAGAAAAAGAAGTTTTTTTAGAAATAATTTTAGTTTATCTTCAAAAATGAACCCATACCATTAATAACATATCAAAAAGCTAAGAAACAGATAAAGGATGGAAGTTAAAGTTATCTTGATCATATTTTTTAAGATAAGGGAATTATCTAGATTAGTGATATACCAGTGGTAAATAAATTCCTCAATGTTTTTTCTGATGATTTTCCTGGTGTTATTCCTAATCGAGAGGTTGAGTTTACTGTTTAATTAGTTCCTGATGCTAATCCAATTTCTAAACCCCCTTATCTAATGGCCCAAATAGAACTTCTAGAATTAAAAATATAGTGGTAGTAATTATTAAATAAAGGTTTTATCCAACCTGACACTTCAACATGGGGTTCTCCTATCTTGTTTGTTAAGAAAAAAGATAGTTTAATGTGACTTTGAATCGATTATAGAGCCTTGAATAACATTACTATTGAAAGCAAGTATCATTTTTCTCATATCAATGATTTTTTTATCAGCTCTAGGGAGTGCGTTATTTTTTGAAGGTTGTCCTGAGGTCAGGGTACCATCAGTTGAAAGTAAAGGATGAATACATTCCAAAGACTATGTTCCATACTAGATATGGTCATTATGAATTTTTAGTTATGCTTTTTGGGTTAACTATTGAACCTGTTGTATCCATGGATCTTATGAATAGAATATTTCATGAGTTCTAGGATAATTTTGTGGTTGTGTTTGTTGATGACATTCTGGTATATTCTAGAAGTAAATAGGATCATGAAAATCATCTAAGGGTTGTATTAAAAACCTTAAAATAAATTAAACTATATATAAAATTCATCATGTATGATTTTTGGTTGCAAAAGATTTTTTTTCTTGGGAACATTTTAAATAAGGATGGAATAACAGTTGATCCTACCAAAACAAAAGTGGTTTATGAATGGACAAAACCTAAAAATGTTACAGATATTCATAGTTTTCTTGTATTAGTAGGTTATTATGAACGATTTGTTAAAAAAATTCATGATTATCTAGACCTCCGACTAAGATAACATGAAAAGGGGTTAATTTGTTTAGACTGAAGAATGTGATGTAAGTTTTTAGGAACTGAAGAAGATATTGGTGAATTCTCCGGTTTTGGAATTACCTTCCTAGTTTTTCATTTGCAGTGATGCTTTATTTAAGGTACTAGGTTTTGTTTTGATGTAGAATGATCAGGTAATTTCTCAAGCTTTAATACAAATGAAACCCCATGAGTTAAATTATCCCACACATGATTTGAAATTGGCAGCTGTGGTTTTTTCTTTGAAAATATGGAGGCATCGTTTATACGAAACCAAATTTCAAATATATACTCACCATAAAATACCAAATTATATATTTACATAGAAGTAATTAAACATGAGGAATAAAATATAGATTAAACTGATATAGGATTATGATTACATGATTAATTACCTTCTAGGAAAAGAAAAAAAAGTGGAAGATTCCTTGAGTCGAAAACATCATGAATCAGTAACCATGTTACATTTGGAACATGATCCATTAATTAATGATTTGATGAATTTTGGCTTAGAATTTATCGGTGTAGGGAATACATCTGTTTAATCTCAAGTTTCATTGCAGTCATCGTTTTCATAAATAATTAATCAAGCACATAAGGAAGACTGTGAGGTGTATAAAAAGGTAGAATTTGTTAAAATGGGTAAGTTTCAAGAATTTAACTTTGATAAAGATGGTGTTTAAAGATTTTGAAAAAGGTTGTTTATGCCTTGTGATTCCCAATTAAAGAAATATTTGTTGTGTAAAGCTCATAGTTCTTTATTTTCAGTTCATCCTATAGGTATTGAGATGTACAGAGACATTCAAAAGTATTACTGGTGGGACGGAATTAAAAGTGATATTGCATGATTTACTGTGAAATCTTTTCTATGTGAACAGGTTAAATTAGAGTAGCAGTTACCGAATGGGATGCTTAATCCTTTACTAATGCCAGAGTAGAAATGGTAGAATATATCCATGGACTTTGTGGTGGGACTAACTGATACTTCTTGAGGTAACAATTTGATTTGGTTTATTGTTGATCGACTGACAAAATCTGCACATTTACTTTCTATTCAAGATATAATGTCATTGGATCAGCTTTCTCGACTGTACATCAAAGAGATTGCTAGGTTACATGGAGTTACTCTTTCTATTGTATCTAATTGATATCCCAGGTTCACTTATAACTTTTTTAAGGGGATTTAGATGTCATTGGGAACATAAATAAATTTTAGTACATCTTTTCATCATCAATCAGATGGAGAGTCTGAACGAATGATTCAGACTTTGGATGATATGTTATGAAAAATAAGAGGATATAACCTTAAACAACCTATGATGAATGAAAATTAATATAAGATGAACCAAAAATTTCCATGGTTAAAATGAAGGTGTTATGAATTTGGAAATCATAGGATTTATTTTCTACATCATATGATTTCATACATTTATTATTTTTGTTTGATACTAAACCAGAACTCTTTGGTTTTAGTCAATGAAGAGAACCAAGAGGAAACATATAAGAAATGAGTGTGATGGTAATTGCATTGATTTTCCCAATGACAAATAAAATGGTATTGGTGTTGTATTAAAGAATATCATGTAAATGATCACCCAAAATTATCAAGCTATGGACAATAACACTAACCAAGAAAACACTGAAACATTCTAAGGAAGGAATAAATATATATTAAATCTTCCATGCGATAATATCCATCTTCCATTAGTGGGTCTTACAATCCATTTATTGTCGAATATTTGGTCAACACAAATGAAAAGATCTTATTCATTTCTACAGTGATCATATAATGTTAATTTTATTTTATCCATTAATCATTCAAAATATAAAGATGATAAATGGTGAAATCTCATTATGAATATGATGTGGGAAAAATAAATTGCCTATATGGAATGGGATGAGTTTAAGAAGGTATTTTTTTAATAAATATTTTTCTCAAAGTCTTCATAGTAAAATGGAGTGATAATTCCTTGGTGTGAAAAATATGAGGAAATTCATTGGTACATATGAAGAAAACTTCAAAATATATTCAAGTTACACTTTTGGTTTTATTATTAATATTAAAATAAAAATTGAATATTTCTTCAATGTCTTAAAATAAATAATTTGAAAATTATTTTCTATAAGGTAATTTATTAGCTATGATGATATTGTGATATTTTATCTCAAGGTTTAAATAGAAATTAGATACTCCTATTATGATCATGGTTTGGGGGAAAAGAAGAGGAAAATATATTTTTATATAAACTCTTATGACAAAATCCAGGGAGAATAGAGGATATGTCTTCCGGCATGCTAAAGACATGGGAAGTATCATGGAGAGACTATCTCAAAAGAATAGGTAAATGATTTAAATTTATAATAGAATTCCACTAACCTCATGAATGTAATTGGGATATGAATAGTCTAACAAATGGGATGGTTGAAAATAAATATCATCCAAATTCACCACCTATACTCTAATGTTTCAACTATAAAGAGTATGGACATTATACTAACAATTGAACCAGAAAAAATTGTTAATAATTACAATTGACGTAATCATACTAAAAATCCAATGGGTAAGGGAAATTTTATGTGATCATAACTGTTTAAGTGGATCCCAAAAACTAAGTTGGGAAAATAACACTCATCATCCACTCTAAAACTAAAAATATCTTCTTAATTCTAGTTTTACCAAATCATTTATATCATAGAAGTTTGATAAGTACATTATATCACCACCCCAATAGCTAGATGTTGAATTTTTGATGAAAAATATTATTGTTACAATGATTTTATCCCAATTATAAAACTCTTCTAGGATAAAATTTTATGGGAAAATGCTTCTTGAAAATATTATTGTTCTCATATTAGTGGAATTTAATTTGATTTAGGGCATGGATTTTTTCTCTTTAAAAAGATACCATACTAATTGATGGGGTAAGGAAGACACATTTTTAATCATGAATCAACCTATGATCATTTTTTAATTCATGGATGAATTTGAACTCCCCATGGAAATTTTATATATTATATGGGTATTAATACAAAATATGGATGGTTATTTTGCTCAAATGGATGGGAAGAAAATAATATTTAGGATATATCAATTTTGAATGAATAAGTTGACTATTTATTTAAGAGTTTCACAGAATTACTGTAGAACATTTGGTATAATTTTCCATAGAACTCATACCTATAGTTATACTTATATTAAATACTTTTTATAAAATGGTTGTGGTTGAATTGGAGAAATTAAAGCAAAAAACTCCACAAGAACCTGGATAAGGGTTTTATACCCCCATATGCTTCATTTTGGAATGCATTAATTTTCTTCATTGAAAATAAAAATTCATCAATACATTAATTAATTGATTGTAATAAACTTAAAATAATCACAATCAAGAACAAGTATCTTTTACCCAATATTGATGAGTTGTTTGGTCAATTATACGGGTCTCAATACTTCTCACAGATTTGCCTTTGATTTAGATATCATAAATTAAGTTTGGAAAGACAGGATATACCTCATACAAATTTTTTATAAGATATGTCTTATAAAAATTCATTATAAAGTCATTCAGATTTATCAATTCCCCTATAATATTCATGGTTCTAATTAATATAGTCATTATATATTACCTCGATAAATTTTTAGTAATATTTATAGATGGTATTATCATATATTCTAAGAGAATATAATAAAATGAATACTATTTTAGGATTGTGTGGAAGTCCTTGATAAAGGATAAAATTTATGAAAAAATTCGCAATTGTGAATTCTAACTATAAAAAGCATCATTCTTAGGTCATATAATCACAAGAAATGGTATATCTTTTGATCCTTTAAAGACATTGGTAATTGAATAATGGACTTCACTAACCACTATAACAGATATATGTAGATCTATTGGATTATATGGCTACTACTGAAATATTTTGATAAATTTTTCATGAATATAAAACCAACTAACCAAGTTAACTCATAAGGAAGTATAGTAACTTTGGGAAAATGAATATGAATAAAATTTCATGGATATCAAGAAAAGTTTTATCACTACACCTATACACACACATCATTTTATTAGGGAAGGTTATTGTGACATGTAGTGATGCACCAAAGAATGGATTGGGATGTTTCCTCACCAAAAAATGAAATGGTGGTAGCATATGCCTCATGTCAAATAAAGTTTCTTGTGAAAAATCACCTAACATATTATTTGGAGATATAAATGCTAATATTTATGTTAAATATATGGATACTTTGTATCTATGGTTAAAAGTGTGAAATTTATACTAATCAGAAGAGCATAAATTATATATTCACTCAAAAAGAGTTCAATATGCACCAATTGAGATGTTTGGAGTTAATCCAAGACTGTTATTATTTAATAAATTACCACCCTAAGAAGAAAAACAAGGTGTACAATGCTTTGTGTAGGAAGGATCATGATACTATATTAATGATAAGCATTTTAAGAGATCTAATACTCATATATTTACAAAGGATGGAATTTGAAGTCGTAAAGGAATGAGATATATCTTATATTTCACAAATGAATAATCAACCATCAATCCTTATGATGATAAAGGAGGTACAAAAGGTGAATATGGAAGTACAAAAGTAGGTAGAGAATATTCATGAGTTCAACATTGATAATTATGTAATTATAAGATCCAAGAAAAAAATATGGGTCTCATTAGTACCATAATTAAAGGAGTTATTGGATGGTGCACATAGCTCATTGTTCTCTATTCATCATGGAGGTATAAAAATGTATAGTGATCTCAAGATTCATTTCTTATGGTACAAAATAAAGAGGGAGATTTATGTTTATATATCTTGATTCTTGGTTTTCCAACAAGTTAAGTATAAAAATCATAAAACTAATGGTATTATGCAACCATTACCTATAATTTTTTGAAAATAGGATAACATCATTATGGATTTCATTGTAGTCCTTCCTAAGACCTCAAAATTATATAATTAAATTTGGGTTGTAGTTTATTTCCTTATGTATATAGTGAATTTAATTGTTATTTGAGAATATTTCTCACTCGATTAAATTTATATGATATATATAAATTGGTATGGTTGTATGGAGTACAACTCTAAATTATATCTGATAGATATCCAAGGTTTATCTTGATGTTTTAAATAATTTTTTAATAATATTTCTATACAAAGATGATCTCAACACTGATTATCAACCTCAGGTTGATGGTCTTTCTAAATGAACCATTAAAATGGATTTTAAAGAAGTATGTGATCCACACCTCCATCTGGTAGAGTTATAAAATACCAACAGTTTACATTATAGAATTAGAATAACACCATATGAGGGTATATATAGAAAGATTTGTAAAACTATAATATTTTGGGAAGAATTTTCAGAGTATAAACTGTTGGAAAAAAATAATTCTTAAGAAATTATAGAGAAGATTCAAACCATTCAACACCACTTTAAAACTAAAAAAATCATCATAATATATGTGTTGATAATTATTGGTGAGATATTTATTTTCAAGTTAGAGATTAGGTATTCATTCAAATGTCACCTTGGAATAGGTTATTGAGATTCAAGAAAAAGGGAAAGTTAGTCCCTCGATACATTAGTACCTATAAAATCCTTGATCATATGGGGATTGTATCTTATAATATTTCCCTTCCACTAAACCATTATCAAGTGCATGTTTTATTCCATGAATCACTTTTGAGGAAGTATATTCCTAACCCTTCATGTGTATCGATCACTGAGGTAATACCAATGGAACATGATCTCTCTTATAAGGATAAATATGTAGATATATAGGATCATAGAGATAAAGTGCTATAAAATAAGAACACTCAACTAGTTAATGTTCTATGGAAGAAACATAAGTTTTAAAAAGAAATGTGGGAACCAAAATATGTACTTTTGTATAAGTTCCCTAATTTTTTTATTAGAGTAACGAAATTTATAAGGATAAATTATTTTATGGGTGTAGAATCAGATATCCCATTATTTTAGTATGTAATACACTTTAAATAAATATTTTTTTGAATTCCTTGTTCCATAATCCTTACCAAAATAAAATAAACCATGATATAATTTATTTAGATTATATATTATAATTCAATAAAAACATTAATACATTATGATAATGGAATATGAAACAATCTTTAGAAAACTATAATATAAATAAAACCACATAAATAAAAAGTCCAAAAACATGAAATACTTATCATCATGGCTTGCATTGATGATCATACCTCTGATTATAAATATAGAAATAAGAAAAAACATTAGAAAAATAATATAAAAATTTAAAGATAATTGAATAAATAATATTAATTATTTTAATGATCTATGTAAGACTATATATAACAATGAAAGATGATCGTTATATATATGATCATTGGAAATATGGTCCTTGGAAATATAGTGGTTGGATATATGGATTTTGGGTATATCCTATGGTTAAAATGAAGTTTCATGATTGAAAATAATATAATTATAAATAATTTTATTATAAAATTAAGAGATTAATATTTAAATAAAATATTTCATGAAATTTATATTATTATTTATTATATATTATTATTATTATTAAAAAAATAATGATTTCATGTGTTTATAAAAATCAAAAGAAATATTTTCATTCCAATGGATTGAAAAAATTGAATAGTTAGAAGATGGATAATTAATTTTAATGGGATGTGATAAAAGTAACTTAATATTAAAATGGGATACTTTTTAAAGGATTTTTTTAAGAGTTTTTTATTTTTATCTTAATAAATTAAATTTGTCATTATTAAAGTATTATCATATTAAAATATTTCAATGTATAATAAAATAGATTATGAATCATTTAAATATTAATTTCTATGAAATAAGATAAATAATAATTATAGTATTAAAATATATTTTTCTAAAAAAATCCTATATATTTTATTTATTAATTTTAAATTTATTTATAATTTGAATTAGAATAAATGGAGATGAAATTTTTATCGAAATTTCAAAACTAGTTAATAAGATCAATTTTACTTTTGCGGGAAAAATCAGTTATCGAGGTAAAAATTGAGTACTCGTGGTAGAGGTAAAATGAGATAATAATAGTTAATCCCAGTTACCAATGTTGAATAGAGGGAGATATAAAATGACTTAATAAGAATGTAAATTAAGTTCTTAAAATTTTACCCCAAATAAATTTGTCTATGAACTAATATAAACTCTTTTATAAAATGATAGTGGAAAAAATGTTAAGATAATAAGAATCAAACAAAAATGATTTATATTGGTTCAAGGAATAGGATTCTCCTAGTCTACTCCACCAATTCTCTCTCCACAAAATTGGTAATTTTCACTATGTAGGCCATATTTTTAGGGACCTTGATAGTTGAGTGAAGGAAACTAAAACATGATACATATATTTTCCAAGATTTATTATCAAGATATTTATTTTTAAAAGACCTACCAATGGTCTTTATAAAAGAAAAAATTTGTTTAATAGATATTCAGATTCAACTCATAGTTTTATTTTACAACTAAATAAATGATGAGAATTTATTCTAAAAAATGACTGAAATTAAATAACAATCTCTAGATGTTCTCTTAACATCGAAAAATAAGTTCCTCAAGGAATAGTATTAGGAATTGTTTCTTCATCATAGGGAATAAGGAATCGCTTGTTTGTATTGGAAGAATATTATTTTATAAATTCTTAATATATCACACTATTTTATGAGTTCTTGTTATTTCTATACTTCCCTCTTATTTTTTAATTCAATTTAATTTTCAAATAAATTTTTTTTATATAATCCAACAATTAGGAGAAAATAGAATAATCCTAAAATATAAGCTATTTTATCCTATGTGACATTCGATTTCAAGAATATAAATTGCAAGGATTATTGTTGAATATAAAAATAGTATCTATTTGAACTATATACATTCTTAAAAATAAATTTATTGTTTAATTATCCTTTCCTTATCCATCGGTATAAATTTTTGATAAAAGTGAAAGTAGGCATGGAAATCATTTGAATTTCTAGAAAGGTAATAAATATCCCCAAAGGGTGATTAAATACTCTTAAAATACTCACTTTTATTGAATTTATCTCTAGAGGTAATTATCTTCTTCATAGGTTATTTTTTAGTTGAAACACTCATAACACATAGAAAATTTTTGTAATTGAAACTTTAGAGAGTAATTTTAGTTTGAGAAGATTTTTTGACTTTATAAGATAATTGGTTCTATATGATATTTCATAATTTCATATGATAATCTTATTGTCATAGGATAACTTCACTAGAAAATTTTTTCCATAAGATAAATTTTTTCATCATACAATGTTTTCATCTTTGTATGATAAATATTTACGTCATAGATAATTTTCTTTTTCATGTACTATTATTTTTAATTTTTGAGAATATAGAACAATTTTTCCTTCATATGATATAGTGATATTCATATGATAATTACCTTTTTTCCAACGAACAACTCATATGATATTTCTCTTCATCATATGATAAATTTCATATGTAAGACTTTTCTTAGATAATTTACTTATTCTAAAAACTAAAATACAGTGTAATGACATTTTTTAATTTATGGTGATTTTCAATAAATAAAACATAATTCCTAGAAGCATATGTCAAATAAAATACAAATAATAAATTATCACCTTGTATGATAATTTTGTACCATGTTTAATAATTTCATTATAAAATACCATAAATAATTAAAATTAAAATTTTAACAAAAACATTCCAAAATAAAATTTTACTCAATGAAATTTAATAATGTCATAAAAACACTTCTGTAAAATTTATTAGTAAAAAAAATGGGAATTTTTTTATCATTAGAACATATGAAATATTGAGATATGTTTTAACAACATTAGTAATTCCCACATTAATAACTAAAAATATCATGAGACCTAATATCAAATTTTTTTTAATGAGGCTGTTTTTTACCCATATCTATTATTTTCTACTTTTTATCAAAATTCCTTTTATAATGTCAACTTTATAGAATAAGGGGCGAAAATTTGTGGAAATACCACCCAAAATTAACATAAAAATTACACATCCTCTACCTCCTTCCAAAACAATACTTCCCTTAGGTTATCCCTTTATTAAAATATCATATTTGCTCTCCTAAATCCTTCATATACTTTGGTTTTATTATGGTTTCAGAAAGGGGTCTGATATCCTTCAATTAAAAGGAACTTGTGTCGAGAAGGAGCGATTTCATCAAGTATTTATGTTCTTATAAAACTTTTTCAATTACCATATCATCTCAAGTATTTATAAATATCATTAACCAGTCTAATTATATTATATTAACATCATTATTATTATTTTAAAATGATATTTATATAATATAACTCTAAATTATTAATCATTCGTTAATATTGAATTTTCTCGTTTGGGTCTGTTCAACCACCTACATGAATAATGATATATCAACATTACAATTTTCACCATGAATAATTATACAGACTAAATATTTGTAATATATGATTTTGAATAATAATATGTGTCATGAATATGTTTCTATAAGTATGGAATAAATTAACCATCATTATAAAGTAACTTATTGTTATTAATAAGTTACATGAAACACATTCATTGTGGATTCCATTTCATGAAACATGATCATACCTTACATCATATGAAAATGGGATTCTATAAATCATTGAAAATAAATTATTCCACTACATTGAATAATTTGGTAATTATGAACTTTATCTCAAATAATAAGGTTCAATGTTGACATTATAAAAAAATTGTACGAAATGATAAATATTTCTAACATTGATGATGAAAATAAACAATAAATAACTATTATATTTTTAATTAATGATTATAATTGAAGTTTATAAAATATAATAGATATGAATAATTTTATAAAATAAGTTATTAAGATTATTATTTTTATTATATAATAGGTCAATGATCTTTTGTGGAAGTCAATAGTAAAGGTAATGGTTTTTTTACCAATATTGTTTTGAAATATATTTTATTTGTGATTAAATTATCATTTTAATTGTATTTTATTTTTCTCCAGAGCCCCATATTTTTTATTCTCCAATATTTATTCATGGGTTTTATATTTATTATTACCATCTTACCACCATTTTCTTAACAATTCAATTGAAATAATTCTTTTAAATGAGACTAAACTTATTTCCACTTTTTTATCAGGAATATTTACCATACATGTACATATTCTATATATTATGTTATATATGTCCTTATAATTCTATTATTACTTAAGTTAATTTTATATTTTAATTAAATAAATTAAAATTTTGAAATGAACCTACTAGATCCACTAGATCATATGACTATACTGAGGGTGGGGGTAAATCATTGTAGACTTTTTCATATTACTGTTTCTTTTTGTTCTTGAAATAAATCACTTCATTTAAAAAGATCATGAATCTATAATAAGAATATTATTCTATAATACATACCTAATAATGCATAAAATAAATATAATATTGAATTCAAAAATTATTAATAGGTTCAGGCATAATCTGTGAGCCTACTTCTTCTTTGAGCTAGTAATCATGCCAGCCACAAATTCTATACAATATGTCTATCAGAAACTTACAACAGGTAGGGAGGAATAATAATTCACCTATAATTTCATATTATTCTCAATATAACATTACATAGCATCACATTGGTCATTCTATGAATCTTGGTAGTTATAGTGATTCGTAACAATAGAGAAATATCACTTGAAGCTAAACGTTTCTTTAGAAACTGGTGATGATATTCTCCACAAGCCTTTGAAATATTCAATGTAGCATGCTCACTTATTTAGGTATCTAATATAGGTTATATTTCCATTCTAAACCTCAAATATATTTCAATATATACTCACTCTCAAGCAGTTATAGATGATATTATCTAAATATCATGTACCAGTATATCTTCTTCTCATCAATATATTTCACTCACATAAATTCCCATCACTATTTTTTTACTAAATGTATTATATTTTTTTCTTCTCATCCATAACTTCCCTTTCATAAAGAAATAAATTTTTTGGTCAAATATTTCATTAAATCCAAACTTGTTTTACATATACCCAAATTGGCATATAATATGTTGTCTTCATCC
Organism: Viscum album; assembly: GCA_963277665.1. Taxonomy (NCBI): domain Eukaryota; kingdom Viridiplantae; phylum Streptophyta; class Magnoliopsida; order Santalales; family Viscaceae; genus Viscum; species Viscum album. Next base: position 1,995,264,114 of record OY728143.1, on the reverse strand, counting down.
TACCTAAAGAAAGAACTAAGAGTATTATATGATTTTTTATATTTATAGAACTTTCATCCCATGACTAATTAAAGACTATAAAAATGATCTACTTCCCCGTGTTCTAATGAAAATAAATAAAATACCCTCATATTCTTTATTAGACATTTTATAGCATCAAAATCCAAAAATATTATATAAAATTATCTATGCACATCATAAATATCAAGTAGATGTTAACACTTCAGATAACTAACTCAACAAAATCTAAAAATATATTCATCCTTCCTCAAAATGAAGTATAACGTTATAGAACATCCATTCTCATAAAATATCTAAGACCTTTAAAACACACAGATTTAATCAAATCACTTTTCTCAATTTATTTTAGGAATTGAAGATCCATAAGGCATCATTACACTTACATTCTATATTTAATATCCAAATATTGTTCCTTGATTAATTCATATACATTGTTGTTAATTTTAATTCTATTGATCTCATCACATATCTTGATATTAATCTTGTGGGTAACATGGATTCATTATATTACTTCAATCCACAATTTATTAGTGATGTTTTAAACATTAAGTAATATCTTCAGAATCATTTTTTCCATTTTTTATAATGCTCATTTATAGAATCCTAATTTTTTACCCAGTAAAAAACTCATAAATTTATTATGTGTTGAAGTCATACACTAGCCATTAAAATACTTACTCTCAGTGATTTCTTTTGTTTATTACTTTAAAGACTTATTATAATACATTATTTTTTACAATATAAAAATTCCTATGATTACTGAAGTATTATGATAACAACTCAAACATGTATGGCGGTGATAAAAGTATTGGGTTCCATACCTTTTATATTTTTTGAGCCTTGGCTCAAAGTCATTTACTTGTAATAGATACTTATTCATTATTCCCAAAACACATACACCAAGAAGGAAAATTCTAATTCTCAATCCATTATCAATATTTTTATAAAAATATAGAATATAAAACATCTGAAAATAGTTTTAAAACTTCTTTAAGATCGCTACAAAAATCTTCAACAATCTATAAAACATTTCAAAAAACCTCAATATCATTAAACTGGCCTAAAATGATTCTCAAAAATGGTTTCCAATAAATGAAGAACTTTAAAAATGTCATAAAAAATTTAAGGCCACCTCAATCTCCCCCTTTAGGTTTTTTGGAAACCATTAAACTCCTCAAAAAAATCATAAAAAATTAGAACTCATCAACCCTACTAGGTATCATAAAATCATATATTTTCAAAAATTCAATTTATCTCACACTATACTACCTGATAAGGTAATTTTTTGAAAGAATTATATCCCTAAATGATAATAATTTATATCCAAATAACTTAAAATAACTCCCCCTAATTTCATGTAATCTACCTTAATTCATGCTTCCATTTCTTACTTCGTAATAATCTACCAAATATATTAATACTCAAATATTTGGAGATCCAAGAAGGTAATGACCAATCAGTGAACACCCTCCACTCAAGAATTATTTCACTACTTCTCACACTTTGTCATTATAGTCCAAATCCTAATGAAGGTCTATGAAATATACTTAGTTGTACAGGGATGGATGAACATGAAATTTCACACATAAATTATGAAATTTTTCATTTAGTAATACCTTAGAAAAAATTTCTACAACTTGGTCCCTTATACTAATAAAATCAAGTAATACATTACCATTTTCCACCATTTCATTGATTAAAATATAATTTAGATCAATATATTTAGATATCAAGTGATAATATGGATTATTAAAAAGATCTAAATAAATTTTTTTTTCATAGAAAATAAATAGGGATCTATCATCTTCAACTCTCAATTTAGCCAGTTGAACCTGTATCTAAATACTTTATGTGATGGCCTATGCTACAGAAATGTACTTGGATTTGTCTATTCTTAATTATACTAATCTCTTCATCTTTCTATTACATGATACAAAACTATCACTAAGGAAAAATGTTCCATTGAAGGTGGGATTTATATTGACAAAATCACCATCCCAATTGGCATTAGTAAAACCTTGAAACATTAAGTTTAAACTAAATCTGTATATCCATTAGAAACTCAATGTACTTGTGATGTATTTAAACATTAAATCATCTGATAGTAACTATGACTCCAAGGGATCACTTTGAAATATAGATCATAATTTCATAGAGAAAATAATGTCTGGTCTGAAATTTATAAGGAGGAGAAGGATGCTAATTTGTTTTTTATAATCTCTTTGATTGAAACTTTTGATGGCCTCATACAATGTTATTTTGGTTCCAATAGCCATATTAGTATATATCCCTTTACATTATGTCATTCCAAACAACTTTAATAACTCCCTAGATTACTTTTATTTGGATTTAAAAAATTCTTATCTCTTTTTATGACATGTAACCCTATAATGTATGAAATCTCCCCAACATATACATTTAAACATTCCTTCTCATCTTCAATGAAAATTCCTCACATGGATACTTTTTTCCCCAAAAACAAATTCATCAATATATATTGTAATTATAATTGGTCATATAGATAGCTGCTTTATATATATATATATATCAATAATTCCCTTTAAAACCCCTATGAATATCAAGAATCCATTAATCTTAGAATACCATGCTCTTGGGGCCTACTTAAGACTATATAGATCCTTTTAGAGGATTTATACCATACTCCCATATTTATTAAGGAAAACCCTTTATGTTGTTCAATGAACACCTCCTCTTATAAATCACCATTAATTAATGAGGATTTCATATCCATTTGATAGATATTTTATCTTTTCTATGATAACACTATAAAAACTTCATAATCATCTTGAGCCTTACTACATATGAAAATAATCTTATATGTTTACTCCTTATATTTGAGATTAAACTTTACACATCTGTCATGATTTATTTATTATGAATTCACATTTATCATTCATATTATTTCAAATAAACCACTTGTTTCCAATTACATTATTGTGTTCGGGTATTAGCATAAGCTCCTAAGTGGATTTTTATCTATCTGATTAAGATATTCATTCATTGTATTAATCTACTCATCATGATCAATTGAATCATCAATAATATGATTATAAATGTGTGAAATAAGTATAGATTTGTTCTCTAAGACCATCCTTCATTGGGTTTGGAAAAGTGCATCCTTTATGCTCAGAGTTAGTATGCGTATTAATCAAATAATATATATTCCCCTGATTCTTAGTGTCTTCTTCATCACTAGTGACATCTAAATTAACATTAATCACTACCTTCTCATTTATAGCATTCTCATAAATCTATTTTTCATGATTCTTCTAATTTATAACCCCAACAGTCACCTCCATGATAAAAAAAATTATGTTTATTTTGGGATGGTATTCAACTATTTTGACATATGAACATTCTACCAACTTATTTTTCTTTTTACTCCAGCAATTGTAACCACATCCATTAGAGATGTAAAACAAAAATTTTCTTTCTTCAACTCTTAATTCACATTTTCCCAGATTTTTATTTTTTATCTTCATATATAATTAGTTTCCCAAAAAATTTAAGTACTTAATTATTGGTTTCCTAGAAAATATCATCTAATATGAATTATTATATGTTTTAGATCTCAATAAACACGTTTAGAATATGCATGGTAGTGCATACTATGTCTCTTCAAAAGAACTTTGGGATTTTTTACTCAGCTATAATAGTTGTTGTCATTTCCAAAATACCTTATTTTTCTTCTTAGCTACACCATTTTGTTGAGTATTATATAGTGTGTTGTACTAATTTTTTATCCATTATTTTTTAAAATAGATCGCAAAATCATTTCATGGGTATTATTTCCCATTGTTCTAATATATATTCTTTATGTGAACACCAAGCTACTTTTCAACCTATCCCCTAGAGATGTGGAACATTTGAAGAGATTCATAATTTTTTTATTTTGAATAATATATTGCATATATGAGTGAAATTATATATGAATATAATGAAATAAATATAACCCTTGGTTTAAATATTTATTATGGGACTGTATAAATCTGAACGTATTAGTTATAACAATTTAATGGACTATATATCTAATTTTTCATGATTTCTCAATCATCTTCCCATTCGTACCAATCTCAAAAACACATTATATTTATCTATTGAGTTTGTGAAGGCCTCAAACTACTTAATTCATAGATATTAGGCTCAATTTTCTTGGAAAATGTGTCTTTAAATCATATAAAATTGGTCCTTTTTGTCTTGGGAACTCATGTAGCTATAGTTGGATGGTTCATCAATCTAAAACAAGTTTCCAATTATTCATTCACATATTTTAATAATTCTTCCATCCTAGGAATTTCTGGAAAAAATACGAGTTCTTTTGAAATAAATTTTTGTTTCCATCACCACATAGTTGTATAATATTTAGTAGATTGTGTTTCATCCCTTCCAAAAACATAACATCTTTTTACTTGATTCATTTGGACTCAATATCAGTAGTTCAAATACCTTTGATATTTGGTGATAATTAATTTCCCAGAGTAATTTCTCATCCATGTTTCTTAATTCCTTTCATGATTTTTGTGTCTCCAATCATATGTGAATATAACCCACTGTTATGTATCCAAGGTATTCCTTTATTTCATGCCTTAAAGGACACCTCTACTGATAATGGATTCTCATATTGTCTTTTCTTAAAAAATAATTTTCCATTTTCTTGGTAGGAGATCTATCCAGCCATATTTTTCATACAATTTTCAATAATGTGTCTTGGATTCTCACATATACAACATATTTTCTTCAAATATTCAAACCTATTATGAGTAAAGAGTTTTAAAGTGGCCTAATTATTTTGTATCTTCCTTGGTAACTCATTTACTTTTAATAAAAAAATAGCTCCACCTTACTTCATTTCTCCCTCTAGGTTGGTATATATTTTTCCATAAAAAAAATTCATTCTATTATGAGTACCCTATACTTTTTTATTTGGAATAAATGGTATTCACCTATATGATCATACCTTTTAATTGAAAAGTTAAATTCATTGATAAGACCATATAATGTTTTATTCTATAGGGTGTGACTATCTTATACCGAATTATTCTAATTGTACATTATTTTCCAAGATAGATTTTATCACTTTATTTGTATGAGTTTTAACTCATAAATTTTTATATATATCCAATTTTATTTCCATTAGTTAATAAATAAATGATTTCAATTGATGTTTGAATGTTTTTATGTAGTATACACATATCTGGATTTATCATTGTATGAAAGTTTTCCCTAAAAGTATATAGCCCTCTAATGAATTGGATAAATATTATATCTCCTATGGTTTTTTGTTATGGGGCATCATATATTATTGTAGTCAAATTGGTTATGGGTAATGGGAGGTTATCCTTGTCTAAAATTTTATGGGACATGGTTGGTTATCATAGAATACTATATTATGGGATGTATATGGTGACGTATATTCAACTATTTTATAGTACATATGAATTGATTCCCAATAAACTATTTTATGATGGTTTTAGGGTTAAATGTTTCATATGTTATGACTTTCTATGATTGTTTTTGTTTCAAATTTTAATGTTTTGTGTCCATGGATCATGATTATTATTTTATGATTACATTTTCCTATTATATGGTAAAGTTTATTCTCTAATGAGGATATATTTATTTTTAAACATCTTACATTATGATATATGACCATTATATTATGTTTTATGATCACTTTAGAAGACTCCATGAAATTATTCTGTTTATAATGTTATTTCTTTCATGTTCTTGTCTCTCACTTGTTTGTTATCAAGTAATAAATCATATATTTAAATTTGATAGTGTCTTATCCCTTAATAAGTATTTCTTCTAACTCCTTTATAATGTTTCATCATTTCCTTAGGAATTTATATGTAGGTATTTCTTTAGAAGGTATTCTTGTATGGATAATTTGTAGTATCCTTATATATATGATTGTTATTTAAATAATCATCAAAGAAATTAATAATTTAGCTCATGGTAGTACATTTTTGTAATGGTGTGTGTCCCATTTATAGTGATTAAGGTGTTAATAAGACTTTATAAAAAACAATTTGGGGATTAATGAGTGTTTATTTTTGAATTTTGGGTTTCAATGAGATTTCATTTTTCATTTTGGGATTCAATAATGGATTTTGAGGTTTTCAAAAGGAATTTTAAGTGTTTTTTATGTGGTTTGAGGTTTTATAGGAGTTTCAAAGACCTATATTATAGTTAAGGTGAGATTTTATGAGGAAATAGATGTTCATATTTTGAACTAATAACCATTATAAATCAAGTTGATATCGACAAATAATCTAGGGATAACTAGTGGCTATATAGAAACTAGACTATCATTCGATATACGGTGGAAACTTGGTCATATATTTAACAAATATTCATTAATATAAGTTTTTTAAATTATATTTTTCCATTAAAACCCTCAACATAAATTCATATTCCCCTAATTTTTACTCAATCAAATTCCCACCATGGTTTCTTCCCTTTCATTATTCCGCCAAATCATTTTTTTTTTTGGTATTTTCATAAAATCCACTTTAAGGGTAGTGGGAACTGACCGAATTACACCATAATGTGGGAGGGAAGGACATTCAAGCTTCAAATTTCAAGGGCAAAGTGACCCAAAAACCAAAACAACAGGAGATCAAGAACCACCGCGTCAACAGAAAATCCCGCAAATCATGTGATTTGCCCGAGAAACCTGCATCGAGGCATCATGTTGAGACCACTGCATCATCACCGTCATCATCAAATCATATTAATCATCACGTCATCGTCTTCCACTCAAAACTTCATCATTTTTACCATCGCCTTCCCGCGAGCAGAGCCGTCGGAGGTCATTTAATATTGCACAGATCACTCCTCGAGCTGCGTAGCTGCCATCGAACCCTTCATCATTACCTTCAAGCCTTCGACGTTAATCACCAGCGAGAACCCCTCAGGTTTCGCTGCAGCAGATTCAAATATTCATCCAAAATAAAAAAACCAATTTCGGATTACAAGCTGAACCCAATCCACCAAAACCAAAGAGAACAGCAGTCCAGCATCAATGAACTCATCGGATCCAACATCGACTCGCAAAAATGAACGCGTCAAAGCAGAAACAACTACAAAAAACCAAAACAAAAAACATCACCCAAAATTTAGCACTATTGCGGACCAGATCCTATCACCGTCAAGCCGAGCTCTCGAGAAGTCACAGCCCCCCACACACACAGCAGAGAATGAATAGAGATTCCACAAACCGTGAGGTTGGGAAAGACCCAAGTAAGTAGTATCAAACCATTTGATGATAATCTTGATAATGTGTGGTTGTGTATTATATTTTATTATGATTTTATAATTTGGGGATTTTTTAGGTGTTATAGGGTCTATTTTAATTATCCTTCTTATATATTAATAATTGAGATGATTATCGAGATGTTCAACCTAGGTTGAATTCAGTATTTTAATTTTTGTTTCTAAGTTATCATGGGTAGTTCATTGAATTATTTTGGTAATATTTATTTGGATATTTTTTGGGATAATTAAGGATATTTTATAAAGGATATGTGTCTCAAATAGTTAAGGTATGGTGAATCAACTCTTTTATTAAATTTTTAAGTCACTTCGGGAATATGTCTATTTATGATTTCCTAAATGAATAATCAAGAGTAATAAGCTATTTTTATAATTTCCAAGTAATGGTATTATGATATTATTTTGAAAAAAAAAGTTAAGTAAAATTAAAATAATATTTTAGAGAAAATTATATTTTGAGTTGATTGATATTTACTCTTCTCCAAAACCATGTCACTGAACCTTGTTTAAATGATCACTATTACTTATGGTTGCAAAATATTTGAACACATAATGTTTAGTATGACTTGAATAGGGTGTTTTCATTGACCACTCACATGTATTTTATTCTTCTTGTATGTATCTTAGAAATTTAAATGTAATATTATTCTTTCCTAAAATGTTAATCATGATAGACATAGATATCATTTGTGATCCAACCTAGCATCTTGCTTTATTTTGTTAAAAAAATATGATGATACCAAAATGATTTTTTTTATAATATTTTGTCAAACTCTTAATAAGAAAACTATTTATTTAATATTTAATACATTATGCCAAGAAACACCACATCATCCTATGATAACCTCACTTAATTACTAGTCAAAGATCCAAGTTTAACTTCTATGAACAGTTGTATCTATGGCTATAAGAGGGAAGGGTTGATAAGATCTACTGAAATGATGTATCTCATATGTGATTAGAATTTATATCCAAATTTATTTTAGATAAAACCGAATGTTTTTATAAACTAAAATATTTTTCTTATATGAGAATTAATTTTTTTGTCCAAATTTAGTAATTAAACTCGTATCCTAATGTTATAAAATTTCTACTTCATTAGTAAACTCATATTTTGTTAATATTGATAAATTTTAAATTTCAAATTAATTTTTAAGTTTATTTTTAAGTGTAGTAATTATCAAATTATAAAAATCATGTGTAAAATATTTTCTATAATTTTATGTGTCACATATCCAAAGAAAATAATTTCTTTAATATGATTTAAATTAATAAAACATATTTTAAAGAGAACATTATATTATGAATCATATATCTAAACATAATAATTTTATCCTACTATATAATATCTTGGTTTGAAATAAGTAATTAATTATTATTACAAATATATTACTTAAAATACTACTTATTTTAACTCTATATGTCACCCATGTAATAATATGAATTTTATATTCAACATTTTTTTTAAAAAAATTAAATATCAAATACAAAATATTTGAGACTTTGCAAGACTTGAAACTTGAGTTCCCTAAAGAACATACTATAAAAAACTTGAGAAATATTTGGAATTATTTATGAAATAGTATTATTAGTATGTTTTGGTATTCAAGAGTTTATATTGAATCTATGTTATGTTTGTTTTTATTTTGGATCCCATGATGCTAGTAGTAGTGAATGTTATTATTATAGAATATTTATCTCATTCTAGTTTAATGATCATGATAGTTGTTATTATTGAATTGTTCTTGATCCTAGATATTGTATATGATAATTAATCAACATACTAGTTAGGTCATGTATGTGTACATGTATTCTTATAATATAAACTCTTAAGTTAGTACAACATGATCTATATTATAGTGTTGGGATAGTCTCACAACACCATACCAATATATACCTCTTACACTATTCAGTTGGAAGTGATAAGGCCTCAAATTTTTTAACACTTTCCCCATCTCATGGGATGGACTTATGCTCTGGCACTATGATTTCACCTTCATGGGATGGGATTTAGGATTTCCCTACTAACTTCCTGACATCGATAACTATATTTTTTAAAGTAGTAATGTTTAGGTAAGGATCTTCCTAGTATATGGATTTATTCAATTTTTATTATAATTCATATTTCAAATATCTATTTACAATCCTTTTCCATGTTTTGATAGTTTTTTCCTAATAATATTTTATTATATATTTATGCAAGTTAATATACATGTCCATAAATACACATGATTATTCGTCACTAATTTAAATAATTTTGGTGGTTCCATAAAAATTTGTATATTCTCACACCCTATATGGACAATATAGTGGTATTTTATCTCAACATGTGTTTTTATTAAATTAACTCACTTGTAGTGAAGTGCTTGTCACTCTACTAGCATTAGGTTTTATGGGAGTCAAAACCTAATTGAGTCCAGGGCTTGATATGAGTGTTTTAGAGATCCTAATGGAATTCATAGAGGATGTGTGGGGGATATCTATTCTTATTATCATGATAGTTCCTCACAAATAATCACTTCTTTTGTCCCTATGTCTATGATTGGTTTATCTTATTTATTTATAGTGGATTTTGTTCAACTACTCTTATATTTTAGAATTTACATGAGACTCTGGTGTATCTTGATATGTTTGTATGTATCATATTGTTTTTTAGTAGTATATTTCCCATGTGTTTTACATAGTAAGTATTTCTATGGGGGTGATATTTTAGTCTAAATATCTGAAAACTCCTAAAATTATTATTGATTTTTTTAAGACATTATGGTTGGTTTATCATTGTTTCTAAGGGGGTAAACCAACTTCTTCTTGTGTTTTGTTAAACCCTTAGTGTTTTTGTTATCCTCTAGTGACTAAGAGGTGTTCCTGAGGTGTTGTTACATTATGATCTAGATACATACCATTTGGTTATATATAAAACATTACATAGTGGTATAGGAGTGATATTTTAAGGTTATTTTGGATTTTTGGATTTTTGGATTTAGAGATTCAAACAGGACCTAGGATTATCATGTTTTAAGAAGTATCCCATAAACATCACTGATCAAACTCTTTATATTGAAATATCATGTTTTCATGTGATGTTGTGGATATTACTAGGATCCATTGATTTGGGTGTGGTTCTAATTTGTATATATCAAGTATAATATACTAAAACACTAGAAATGAATAGGTCTTGAAGGGGATGTAGAGTCTTATAGAATCAGGCATCATATTATCTACTCGAAATTTAGGATATATTTTTCTCATTTAGAATATGATTAGTATATTTTACTATCCATGATTAATTAAATAATTGGTAATAAATTATATAGTTCCTCCATGTATTCCTTATTATGTGTTATTTAATTAATTGAAGTCACCCACATACATGTTTGATTCTGAGCATGTACATTATTTTATTTAAATTGTTCTTTAAGAAAGTTATTTATTCTCTTTTTTATTATATAATTATTATTTATTTTGTATACTTTAGCATGAAGTCTACTATTACTTGAAATTATTGTAGACATTAAATATTTATGTGATACTTGTGCACACTCTATGTTCTCTATTTAGATTTTATTTTTTAACTTGTTATCTGTTCTTTATTAATATTTTTAAAATTATCATTCCATACTTGAATCCCTACTTGTTTTGTATTATGGAATTTTTTATTTTTATACCCATTTATGATTTATGTTCTTTTTGGTAATGTATTGATGGGGTGGATTAATATTTTTTATCTCCCACCTATCATTTTTTACTTAATGATATGGTTTCCTTATATATATGTAATTGTTTAAGGGAATCTAGTGGTTTAAAATGTAATATATTGGTCTTAAAACCTTGTGTTTTAAATGGAAAATGGTTTTAAAAGTGATGATTATCAGAATATAAATATAAACCTTTTTATAAATTGAAATCGGGGAACCTTTTTTTCAAACATGATATGTTTAAAAAAATTATTTGTAAAATTATATATTTTTTAGAATGAATTGACCAGTAATTATAATGTTTGGATTTTTTTTATAAAATCCATTTTAAATATTTTAATTATTTCAATGAATTTATATTAATGGATGGGACAAGTATATGATATCCTATAACACACTAATGGTAGAGAGTACCGTAAGAGAGAGGGTAGTTTGGTAGTAATATTTTAGGATTTAAGGTATAGTAGAGTGTCTCTATAGTTCTATGATTATTTAATACGGGGGTAATGTTATGATTTTAGAGTTTAACCATTATAATTAGGGGAGTTCTTTGAGTTGGGTAATAGTTTTTTTTTAGGAATTGATTTTCTAGAGATGGATTAAAATTTTTAATGAAAATCTATGCAGGTGGGATCATAGGTTGTGTAAAATTTGATAAGTACATGTATGAGTTGTATGATATTTGATTTGGGATATGTGAGGCTACTTTAACTATCATTTTTCTTCATTAAGGATAAAACCATATGGTATTTTTCAATCTAGGTTGAATTTTGGTATAGTACATCATGAATGTGACCAATGATTTTGTGGGAATATTGGAGGGTTAATGGTGAAACAAGGTTTGGGTGGGATATTGAGTCTTTGGGAGAACCTATCCTCATAATTATCAAGGTTTAAAAGTAGTATAGTGGAGAGGTTATAATTTCATGTGTCTCATTTATAGTGATTTTTTTGTTAATAAGGATTTGGGTGCAAATTTTTAGTGATTAGATTGTTATATTTTTTTAATTTTATGTTTTAGTGAGAAGTCATTTTCAGATTATATCTTATATTTTAAGGTTTATTCATGATATTTTTGGTTTTTTTAATGTGGTTTTAGGTTTTTTATGATTTTGAGGCCAATTTAATAGATTATATGTGATTAAAGGAGTAAATGGTAGATAATATTGTCAAATAGGAACTGTTGGAACTCTGATTAAGAACCATATAAAGTCCAATAAGTAACAAGTGGCTATGTAGCCACTAGAGTGTCATCAGAACATCAATGTACACTTGGGTATATAATTAAAATTGTTCATTAATTAAAGTTTTTGTAATTTTTATTCTTCCTTTCGAACCCTAAACCGCCACTCCTCATACCCAAATTTTCACTCAATGAAATTCCCTCCATGGGCTCTTCACTTTTCTCTTCAAGCTCATTTCTTATTTATAGTTGGGTATGGATTTGGATTGGATAACTCTAATAAAATTCTAGGTATGAACTACTATATTTATACTCTTTCTCCTTAATTGTTTTTTAACTATTTCCCCGTGTTGTAACTAGGTTTTTTGATTTTGGATTTCACCAAATTCATGAAAATAATCAATCTAATCCTTAGATTCTCCTCTTTTGTGTAAGAAAATGCAACCTTTTGATCATTACTTTGATAAATATTTTTTGGGTATAAGATTTTATTAGTGTTTTTTAATTTGGTTACTTTCTTTATGATCAGTTCTATTTTAATTAGGGATTATTATAGATTAATAATGGTATAGATTATTGGGAAATTTTCCCAATATTTTTTCTAGGTTTCATTTTAATATTTTAATTTGGGTGTAATATTTTCATGATTATTTCATTAAAATAGTTATTTTACACATCTCTCTTCATTTTAAAGGATGATCAAGGATATTTTTGATTGAATAAATCTATATTAAGGTTAAGTATTGGTGTTTCAAATATTTGAGTGAATTTTCAGGTTATGCTTATGATATGCATACTGCTAATTTCTTAAATTAATAACCAGGGTAATAAACTATTTTCGTAATTTTAAATGATTCATTTTTAGATTTTATTTTCATATATAAATTTAACTACCTTTAAAATAATGTTTTAGGTAAAAGTTTATATTATGTGGATTGATATTTACTCTTATATAAAACCAAGTCATTGAACCTTGTGATAATTAAATTTATATATTATTTTTCTGTACCATTTGAATACACAAAATTTATTATTTTTTGAAAAGGGAATTCTCATTGACTACTCACATGTATTATATTGTTCTTTCACAAACCTTAGAACATGAAATTTAATATTTTTATAGATTAACTAGTTAATCATGATGGATATACTTTTTGTTTTATGATATATCCTAGAATGTTTCCTTGGTTTTTAAAAAAATTATGATGAGACCTATAATATTATGGTTCCAACAATGTGAACACTACATAATAGTCACACTTTTATATTAATCTGTACTATATGATACCAAAAGATATAATGTTTTCCCTTATAACCTCACTATCTTATAAGTGACTGATCTAAGATTAATTCCAATTAAGAGTGGAATTGATGGTGATATAATGGCGGGGATAGTAAGGTGGAAAAAATGATGGCTCTATTGTTCAAGACTAAATATCACTAATGGAATGTTTTTATAAAATAAAACTTATTGTTTTTTAGAAACTAACTTATTTTCAATATATGAATAGTAAATGTTTTTTCCCAGTTTTGGCACATAAACTCACATATTGATTTCATAAATCTTCTTATTATTTAGGTTACTTAAATTTTATTAATATTTAAAAAGTACAGATTCAAATGTAAATCATAAATTTTATTTTAATTTTTATTTCTTTTAAAATTTTATAAATAAAGTGTAACTTTTTTTCCTTAACTTTAAGTGTCACCTCCTTAAATAATTTTTTATTAATTTTTCTTTTAATATATAAAACTGCTTTTAAAGAGAACATTACCTTGTGAATAAAATATATATACACAAAACTTGTATCTTAATATATACTTTCTTTTGTTGGAATAAGTACTTAATGGTTATTAACAATACTTTACTTAATATACTACTGTGTTTATCTCTAAATGTTACACATTTAATGATTGGAACATTATATGAATAGATTAAAAACAAATATTGAAATGTATTTTACATAGTATAAAAGGTTTTTCATGTCTTTCTTCTTATTTTCCTTAAAGAACGTATTACACCATGACTTGAGAAGTGTTTGGAATTATGTTTACAAACTTGATTATTTACATGTTTTGGTATCTATGTGTTAATATTGGATCAACAATATGATTGTGTGTATTTGGGAATCGATGATTCTAAAATACTAGTTAATATTAGTATTTGAGCATGAATTTATCAATTTAATTTAATGAGAATGATATTTTTTATGATTGATTTATTCTTGATCAAGGCTATTATTTGTGATAGTTGATCAACATACTAGCTACATCATGTATATGTACAAGTATAATATTTATAAAAACTATTAAGTAGGTATAGATTGATGTTGACAATTATTAAGGGATAAGATTGAAATTCATTGATTATTTATACCCCTTCCTATATTTGTTTGGATGGATAAGGGATTGAATTTGTATACACCTTCCCCTTTCTACGGGATGGGCCTATGGCCTGACTGTAGAAGTGCTCCTGGGTATGATGATCTACAATAATTCCCTACCACCAAACTATATGGGATGGGATATATGATTTCCATATCCCCATATTGACATCAATATATAAATTTCTTAAAGAATTTAAATTTAGGTAAGGATCCTTTCAGTATATAGATTTATTTGATATTACTTATAATCCAATGTCAGAATCTTGTTTACTATATTTTACATGTTATGATAGTTTTTTATTAAAAATAAATCATTATAATATTATTTAAAAGACTATAAAAGTTCATATATACACATTATTAATCATCATTGAGTTCAGACATGTTGTAGGTTTCCTATAGATTATGTATATTCTCCCAATCTATGTGGATATTTCAGTGGACATGTATCTATTTTTGTGATATGTTTTAGGTACCTAACTTGAGGTAAAGTTTTTTTGGCTCTACTAATATTGGGTATCAACAGATTTAGACCTTTTTTGATTTCATATCATAGTTGGATTATTTTATAGTTCTTGATGTGTGTTTGAATAGGATGCATGGGGGTTGTCTAGTGTTATTTTAGTGAGGATTTCAAACATCAAACTACTTCCTTTTACATTAAATCCATTTTTATTTTATCTTATTAATGTATTGTGGGTTTTATTTCTTCATATTAATTTTTAGACTTTACGTGATATTTTATTTTGGATTAATATGTATTATTTTATCATATAATTATTATTTCATTTATTTTTAATATAGTCTATTTAGGAGGAATCCATATGAGTATTGTTAGAATTTTTGTGCATATATGAACCCTATATTTATACAGAATTTTTGATAGAACATGCGTTTAATTTATTTAGTTTATAAGGGGGAACCACCTCCTATATATGTTTTATTAATCCTATAAAATTTACATCATCCAATGGAAACTGGGACGTGTGCCTGAGGTGTTTTGACAACATGATCTAGGTACAGACCAATTGATATGGTCACAAATTTTATGGTTTAAATATTTAGATGATATGTATAATCATGTAAAATGATGTATATATTTATAGGTTATATCGTTTGGTATCAGAGTATGAATGTAATGTATTTATTTTTGTCATTGTGTAACACCCCAAGATTTCATAGTAAGTTATTTTCTTTAAATTCAATAGCTTGCGCTACACACAACACCGAGTTCATGCGCACCATGACTTACCAAACTAGTCGTTCAAAAGCGGTTATGAATAGTATTAACTAAATTTGGAATTTTATTTACTCCATATAATTTTAGAATCCTTATTATGTGCTTCTTAGACATAATATAAGAACAAATTTCAGATAAAAGAATTTTTCAAAAAATGCAATTTTACCGCCTTTTAATAGCAAACCCTTTTTAAAACCAATATTTGATACTTTTATATATTCAATTTAATGAAATTATTCTTTAGAATCGGGACATAAAAATTTATTTTGGATTAATTTTTGGTACTTTTCTAGTAACTTTCATATTTTGATGAATACTTAAAAATAAAAAAATTAATTGCAAACCATTTTTTTAATTGAAATAATGTATAGTGTTAAATTATTTATTTGAATGGTTTTGAAGTATAATTAGATTATGTTTTTATCATTTAATACAATTTACATCATTATAAGTAATTTTACATTTAAATTTGACATAAACACATGTCAATCTTTTGATTGTTTTTACTTTTTTTAAAAACCCATTTTTCGGTTTTGATAATGGTAATTAATTGTAAATTAATTAATGAAACTTATATGTTTTGAATTTGGTAAAATAGAATTAATTTTTGAATTCAGAATATCAAAATTATCTTAGGGTAAATTTTGGTATTTTTCTAAAAACTTTCAATTTTTGATGAATAGGGAAAAAACACTGCGTTATTGGTTAAAATAGATTTTTTTTAAATAATTAGTTATTTTATTTTAATTTATTTTAGGTAAAAATAGATACATAATACCTATATATTTTCAACATAATTCATTAGAGTCATTTTATAATAAGTTTAGATATATAAAATTTTATCGAGCTTTTTACGGTCTTTTACCCACCTCCTAGGAGCATTTGCAAATTTGTATAAAACTTAATTTTACCACTTTTGTGAGTTGAATTTAAAAAATCCAAGAGACACGGTTGATATCAGTAAGTACAATGTGGTTCAATAAGATGAAAATAATTTTTATTGAATAGTAAATTTTTTTTATTTACCACTGTTAAAAGTAAATAGGGTAATTGAGGGTAAAAATGATATTATTATTACCCTAAAACATGTCCTAATTCTATTGGATAAGTGTAATTCAACAAAAAAAAACCTTAGGAATAAAATATGATCATTTAGGTACACTTGGATTAGATTAGGACATTTATTATTATTTAATTCAAAGAAGAGTTAAAAGTGTTAAATTCAAAGTTTAATAAATAAACCATTTTTAATATAGGGTTACACATAATATAAATCTAACTATAAATATTCATTATAAAGATAAAAATATTTCCTAAATAATGGTATTTTATTTATAATTTTTAGACATTAAATAATTAAATTTATTTATGACACAATGATGATGCAATAATTACCATATTAATGAAAGATTAAAATAATTGATATTATAAATATCCAAATAAATCTAATTTGAGACTTTTAATGAATTAAACTAATTTTATAGCTTAATATGACATATTAGGTTTGATTAAATTTATTTATTTCTAAGTAATAAATTTTTTAGGACTTTAACGGAAATCAATTATTAAATAATGTCAAAATTGACATAAATGAGTTTTTAAAACAAATACAATATTATTGGTTGATATAATAATCATAAAAATATAAGGTTTGACCAAAAGACTTATATAATGATATTTGTATAATTAATGAACCACTTGGGGTTCTTTAAGAAGTTTATAGTAAGTTTATTAACCATACAATATAAAAATATAAAGCGACATGGTAAATGTCAAACTATTTACCTAAGAGTTAAATCTAAAGGTTAAGGTTAATATAGTAACCCAAACCTGTCTAAAACCTATTTGATGAGATTTTTTAGACCTATAACCACCTTAACCTTTGAATAATTCATTTTTGAGCCATTATAAACCGAAAATGATTTTATTATAAAATAATATTTCAATCTTTTCCTAAGGTACCTCTCACCCCTCTTATAAAATGGAACATCCCATTATCTCAAATTCACACCTTCAAAGCCATTTGTCTCAGCCAACCCCTATCCAAATATCCTCCCAACTATCATACCTTCATCATAGAGGCCTTCCTTTAGTAATAAAATCAACCTAAGGAGCCCTTTTGATCAAATAAAAAGGAAGAACATGAAGAAGAGGTAAATATTTCATCACCTCTTTCAAGTTCATTTCTTCTTCCACTTAATCGTTCTTTGTTTCTTACATTATAAAATAATAACTCCAATATCTTATATATAATATGATGTTATTATAAAAATGGTACAACCCTATTCATTATTCTATCCATTCTATAAATGACAAAGTCACCATACGTGTGTACGTACGGATTATTGTCTACACGTCGTGGTGTAGTTTGTTATTCAAACACTTCATCATTTCGATGGGTATAATAATGAGTATAAATGATGTAAATAATAAATATAAAATGATAATGATTATTTATATGATATATCATCCAATTATATACGATTTTAATATCAAAAAAATGATATTATCGCTCGTGCGTACGTACGGATTACTGTCTCCATGAACGCGATGATATTCATTGCCCATCGTATCCATTCAAGACTAATTTTCATTTGATGATTAAAAATAATGTTTTTAAAGACTTAATATCATTATGAATATGAATAAGATACATCCTATCTATAACAAACATTACTTACATAACAAATCATATAAAGTAAAATGAATCAGTTAACACCTGAAACAATGATACTACTGAAATATCATTAACAAAGCAATATTAGAAGATCATATATGATATAATATTAATGTATATGGTTATTGTATGATTTAATAACAATGATTTAACCATTAAACTGGAGGTTAACCTGCCCATGACCAAGGAAAATTACAAGGTAAGGGGTTTTCATCCAACTTTTATTCCCATGAGATTCATGCTATATTTTCCACTATTACCTTTTTTGTGGTATATATATTGCCCATGACTTTATCCAGTCATGGTGTAGAGCCCCTTGGTTCTTGGGTAGATGGAACTTCAGTCTTTCCAGATGGTCTCTCACAGCCCATAGTGGGAGGGATTGATCCCGTACTGCTGTTTGGATTTCCTTACCATATTTACCTATTCCTTTTTTTAACGATACTATTCTTAGAGCCATCGGGGATTATATTGGAGGATTTATTTGTGAGGATGATAGATCAAAAAATGGGGTGGTATCCTCTGATGCTCAGATCTATTTGGAGTTATATCTGGCCTTTCCACCATCAGAAATTATCAAATTAAAGGTGCAAGGTTCCCTGGAATGGAGTCAAGACATTGTTTACCCGGTCTTCCCAAGGTTCTTCTCCTTCTGTTCTCTTCAGGGGCACTCTAATCAGATCTGCAGAAATCACTGCAGAGGTGGATAGAGGATGGATTATGTTCCTCCGATTTCCTTGGTTAGAAGAATACCCCCAACACTCTGGGGGAGTCATACCTTAAGGATAACCAGGTCTGGCCCATTCTAGCTTCTTCTCTTGAAGTTGTTCCTGGAAAAGACTTTGTGGTTAGCTAGGAAGACTTGGATTTGCCGTTGCTTCACTCAGTTTCGATCTGTGCTACTTGGATTGATCCAGAAATTGGCTCCCCTAATCCTTTTCAGTTTCTTTCTGATGTTCAGTGGATGGATGGCATCTGGAGAATGTTTTCTAAATGTCCAGGTACGAGGACTTGGATTATGTCAGCATCAAGTTTACCTTGCAGTAAATCTATTGGAGGGGGTAAGGGAGAGGTACAAGTCTCTGATTTTCTATCCATCATTCCTCCTCCTAGTCACTCTGGCTCGGAGAAAGACTAGTATATTAATTCTCCCCCTGGGCTTCCATCAACACAGCCTGACAGTGTTTCTAAGCCTGGCAGTGACAGTTTTCTGCAAGAAGCCTCAGATGTCAAACTGGCGACTGTCATCCCAACCCCTCAAAGTAAGAGGAAAGGAAAGTGTGGTAGGATGCCCTTGCTTTCGATCCCTTCAAGTGACACATTTTATCAATTAGGCGCGGGATTATACATGAAGGCCTAGAGCAGAATTACGAAAGAAGGTTCACCTTCTAGCAGCACGAAGGCCAGATCGCCTGGGGCCAAAGCTAGGATTCACCTATTTCAATGATACCCATTCTAATCTGGAATACCCATGGACTTGGGCCCAGGTTAAAACCGATTTCTTAGAAATAGTGGTTAAGAAACAAAAGGCTGGCATCACTGCTATTTTGGAGCAAAACAGATCTCTACAAAGATCAATGATTTCAGGCACAAAATGTGCATGCATGCGGCCATGCATGCAGAACCCTCTAATCATCATATCTGGATTTTCTGGGGAAAGGAGATTAGTGTGGATATGGTTGAAGCCGGAGATCAATTTATCATAGTGAGGGCCTCCAGTAGTGATGATTCTTTTTTATGTTCTTTTGTGTATGGGATCTGTGATGTGTAAAGGAGACAGGTTCTATGGCAGAAGCTTAGCATGTTTGATCCAGCGGACTCTCCTTGGCTTGTTGGTGATGATTTCAACGTCATTTCTGATCTGTAGGAGAAGCGCGGTAGGGGTGAATTTTATCACGGTGCTAGTCTCGACTTCTCCCATTTCATGGCTGGTAAGTGACTTATGGAC
The DNA here is from genome assembly GCA_963277665.1 of Viscum album. Lineage (NCBI taxonomy): Eukaryota > Viridiplantae > Streptophyta > Magnoliopsida > Santalales > Viscaceae > Viscum > Viscum album. The sequence goes on along the minus strand of OY728143.1, from coordinate 1,995,243,664 downwards.
TTGGGATACTTTGGGGACCATTTCACATGGTGTAACAATCAAAAAGGCAGTAGTCAATGCTGGAGTTGGATGGATCGGTGCTTGGAAAATTCACATGTCATTGCCAAGTACTCTATGGCTAAGGTTGACCATCTGGTACGTGGGGTATCTGATCATTCTCCCTTATTAGTTTCTTTGAACGTCAGGAAGGAGAGGAGTGAATGTTGTAGGTTTCTGGAGTACTGGGCCAGTATTCCTGGATTCCATCAAATCGTGTGTGACATCTGGAATGAACCGGCTCAGGGCCGTTCTTAGGTTGCTATTCATAAAAAATTAAGGTGACTCAAGCTCAAACTTCATTCATGGGAGAAAGGGATTCCACCCAGTGATAGAGGTTTGAACGTACTCAAACAGGAAGTGGAAAGGCTGGAGGGTAGTTTGGAGGATGTTTGGGATGATGCAATTTTTGAAGAGTTGTCTAATAAGAAAGCTTTACTTGCAGAACTTATTCTTAAACAGGAACGTGTTTCAAGGGAATGATCCAGGGTGAAATGTATTTGCGAAGGTGACAAGAACACATCCTTTTTTCATGCATGCTTAAAGGATAGAAGTTTGAAGGTTAGGCCCAATATCAGGTTGTAGGACGGATCCTATTCAAATGACAGGGATGTGGTCAGAAGCAGTGCGCTGTCAATGTTTCAAAATTTACTTACAGATCCTAGCCAGGCCATGGGGAATGGTTATCCCATAGGATCCTCAGAGCTATTCGATGTGATTCCAAGATAGGTATCTAGTGATGATAACGCATCCTTTGAGGCCATTCCTGAGGAGGAATAGGTGTTTGTAGAACTGTCAAACCTCAACCCGGATAGTTCCCCGGGCCTTGAAGGTTTTCCTGGTTCTTTTTACAGGATATCTTGGGAGGTGGTAAAGGCAGATATAGTCACGACCATCCAGTACTTCTTTCGTGGTGGCACTCTTCCTAGGATCGCAAGTGCCACTACACTGATTCTTTTTCCTAAGATCAAATATTCATCCTCCATTTCCCATTACAGGCTGGTGGGTATGTGCAAATTTTCTTATAAGATTCTTTCCACCATTATTAATTTGAGGCTATACAAACATACTCCATGATGGATATAGCTTGAGCAGCATGGTTTTGTGAAAGGCCGATCGATTCAAGGTGCTATTACTTTGGCGCATGAGAGGATTAGAGATAGCAACCTCAAGACATATGGTTCAAACATGGCTATCAAATTGGACATGGACAAGGATTATGATATAATTGAATGGGGTTTTATCAACAGGGTTCTATCCATCATGGGATTCTCAGTCTGGGCTGTTGATATTCTATTTAGATGTGTGAGTTATCCATGGTTGGAAGTATCTTTTATGGGTAAGTCCCATGGCATCTTCAAGGCTACTCGGGGGCTTAGGCAAGGTGACCCCATTTCCCTAACAATTTTAATTATCATTCAGGACACACTTAGCCGTTTTCTCAATAGATAGGTACTCTATGGGGAAATCCTTCCATTTCGCAGGAAAAGGAATCTACCCACAATCTCCTATATAATTTTTGCAGATGACTCCCTGATTTTCATTAATGCTAATAGAAAAACATTACGTAGTATAAGCAATTTCCTAGATGAATACTGCTTCTAGAGTGGTCAGGTGATTAACAGAACCAAGAGCACAGTGTACATTTCCAACAAATGTGGATCAAGTCGGATTTCCCTCTTGTGCAGTGAGCTGATCATGCAGAAGGGATTGTTTCCATTGGAGTATTTAGGCACGCCAATTTCTCCAGGGAGAAATTTCATTAAAGACTTTGATCAGATTATCAACAAGATTGTGAGTTAGGTGCCCAACTGGAAAAACCATTTCCTTTCATTCAGGGGATGCATTACCTTGATTAATAGTGTCCTTTCAAGCATCCCTATCCATGATCTTTCATCAATTAAAGTTTCAAAGGGGGTCATCCTGTCCATTGATAAAATCTTGGAAAATTTTATATGGGATTCTTTATCAAAAGGCAAGCACCATTGGATTTCCTGGAAGTGGATGGCGAGACCGGTCATTGAAGGAGGGATCAATGTTAGGAACCTATCTGATACACTGCAACGCATGCAAGCAAAACTTTCTTGGGAGGTTGTGGAAGAACGTACTCTGTGGGGTAAGGTTATGTCTTCAATAAGCAAAGAGAATAATGATAATGAGAGAGCCCATGGTTCCCATTTATGGTCCATGTTATTACCTCTGGTGTTGGATCTTAGACAGCACTCTCAGTGGATTATGAGCAAGGAAAATATTCTCTTTTGGCATCACAACTGGGCAGGATCCACGATTGGATTCCCAGGATGTCCTTCCACCCGGATAACTTTCAAGGAATCCATCATGCACCCAACATTTCTTCTTGTGATTTTAGATAAAGAACATAAAGGAGTTTTTGATCTCATTAGCACCAACTCAGAGCCATATCGTTGTGTGTTCACTCCATCAGCTTCGGGGCTCTTCACCACAAGGTATTTTCACAAAATTTCTATCCAGTAGGAGAAAACTGATAGATGGAACAATTTTGTGTGGAGAAATAGAATTCCAACTAAGTATAATTTCTTAACCTAGAGAATAAGGAACCACGAAGTCGTGATGGATGAAAAAATCAAGCATCTGGGTGTTAATATTTCCTCTAAATGTTGTTGTTTCAAGAGTCATCAGGAGGAGGATATGAACCATTTATTTTTTGAAAGTGACTAGGCACATGAAGTATGGAGTTTTTTTGGGGTGTTTTAGGCACCTCATTGTCTGAATATTCTAGAGGGAAACTATCTGGAGCAGTGGTTTTACAGTATTAACATCACAGCGGTGGAAAGGGTGGCTCGAGCGATTATTCTGAACTCAGCTTGCTGGTGTATTTGGCAGGCCAGAAGCAAGACCAGGTATGAAGGAATCCTTGCCTCTGGAAGAGCAATTATTGTTAGAATTAAATCTCTGCTCATGGATGTGTTCATTGGTATCAGCAACTGGCGTGAGGCGCCTTCTTTGCGGTGTTTGCAGGGAAGTACTTCACCTGATACTCATAGCAATGGAAGTGTTGGTAGACAGTGGGTGCGGTGGCACCCTCCAGCTTCCGTCTTCAAGATTAATGTTGATGGTTCATGTAAAGAAGGGCACATCCATGGTGGAGGAGTTGTTCAGGATTCCAGAGGCAATGTCCTTATGGATTTCTCTGCATATTATGGCCCAGGAAAGTCACTTCATGCAGAAGATAAAGCATTTCTTACAGGCCTGCAATTATGTGAGTAGGAGAACATGACTTTTTCTTAGGTTGAGACTGATTCTAAGATCATCTGTGACTCCATGAAATAAAAAGATATCACTCCATGGTCAATTTTATATGACATTAGGAGATACAAATGTCTAATGGATAATAATACTGAGGTAACCCATACTTGGCGGTAAGGAAACAGGGTGGCTGATCACTTTGCATCTTTTGATGTGGCAGACAAGGGTATTAATGTCACTTGCTTTCCCAGCTGTCTCCTTGTGAAACCTGAAGGGGTGAACTTGATTAGAGGTGATACTCTTGGCCTCCATTACTTTAGACCGCCTTAGGTCTTTTGGTTTTATTTCATCCTTGTATGTTGGAACTCTTCTCTGTTTTATATAAAAATTTACATTTGATTATGACATAGTATATCATGAATCTCTTTATTCTCATGATATTATAATGTTTTTATTACCTCAATTATTTGTATTCAATAATCTCTCATTTGGTTAAGAACTCTAACTAAAATATCATTTTAAATGTTTTAAAAATTTATTCTTCTAAATCTTTCTCATTAATTTCCATGTTTAAAAAATGGTTTTAAGGTTTTATTTATATGTACATTAATATTTTAAAATTGAAATTCCTTTTAAAAGTTTCAAAGTGGTATGAGACACTTTGATTCAAAAATCTATTTTAAACAGCTTCTTGATAAATAGTTATACTTTTAAATTTTTTCATAAAAAGGGATATTTCTCTCAAATATTTTTACTGATATTTTTCAACTATGTCAAAATCCTTTACAGGTTATTATTCTTGATTGAGGTTGATTTATTATGATACAAATCTTTCATACTTTATTGAATTTTTTGTGATACGTTTGATTGTGGATGTGTTATTTTTATACCATTCATGGTTTATAGATAAAGTATTGACATTTTGTATGCTAGCTTTAATACGAATGTTTATGTTATCTTTAAATCTTTTCATATGAGGAATGCATTGGACTTATTAAGTGATGGGTGGAGCCTGATATAGCTATTTGATGCATCGGTAGGTCTCATGAGACAAACTAGTGTCTTGGAACAAGGCCTTGACAAAATCTTATTTGTAGTCTTGTCACAAGGCCTTGACTATGTGGTTATAAAGTCTGTCAGTATGCATTCTATCATTATGAAAGTAGCTATTTATATTTCATATGATTATTCAACTAGTATAATATCCATGCAAATAAGTAAATTCCATTATTTGATTTTATATTTTCCATATTATGTTGAATTTTAAGTTTAAAAGGCTTTTGTTTTTGTATTATACATTTCCTTAAATGTTTATGCTTATTTATTAAAGTTTTTTCTATATTGTTATCCTTACTGAGCATCTGAGATCACCCCTTTCTATGTTTTATTTTTCCCAGGATATGAAGAATTATTTTATGGTTGACCTTCAGGGATAGGCTAAGGATATAAGTGTGTTTAAAAAGGGGACAAAATGTTGTTGATGTTTTTATATCATGATGTAATGTAAAACTTATGAGTGTATCTAGTACTTATAAGGCTACTAAACTGGTCTGTCTTTCAGGACATGATTCCTTGTATCATGCCAATGTTATGTAATAATGCACTGAATATGGGTAAATGGGGTCAGGGCATTACAACTAGATCTAGGAGTGTAGGTCTGGGTCACTTTAGTTGGTATCAGAGTGAGTTTTAGTTATTTTTAGAGAATGGTTTATGAATTATATGATAACCAAAATTACAGAAACATAGTTTTAACCAAGATTTTCACTTGTTGAAATGAAGGTGTAATAGATTAATACATCTTATGTTTAATATTTCAAATTATTATGATTGTTTTCTATGATCTTCATAAGATATAATTATTTATTACTCATGTTAACCCTTTTGATTTTAGTAAATTGTTATAAAAAATAATATTGAATCATAATTCAATCCCTTGTATAATGATGATCACTATACCTCAGGTGATATTTGTAACCATTAATAGTTGAAAATGGATCAATTAGAAATAATATGTATTTTTTCATTCTTCAATCCTAAAAATTCATCCTAGCCATATTACACTATGAAAGTGATGTGTACAGTGCCCAGGTCTCATGAGATCTTGAGGAGGGGGAGGGCTGAATCAGTTTATATCTTTTATTTTTATGAATATTCATTTTTAATTCAATATTCATAGCTATTAAAATAATTTATCCACTCCTCTTATTATATCTCAACCTTAAAAAATGTACATAATATAAATGGAACAAGACACAGGGATTTACAAAGTTATAACACAACATCCAAATCCTTTCTAGGTTTAGGTTGTGTTCTGGGTCCTGGTTTCTCCACTATGAATCGCCTGAATATAATTTTTATGTTATATATTTAAAATCAAAATGTGTAATCTCTAAAAATACCAAATATATAATATCAAAAAATATATGGTCTTCAAGTGAATACAGTTTCCTCCTCTTGATGATATCATTATACTTGAATATCAATAGTTAAATCCATATCCTAAAAATATTCTTTTCACATCCTAGTGGGATCATTATACTACCTACCGATAGTTATTTATGGGTCCATCTGAATTCCACCAGAAATATGCCATTAATTTACCTATTTCCTTGAGTAGTATACATTATCCTTATTCTTGTAATGGTGAAAACTTTTATAAATGAAAGTCCCTTTCTAATGAATAAATGCCTTATTATATAATATAATTATAGAAAACATATTCACTATATTGGTTATTCTGGACCATTATAAAATACAGCATGTTGTATTTAAAAGGACATTAAATATCCTAACCATTTATAATATAGTTATTTTATAGTGACCGTTAAAATTAGTATATATTAAGGGATATAATAATATATAATTGGCATATAAGGGGGGAGTGATGGCCTTGACTAGTAGGATTGTATCCTATGAAGCCCATTTATCAAAGAATCTAAGGGAGATAGTGTCACTGGACCTTTTCTTTAACCTATCCTAATCTAAGATTCAACAATTAAAACTTCAATTAACCCATATATGGGAGAAGTTCAAGATTATATAGATCACTGCTCAAACAATTTTCATTAAAACACCTTAAGAAAGTACCACCATCACACACCATACCCTTAGGGGGTTATGTGGGTATAATAAGCAGTTATGTATCTAAACACTAGTTTTAAAAAAAATTATATTTTAATTTTTAATAAAATAATGATTATATTTTTCCCTTTTAAATTATTACTTTATTTACATTTTATATAACGAGTTTAATAAAAACTATATTTTGATATGAAGAAATAAAAATGTATTATTTTGGACAATATATATTCAATTAGAATACAAATTTGGATAAATTAAAGAATTTATAAATAATTTATATTCTCAGGAAATGTTCTTATTAAATAATATTTATTTAAATCTAAATTTTAATGCAATTTAATGATGTCCAATATAATTTTTATATTGGTCAGAAAGTTCTTAGTGTTATAAAAAAACAAGTATTTTTTAGTAAATAGGTATTTTCATTTAAAAGTGTAAATTATCATATTTACAAAAAAATAGTAAAATAGGTATTATTTTTGAAATCAAAACATAGAAATTATCCAATAGTGAATTTTTCATAATTTTCTGAGATAGCTGATTTTTTTGGTAAAAATTAAATACGGTATAAATATACAATATATATTATGATATTATAATAGATCAAAATATATATAATAAATAATATAAATGTAATAAAATATCAAAAAAAATATTTCCCCTTTAAAATAATTTTTTTATGTTATTTAATTTATTTTACAAAATGATAATGAATCCTCCAAAACCAATATTATAATTTAGGGTTTTAAAAAATATATTTTTTAGCCGGACTCAATTATGCATCCTGGATAGTATTATTCTAAAATGTTAAATTCTTATCTAAATAAAATATTTAAAACCAACATTATTTGGCAAAAACCATTGGAAAAACTACGGTGAGGTTTGTGGTATTAAATATTCTATTACTTAGATTCCAAACCCTAAGTATAGAAATTAATAAATAATTTCTCTCTGTTTTTCTATAAATACCAAAAAAACTCCCATTCCTCTTCACTCAAAACCCATTGAACAATAATTTAATTAAATTATCTCACTAGAAATCCCTCTCAATGTTTTTTCATTCTCTTTAGAATCTCCTCCCAATCTTATAAAATAACTTCTAAATTGAGGGATTCACTTCCACCCCCTCTTTAGTCAAGTACATTCATTATATTAATCATTTTTATTTCTAATTGATCATGTTGTAATGTGTTTTCACACATCCATTTAATTTCCTTATTATTCCCATGTAATAATATACCACCTTTCACTCTCATTAATCTATTATATAAACCATTATGTACATTGATTATACCACCAAAATTATCACATGATTTTCCATTCCAAACTTTGGTGTTGTGAATACCCATGCCCAATAAAACTAAATGATATTCACCTAAATATAAAATTTTTTATTGATTTTTTAATTCTATATATATAACCCACACTCCTTAATCTTGATATTAATGTTGATGTAATATGTACTTATGTTTTATGATCAATGCGGCACACAAATGAATAGACATTACATGAATGTGATGGGTTGGACCAGCATTATATAGTCCTACAATGCATTGGGTAATTTTTTTATCTCATGAGATACCTTGTATAGTTTATGTGTGATTATCCAAAGAACAATATGTTATTATGTCTCATAGTTAATCTTTTATGTATACTTATGATTCCATGTATTATGATACTATCACATTCTTATGATGCCTTGAGGTTGTCGTATTATATTATTATTCAATGTCCATGATTATTATTCTCACCTTTATTTGTCATAATGTTATGCATATTGAATCACATGTAATAATTTATTATATATTATTATTTAAATATTCAATTACTGTGATTTTTAGATCACCCCTTTCTTATGTACATCCCTAGGTTATCCCATGTTGTATTAGAATATCAATGAAATATAAGATCATGTTTTGGAGTTTTTAAATAATATAATTATATCCTAATTTAATGTTATATACATAGGTATAAAATTACCCAAAGACACTATGAATTATGATATTTTGGGATTTATTTTTATCTTAATGTAATAAATCACGAAATAAAGTGTATAAAAGATATGGGTTATAAAATTTCTGCTTTAAGTCATTGAATCTAGTACTACATTTAGATCAATCAACCTAGATCACTTCAACTGTGATAATTATCCATATTATATCCTCTAAAATTCATTGTTATTTATTTTTCCTTTTACACATAGTCTCTCATGGATGCAATGAATAATCTCCTTTAACAGACAAATTATTTTCTTCTTCGGTTCAGTAGTATCACGGTCTCTCTCTACCAAAATTCTCAACACCTACAAAAAATAAATTCATAAAGTTCATTGTGACTATTTTGTTAATATTATTTTAAAAATACTCTAACATTTATTCTCCTGATATCTCATTAGGTAATTTTCATATTTGAACTTTTTTAAACCTCTCATTCAAAAAAATCCAAGATTCTCAAAATTACCTTAAGTCTATGATTTTTTATCATAATGTGACTTTGAATTTATCACATATTTTTTCCCTGAAATACTCTTATTTAAACTATTAAAAATCTCCATTTATATGTAATCATGAATCATTTTGGTGTGAAATTATTCCACTCCAACATGGATATCCATGTTTTATACCTTAGTCATCTTCTAGTGTCATGGGATCTAAAAACGTTCACCTTGAAATGACCCTGATATGGGTCCTCAAAATTTTGAATCTCAGAAATTATCTTCCTTGTGAGTTTTATGAATTTTAACAAGGATTTTTTCATGATATAAATGAGTCAATATTTCTCATAGGTAGAATTCACACATGAAACACTCATTCCACATCAAAGTGATTATTTTGTTCCTATTTATCACTTCTTTTTCTTCCACATTTTCACTCTTCTAGGATGACTAAAAACCCAGATAAAATTTTAGTATTGTGTGTTCTTATCATTACATTATACTAAATATGGCTTACATTATAGAATAGACAACTTTATATTCCCATTTTTAACTTTAATAATGTACTATGTTGTGTCACATAACCTATTTCATTATTTGAATCCTTTTTTTTTGGAATTTTATGTTAAACAATCATTGTCCATGACATACAGTCAAAAGATTTATGATCCCAATCAAAGATAGATGCTCATGTATTCTTCATTATTCCTTTATTCCTCAATACTATGTTTACATTTGAACTCTATATTTAATTCTATATCAATAAATTTTCCAAATCATAACTCCAGATGAACTCTATGTTTACTCCATGAACATTATACAGGAACTCCACATTAGTAACAAACTCTACATCACAACTCTATATTATTGTCTTCACTAAATTTGTTGTTTTATTAATGGAATGAACTCTAAATTAGTTCTTAAGGAACGTAATCTACATTTTTAACTTTTTGAAATTATTATAACAACACTAAAATTACACCTTCATGAAATTTAATTTAGGGCCCATTTTAATCATTATAAGGCATCCTTAAATATCTAAAACACACAAAAAATGTTGTAGATATTTGTAACTTATTCCACCAACTATTTCCTTTATTTTATAGAATAAAAATACATCAATCATCACAAAAACTTTCAATCATACAAATAACATTTTTTTGGTTCAAAAAAACTTCATCCATTCTCAAATACATTGAATTGATTCTAAAATTCATCAAAAAAATCATGAACACATATCTTAGTATCATTGAACCTATAGAACCATAAGATGGTTTATCTAAAAAATTAAAATGTTATTTTATTACTCCTGATAGATATATTCAGTCTCCCCATGTGGCTAGATGCACTCTAACTTTGATAAATTATTTTATAATGCACTACAACACTTCCTTCAGGATAAGACACTATTTATCTATGAATAATATCTTATAAAGTCATCTAAAAAAACCTGAACATGTATCTTAGCATCCTTGAACCTCAAAAATATTTTATGGTTTCTACAAAACATTAAACTAGTTTTCTTACTCTAAACATTAATATTTATTCTCCCCATGAGTCTAGTTGCACTCTCACTTTTCTAAATTGTTGTATATTGTACTATAACACTTTCATCATCACAAGTCACAATTTATCTATGAAGAATGGTTCATAAAATCATATAAAAAATTGTGATTCTACTTGAATTTTTCCACCCTACATATCCAAGTAGTATCTAATATTTCATTTTTAAATTTATGTTGGAATCACCCCATGCCATCCTTCCTTCTATACATCACACACATATTGTCAACTTCATCCTTATAACATCACCCATAGTTATTAACCACAAATAAAATATTATACAAGTGGACTTCAATTTCCCAATTTGTATTTTTTAGAATTACTATTAATCCTCCATATAAATATATACGTTTCAACTTTTTTTATCTTCCCATTATTGACCATAAATTAAAAGGGCATATAAGAGTTTACCATACTCATTTTCTCCTTATTCATATTAAGAAAGGTTTTTTCCAAATTATATTGTTCTCCCTCTTCAAACTGAAATTTCATCTTGATAAACTTGTGAACAATGATGGAACTAATAAAAATTATCCAAGATACATTAGTTATTATAATATAAGTCTATGTGGGTAACTCAATGTATAAAACAAGAGATAATTCACTAAGACATCAAGGACATCCATTATTATTTCAACATGTGATGCCACTAAAATATTTATCAAAATATGTATTTTCCTATAAATTTTTAAATAATTATATATAATTCACTATGCTCAATAAACTCATCAAAAAATTTCAAGTGAAATACATATTACTCCCCTTTTATCTTTCCAACCCCATCAACTAACCCCCCCCCCCATTATGAATATATTTTTCTTTCATTTTTTATTATTTTTGGTTTAGCTGGTAGCACAAATGAACCATCTTCTAAAATCTATCCTATGTTCTCATTCATCCCACACAACATCCCCTCTTTTTATTTTTCTAATATTTTTTTAGTATATAAATTTCCTTATGATTTATTCATGTTCATATTTAGAAGAAAACACCCTTTACAAAATTAGTTAGGTATCCTCATATCTCTTTTTTTTCTCAAAAAAAATAGCCTTAGTGATTTGTGTATCAATTTATTTAGCCTCAAAAATTTTCCTTCTAAGTGTATTTCTTCCACAAATAGGACTTATTATTTTCTTCTCATGCATTCTCCCCCTTCATTCAGTCCAATTTATTAGAGATGTAATGTAAGATATTGAATTTTCTATGAGGTATGTAACCTTTTTTTTGTTTTGAATCCTCTAGTTTACCTTTATAAACATGTCTAATCTCTTAAGGAAGGTGTTGGGAGTGTCTATGGATTTTTTGGATCCCATAGCTCTGAATTACGAAGAGAACATGAGAGGATCATTGTTAGTGCATGGTTAATCCTAACTATAAACCTCAAACCGTGCAACCCACTAATGGTGACACATTTTTTTTCTAAACCATGAGAGGTGGGATTTGTCCATGTGGGGATGAGAAAAAGGGTTCACATGGTATTTGTGTATTTTTTTCAAACCATGCATTATAGGACATGCGGTGTGTGTCCCCTAGACAGTGGAGTGAGAACAATTGGCACACGGTTTGGATAACCTTTCTCCAGACTATGCAACCACTTAAAAAGTGACGAATTACTATTTTTACCCTCTATATTTTTAAATAACCCTCCAACTTTATTTTATATTAATATATAAAGCATCCTTATCCTACTCCCTTTTGATCTCTCTCAATCCAAGAGCTTTTCTTTGATCTCATTCCTTTATATCTACTCTAAATCGAAATCTATTTATTGCATTGGATATCCATAGTAAACTCTACAATCTGTTATGTCCTCTTTTTATTCTTCTTCTTATAGATTAATTTATTTTAGTGTGTTATCATAATCCCTATTTTTTTTCAACTATTTGTTCAATTTTATATAATTTGTACCAAAACAAAGTCTGGTATTGGATGAGTGTTCCTATACATGAATAAGGTAAGTGCTCTAGTGATTATCACTCAAGTTTTGTTTCTTATTTTATGAGTGGTGGTTTCATAGGAAATATTATTCATGAGTTTAAATAAAAATAAATTTATCTATTTTCTAATTTTTATCCTTGATATAGATATACTTGTGTCTCCTAACACTCATTGGGATAGGACTACCTCCACTATATTCACCCCTTGATGTGTGCCTATGGAATTTCCCCTTGATATTATAAATTCTTAAGTGGTAAACCCATCTTCTATATAGTTTGGAATGACTCATAAAGGTGATGACTATAATGAATCAAATAGAGAGTGGGTGGTATGACCACATCCTGTGTTTTATAAAAAAAATGGTTACACCCATGTTTTAATGGAATGTTAAAAAAATTTAAAACTTATTTCATTACTAATACTAGTGATACTGGTAATAGAGTCCCATATATAAGGATTAATATGTATTGTGTCTCTTATACTTGTAATTTTGGGTATGTCATCCATTATTCTTGTGATATTAGTAATGGTGTCCCATATACATTTGATACTAGGCATGGAATCTCGTATACTTGTGATACCAAGTATGAAATCCCTTATACTTGTGATACCTAGCATGACATCCCTTAAACGTGTGATATCAAGCATGGAGCCCCTTATACTTGTGATACCAGGCATGGAATCACATATACATGTGATACTTGGGCTTGGAGTCCCATATACATGTGATACATGGGTGTGGTGTCCCATACTTCTTATAAGGATTTAGTGACTAGACATGCATGCCTAAGTTACACCTTAGGTCCTTACTAGCACTACGTATGTAGATATATGGACATATATGTCACTATTTATATATAATATATATATACATGAATATAAACTTATATTTATTGTTTATGGTGATATTTGTGCATAGATTTTCCTAGAATGGGATGAAGAAGGCAGTGTTGGTCTTCTATCCTTCATGAACCATTGTCAACCCTTTATAGTTTACTTAATTTCTTTACCAATATTATATCTTCACACAACTATATTATATATACTTAATAGAAACTTTTATACACCATTGGTGGTTTCCTACTATGTATATCTTACAACCTATTTAGCTAATTTATTTTCACCCAGATAGACTTCATACATATATGTAAGGATAGGGGAATGAAACCATTTTTGTTGATTGATTTTATTATAGCATGTAAGTGGGGAGAATTGAACTGATCTTGGTATTTTGATACTATCTAGAGACTGTCTTTTGGTATTTTTTTATTATTTTGATATAATTTTCTATATAGGTGCCAGCTATATTGATTGATTGTTCCTTCTGTTTAAAGACCTAACATTGCATCATCTTGTATATGGTATCCAATATTTTAATTTATGAATGTTATTATATTTGTATTATATATCATCTTCTTTTAGTTGATATTATGTTTCTTCTATTTATCCATTTATAACACTGATGTGTTACTCTAATCATAAGGGTATAGTCTCCCCACTCTACCACCATGGGACCTTGTTGCTAGTCAATAGCCTATAGTGTATGAGGTTGATTTAATGATTCCACGTGATTGACTGGGTTTGGTAACTTAGGATTAAACTAGGTCCGAGACATTACAAATTGGTATCATAGATTTCTATTCTTTTCCTTAATATTTTTGGATGATAGAAAGGAGGCTAGGTTTTGTTGTTATTTAGTAATGTGCAAGTTCCTAGGAGTAATGTACCCATGTATTGGATAAAATCCAAGTTGCATGGAATGGGAGTTATTGTTATATATTATGCATGTTATATTTGTTTTTTTTTCACCATTGGGTTATTCACATGATGTGTGATGGCTATTATTATGATTGAGGATTCCATTTTACCCTCATCCAGTGTGGAAATGAATTGTTGACTCATGCATCGTCATAGGGACATTGATATTCACATGTCATGCATTATTCAATACCATATAGGTGCACCTCATTGATTTTATTACCTGTGATTTCTATGATTGCTTTGACTATTGTATATATAAATAGAATTTTGCTGATGTTTCTTGTAGGGGAATAAAGAAAACAAAATTTGTTACTTAAAGTGCCTGCATCAATCAAACGGTGTAATCCTGCATAGTTTTATGTTGAAACCTTAATTAGTTAATTATGGCCCGATGTGACATACACCATTTTACACATGTGATGGAACATGTTTATGGTTGTGATTAAATGGATTCCATATTTCAATTTACAAAGTGTATGGGCCTTTATAAATTCAAAGTGGTGATCTTTTAAATTCAACCATTAAAATTTTCTATAATGAAATGTTCAATGTTAAATAAAAGTGAAAATTGGAACATAATGGGGTTTTCCTTTATAACATGAAACTGACACGCTGTATATTAGGACCCCTGTATTATAACAGAGAACATGACCTCAAACTGACCTTAGTATTTGGTAGTATGTAGTGTCTCTTGTTATTTTTAAGATCTATTTGTCACCCAGACTTGGCTTAAAAGTATACCGAGGGGTGTTACTTTTCTATAGAAGGTCTTTATACCAATTTTTTCATATACATGTGTATTATTCCATTTTCAAATCATATATAAGATGTGTTCTTGGAATTTATAGATTTATTACACTATCACATCCTCAATTCATGCACTATGATGGTAGTAAAGACTATTCCCTAGAGTTGGTTTCCATCCATCACTAGTGTTACCTCCATTAGTGCCTCTTGCGGAACCTATTGTTATACATGACATGGGTGCATATGCTTAGTTTTGTGAGGGTTTTATTAGACTTTTTTTGACTCTAAAGGGATCTCTACAGCTTTCCCCTTATTTTTAAAGTTGAAATGATATTTGTACATGTATCATAAAATGATGTTTTGTGTGATGTTATTCTTTAGGTTATAGAGTTGTAGTTGGAGGCCATGTTGATTATATTTGAGTACCTTGAGACACATACTCAGAGTAGAGTGAAGCTCTATATGTATATTCTTTAAGATCCCACCAGGAAATGGTTGGATGTTATCACCCAGGTCAGGTCGTCATCATGGTATGTCCTGGTCTAGTTTTCAGATAATCTTCTATGAATATTTTTTTCCTCATACGGTGAGAGTGTATGAGATAGAAAGTTTATGCCTCTAAATCTGGGTATTATGTCTTTCATAGACTATTCTACTCAATTCATTGAAATCAAATGCTTTTCACCAACTCTTCCTGCTGACACATTGGTGATAGTGATACATTTTAACGATGGTCTCATATACACCATTTGATCTTAGGTAAATGCAATTTTTTTTACCATTATTTTGAAGATAGTAAACCAAGACATCATCACCAAGAATAAATCGAGGGAAGATAATGATGTGGGATTGGGTGGTTCAAAACTAATATTGTGATGTGGTTTTACTGGCATCCAGATATGTTCTTTTGAAACTAGAAACAGTAGAAATGGCATCCAAATGACAACCACTGATAGTTTCATGGTTTTTTCCTAGTGTGGAAACCCATAACATAAGTGTCCCCAGTTTCTCGGAGACCTTGTTGAGTGTCGAGATTGTGGTAGTTTGGGGTATTAGTATATATTTTTCCAGACCTTCCCATATGTGCCCAGTGGGAGAGGATCCATATCATCTCCTCCTTCCAATATAGGATCATTAGCTCTGCATCAGGAAGGAAGTTGGTCTATCACTAGTCATACCGATTGAGGAGGTGCATGTGGTTAGGGAAGATAGGTTTTGAGGTATATAGTTTTAGAAGAGTAAAACTGGTCAAGGTAGTTAGGTTATAGTATAGGTTCAAGGATTATGCTAGATTTATTTAGTGTAGCCTATACTATAGGATCAGGGTGTTGAACCATCTACAGTTTTTGGTACTATTCTAGTAGCCTCTACTATCGTGTCTTACATGTTTTATATAGGTGCTTGATATTATTTTACCTCTGTGACTATTTTGGAGATCCTTATTCTTTATGTTCATTATTTATATGGTGTGATTACAATTGATTCTAAGTTGGGTAATAAATCAGAGAGTGCATGTCAGTTCAGGGTATGCCCCTTGAGTTAGGAAGTTATCATTTCTTATGGGACCGCATCATCCTAGAAATGATAGGATTTGATGTTAATATCATGACAGACTGGTTAGTTCCCGATCATGATAATGTGAACTTATATCACTATAAAGTATCATTTATATCACTAGAGGTCAATAGTTACCTTCATAAGATTGAATGGGGTGTCTAGGAATGTGGAACTAGACTAGAGTATCATGGGATTAGTGGACTGACAACCTATATATCTAGTCTTATATAGAGGATTAAGGAATGAATCGGGATGGTTTTCCTCCTATAGTTTATTATTTTAGGTATGTCTATCCTGATGAATTTTCTAGTTTACATCCAGAATTTGAGGTGGAGTTCTCTATTGTGCTAGTTCTAGGAGTTGTAGCAGTGTCCATTCCACCTTACAGGATAGACACTACTGAGTTTCAGTATCTCAAGAGATAGAAATAGGACTTAGAATCTAAGGGTTTTATATTTCCCAGTACATCTATCTAGGATTCCCTAGATTATTTTTCCAAAAATGAAGAATATAAACCTCATGATATGTGTGGATTATTTTTTATTGAACTAGATTACAATTAAGAACCAGTATCCACTACATTGTATCGATGATATCTTTGACCATCTCTACAGAGAAATAGTTTTCTTCAAGATTGATTTGAGGTTAGGATATCATTAGGTATGAGTTCTACCTTTATACATGCATCATACATCATTTCATAGTATTTATTATCTGTATGAGTTTCTCATTATATCATTCTGCCTTAAGAATGCTCCCTCTATTTTGAAAGATTTTATAAACTGGTTTTTCACCCATATCTATATTTTCATGTGATAGTCATCATGTTTGATATCATGGTGTATTCTCATACTTTATAAGATCATCTCAAACATATTGATATCATATTGAATACACTGATAGAGAACTGTTTGTATTCTAAGATCAGTAAATTACAATTTTGGGTCAATAAAGTAAACATCATTGTTCATATTATTTCAGAGGCTGAAGTATTTTTTTGACTAAGAGAAGATGAATGTCATTATCACCTGGGAGTATCCTATGGAAATTTTTTACATACCTAATTTCTTGGGGATGGATGGATATTACAGGTTATTTATAAAATACGTTTCTTACCTAAGAGTTCCTATTATGAGTTTTCATAGAAGGGTGTGAAGTTGATATGTTCAGAAGCCTGTGATATAGCCTCCCAGAAGAAGAAAGGGAGATCAACTTCAACCTTGATCCTAATTATACCATAGCTGGGAAGAAGCTATATAGTACATTATAATTCATCAAGTATCATGTTATATGTGGTTTTGATGTTGGATAATCAAGGTGTGGTATACTATTCTCATCAGTTAAGACAACATGATAGGAATTACCCAATGCACAATCTCGAGTTGGACACAATGGTTCATGCCTAGCATTTTTGGATAAATTACCTGCTATGAGAGAATTTTATGGTGTTTATTGACCAATAAATCCTAAGGCATATTTTCATATAGCATGATCCAAAAATTATGCATAGAAGGTGGTTTGAATTATTGATTTTTTTTAACTTTCACCTTTCCAATATGCCTTGTAAAGAAGATATTGTAGAGGATGATCTGAGACGAAGGACACCAACACATGAAGTTTGAGAGGAGAGTGATGAGTGGAAGTTTATGAACCTATTTTATGATGTAAAATTGGATTTTTAGGATATTTATGGATAGTCTATATTGGCATCATTATTAATGACCTCTTCACTTCTAGTGTCATGACCCGTGCTTGTTGGACTCGTGTCCTGACTCCCCAATCCCACCTCTAATAGGCTTGGGGCTAGTGACTAGCACCGAGTAGGCATATTACTAACATGGAAGGCATTGCCTAAGTACCCGTACACATGCACACATATCCAAGACAACAAATTATGAAATGTAAAAAAACAATAAGGAACAAAGTGCATGCATATAACCAAACCCAACCAAAAGAGTACAACATAAGTAAAGTGTAGAAAGGAAAACTGGTCCAGAATACAAGCCCACCAAAAACAAGAGTATTCAAACTAAAAAGTCCAACCTGTTAGCACAAAGAGGTACTGGTACAGCTACTCGTATCCATAGGAACACCTGGGCCTATAGGGAACTCAGAAAGATTGGGATGGTCCTAGTCCACCATGGACTCCGTCGAAAGGTTGCTCTTCTACACAAGACCTGAAACATGAGGGAAAAGCCCATGATGGGGTAAGTATAAAAATACTCATTAGAGGGCCCCAAAAAACCACAAGGCAATACAAAAAGTAAAGGTACAATCATCTCTACATAGTATATTTCTACATAACATATAACAAGAGAAACACAATCCAGATATACTTAAAACCCAGACCTGTGGTCTAGAGATAGGTCACATAGTCACATAACGCCACTAGGGATTCAGTTTGAAGGTCCACAAAGAACTCGTCTGGGAGAACTCACTCCATGAGTCTGATAGCCCTGATGACATACGTCTGAGAAGTACTATTTGTCGGGAAAATCCATGAGAGATAGATACAATCATTTCAGGAGAACGCACTCTTGAGTGGGGAAATATCACGATATATAGATGAAGATAACTACCAGAGCCTTGTATAAAACCACAAATCATCTGGATTCACCTACAAAGTAGAGAATCAGTGTCCTATAAGAGTAGTCACGTCAATACCTAACTCTACCTATGGTCAAAAATGGATAGACGATCTCACCTTGAGCCTATCGGAGGGATACCTGACTCTATCTTGGAATGTCCTACTGAAGGGGTCATACTTATGTGGATGGAAACGATAACCGACATTCAAGGTAGAGAGAAAAAGGGGAACGAACCCAAGAAAAACTTTTCCAAGGAATGGTGGAAAAGAGGATCAAACCATGTTCCAGGATATACAAGGCATGTAGAAGGGGTCACACACCATGTATCACGTCTCTGGGTACTATCCATGTGTAATGGCCAGAGTTAGAGGGAACATGTTGTGTAGAAAGGTAAGTACACGATGTGTAGGGAGAACCACATGTCGTGTCTGAGTTACCGAGGTTCCCTCTGTGTATGCATCTGTGTGCCCGTATACATCTTCAACCTGTGTGGGACATCCCGTGTAACTGGTACATGGGATAACCTATGTAACTATCCTGATCTAGTCGTGTCATGGAGTACATGACTGTGTATTCCACCCCGTGTCTGTGTATCACCTGAGATACATGCTGAGTCCCGCGTAGCCGCCTCTTCCATGTCGTGTAGGGTCTACACGTTGTGTTGAAAATCTGTGTAGTCCATATCATGTCCTTTTACTTCCCATAGTACATGTCGAGATTTGTGTAAGGGCCCACATGCCATGTAACAGGGGTCACACACTGTTTGATACATATTTTTCTCCTGAAGCCCTATCTACCATAGAGATGGTCCCACGCGGCGTGTTCTTTGGGATACACATCGTGTGTTCTAGAAATGTCTATAAATTCGAATATCCACCACTATACCTCAGGTGATGCTCCGATCCTTGATCTTGACTATCCTTTTTCCCTGAAACTCAATATTCAAGGTCACCCCACCATGCTATCGGTGTTTTGGGAGGATTTGGGGGTTTGATCGGCCCCAAAAACTCAATTTGATCATCTGAGCAAAGAATGGTTGAAGAACAATATCTTCCAAACTGTGTCGATTAATCCCACGCCATCATCATCGCACCTCCATTGAGTTTTCATGATGTCGAATCAAAAATTTGGGATCATTGCATCACGAAAAATATGTGCAACGATCCTTTTTTCATAACCTCGTGAAGAAAATGAAGAATGCGAGGTTAAAAATAAGGAATAGATTAAATGAAAAAAGGAGGAACTCACCTCCACTGTTATTCTCCATGGAATCTATTTGCTCCTATTAATAGTTTTAATAAGAAAACCAAGAACAATTCAACAATTAACATGAGATCAATTCCCAAATTAAAACCCCAAAAAGAAATGAAAATTAACATCCTCCCACAAGAATGCATGATCTGCGGGTCAACCTATTTGTGGGTTGATCCGCGTTCATCATTTAATCCAAGAATAGGGAAAATAAGAATCTAAATAACAACCACTACCTTGATTTTTTTTAAGAATGGTCGCTGCATCGTGTTTGTTGGTGAGGTTCATCAAATTTGAGATGTATCGATCGATTGTGTCGTTGTCATCCACCAACGGGTTTTCCTCCAAAGTTCCAATGGAAATACTCAATTCGCAGGGTTATGTGGCTAACCCAGTGAACTTTCTATAATCATGTATTTAAAAGGAAAAAAATAGTTAGTTTCGTTAAAAGGAAACATTTAAAAATAAATTAATTTCCAATATATTTGGTTTCCTTTAAAAAGTCCAAAAAATAACTTTTGAAGCCAACTCATGTCAGTCAATTTTAGGACCCGCATAAGGTAAAGTCACTTCTATGAATGCAACGGTGCCCTCATATTCCTGATCTGAGATCTTCATTAAACGTTATTCCACATTTTCAGGAAAACTGCATGCGTGCGCTGTTTAAAATTTTAATTTATTTTAAACATTTATTATGGGAACTCTGGGCCTTAGAATCACACACCGTCGAAAAGACAAGTCATGAAATAATTCCATATAATATTTAAAAATAGTACATAGAAAATACAAGACATTACAATCTCCCCACCTTAGGTATTTTCATCTTCAAAAAGCTAAAACAAAAGTCTATACAAAAAGATGTGGGTACTGCGCACGAATCTAAGCCACCTGCTTCCACGTGCTCTCCTGAAGATTTCCGTGTTGCCACCAGATGTGCACCAAGGGAATCAATCACCCACAATGGATCCTCTCCGACTAATCCTAGATCTCCACTGGGTACTCATCAAATGTTGCTCTATCCTCTATGTCCAGCTCTCCCCATTTGATGAGATGTGATGGGTCATCCACATACCTCCTTAGCTCTAAAACATGGAAGACATCATGTACCCAGTGAAAATATGGTGGTAGAGCTAGGTGGTGTGCCACCTTGCCAACTCTTTGCAGTATCTGGAAAGGTCTGATGAACCTTGGAGATAGCTTGCTACCTTGGCCAAATCTTTGTAAACCTCGTCAAGGTGTGACCCAAAAGAAGACATGGTCTCCCTCCTCGAACTCTTGAGGTCTTTTTCGCTTGTCATCATAAGAATTATACCAGCTTTGTGCAGTATTCATATTCTCCTGGATGATTTGTACCTTCTTGATGGTAGCTCACACCAACTCTAGACCCATGAGTGTTGACTCTCCGGGGTCGATCCTGGAAAGTGGTGACTGACAGGGTCTCTCATATAAAGCCTCGAATGGTTTCATACCAATAGTGGAGTGGTAGCTGTTATTATATGAAAACTCCACCAGTGGTAGGTGTTCCTCCCAACTATGACTACATTCCAAGATATAGGCCTATAAAATATCCTCTAAAAGCCGAATGGTCCTCTCTGTATGACCATCAGTCTGGGGATGGAACATCATGCTCAAGCGTAGCTGAGTCCCAAACACCTCCTGAAGTCCCTTCCAAAAATGGGATGTGAAATGAGAATCACGATCTAATACTATTTTCAAAGGGACTCCATGAATCCAAACTATCTCCTAAACGTAGAGGCATCCCACTCTTTCTACGGAACTTTGTTCCCTGATAGCTAGGAAGTGGGCCGACTTAGTGATTTTTTTAATGATCACCCTGATGGAATCATGCCCCTTGGATGTCTATGGTAATCCTGTTATGAAGTCCATCGATATTCTATCCCACTTTCACTATGGAACTTCATGGGGTGAGCTAATCCCGCTGGAACTTGGTGCTCAGCCTTCACCTACTAGCATGTATGGCGTCGAGAAATGAACTCTCTTACTGCCTTCTTCATGCCTGAGCACTATAACTACCGTCGGAGATCATGGTACATCTTTTCCATGCTAGGGTGTACCACCAAGGGAGATGTATGAAACTCTATTAGGTCCTCCTCCTTCCACTCCACTGGTACAACAGTGTGTCCTCTAAAAATAACAACATGCTCCTCACCTTGAAAATATCTATCAGGATCATGTACTGTAGATAAATGAGCACATAAATACTCACAGTCAACATCCCCTAGTTGTGCCTCCCTAACTTGTTGTAATAGTTGAGGGGTGAGAACCATCGAATGAAGTTAAGCTACATCCTCCCTGCCAACGAAGGATAAATATAACAAGGCCAACTACTCTATCACCCCATTCAGTAGCTGTGAACTCGATCTCTTACTGAGAGCATCATCCACAACATTCCCCTTCCCAGGAGTATAGATGATCTCAAAGTTATAATCCTAGAGGAACTCTAGCCATCTCTTCTTCCTCATATTCAGATCCTTCTGTGAGAAGATGTATTTCAGACTCTTGTGGTCATAGTAGATGATAAACTACTCGCCCATAAGGTAGTTTCTCCACATATTCAACGTGAAGACTACCGCTACCAACTCGATATCATGGGTCGCATAGTTATTCTAATGTGGCCTATTCTGGCATGAACCATAAGAAATAATTTCCTATCTCTGCATCAGGAAACAGCCACGACTGGTCCATGATGCATTGTAGAAAACTACGTAATCGACACCTTCCTTCGGAAATCTAAAAATTGGGGTGCTCGTTAAACTTTGTCTCAACTGCCAAAAATCTTACTGACACTTCTCCGTCCACATGAAAGGGTTTACCCTTCCTTGTCAAGTCTTTCATCGATGCTGATATCTAGGAGAAATCAGGAATGAATCTCCAGTAATATCCTTCCAACCCAAGGAATCTCCATACCTCCATCACGCTCTGAGGTGGATCCCATGCTAGCACTGCCTCCACATTGGCTAGGTCCATAGCTACCCCATCTGCTGAGATGACATATACTAGAAAGTGGACCTCCTAAATCCAGAACCATAACTTCGAAAGCTTCCCATAAAGATAGTGCTCTCAGAGTACGTCAAGATCCATCTGTATGTGTCTCATGTGATCCTCCTCTGATGTTGAGTACACAAGGATATCATCGATGAAGACCACTACAAAATGGTCTAAATATGGATATAAGATCTGGTTCATAAGTCCCATGAACACTGAGGGGGATTTTGTCACACCGAAAGTCATCACCAAGTACTCATAGTGACTGTAGAGACATCTAAATGTTGTCTTTGGTATATCATCATCCCATACTTGTAACTAGTGGTAACCTAACTAAAGGTCAGCCTTCGAGAACCACTATACCCCTCTTAGATAATCAAAGAGTTCATCGATCCTCGAAAATGGATACTTGTTCTTCATCATCACCTAGTTCATGTGACGATAATCCACACACAACCTCAAACTCTCATCTGCCTTCTTGTAAAATAAAACTGGGACCACCCAGGGTGAAACATAGGGTCTCAAAAACCCCTTCCTCTTCAAATAATCTAGATTCACCCTCATATCACACAGCTCTTTAGGATATATCCAATATGCTAGTGAGGATATAGGTGTCTTCCTGGGCTGCAAGTCGATGCACAAGTCGATCTCCCGGTGGGGAGGTAATCCTAGAACATCTTTAGGAAATACATCCTCGTACTCCACTGCAACTATTGGGAACTAGAAGATCACAATATCTACTACTCCAAGGGTAAGGCTATCCAACTCATGAGTGATCATCTACACCCTCCTATGCATGATACTGTCCTGTGCTGCATGGGTCTCCTTTTCACTGACAAAGGAAAACATCATCCAATCGTTGTGGACACACCACACTCTTCGCCTAAAGCAATCAATCTGGGCCTAGACCTAACATAACCAATCCATACCAATAATGACATTGTAATGCCTTGACGCTTCCACTAAGAGATTACAACTAAAACTCTCACTTCCAAGGGTAATATCACACTTTCTGCAAAGGTGTGTGATCATCGAGTCTCCTCCTGTAGGTGTATCCAAGCGTAAGGGTCGAGTCAATGGATCTACAGGAATCTTGAGGTTTCGCACAAGACATGTAGTGAGGAATGAATGACAGGAACATGTGTCTATAAGTACAACAACTAAGGTATAAAAGAAAAATATCGTACATTGAATCATCTCTGGAGTCCCTAGGTTGTACGCCTCGACCTCATGCAGTTGTCCCTGCCCCTGTTCCTCAGCTCCCTAAGCCTGGTGCAGACCTCCTGGGGGGTGGTGGTGGAAGTATATCGAAGTGTCTGCCACCACCAACACCTCTCCCTACTCCTCTACCATGTCTTCCGCCTAGAGGGTCTATCGGCTCCACTCTCTATATCTACCTCGGTGGTCCATCCACTGCCTCCCAATCAGTAGCTCGAAGGGTCAGATAGTCTCTAGTGAGATGTTCCCTACAATCGTACGAGTATCATCGCCTCTCCCTAGGCTAACTGGATCCAGCCTAATAGCCATGGACTGTCGATCCCCTGTCATGGGTCCTCCTATGATGTCTCTCACATCTTAATCCCTATGCCTGATGTCGGCTCCCTATTGTCGTGGTATCCACACCTGTCTGCCTGCCGATGACTGCCATCAATTGTCTCTACTCCACCAAGAAGCTCTCGATCACCAAGACTCACTCGAGCACTCCAGTATAATTTGAAATGAATAGAGGTGCAACAATAGATTAGATGTACCATCATAGACCTATATCTAAGTTCCAAGCTCTGATGTAATAATCTCTAACCATATCCATCGAGTACCTGGAGAGGTTAGTGAACCTCGATGAATAGTCATCCACCATCAAAATGCCCTGCTAGAGTTGAAGAAGCTCTTGGATACGCACTTCTATCATCATAACCAAAGATAAATCCTCCCTAAAGATTATCTCAAACTCTGTCCATGAAAGAACCTACTCTTCGTGAGTCTTTGTGGTCAAAATATATCATCGTCCCACTGAACCATGAAGAAGGCTCGCTCCTAGGATCACCATATGGTTCGCTGGTGTCCTCACTAGATGGAAAACTCTTGACACTGCCTCAAGCTAGTCCTCATCCTCCTGAGGGTTGTTCTCACCTCGGAACCTGAGGGGTCTCTATCTCTAGAATTCATGGAGCGTTCTCAGCCTGCGCCCCTCATTTTTCGGTACTGCGGGTACCACAGGTTGCTCCACTATTAGTGGTATAACAGGTGCACCACCCAGATGTAACACCTAGGAACCAGTCCATGTATCGAAGCCTTGTCATTAAGGGGGTCATCCTCGTGATCGAGCTATTGAATCCTATCAGGTATTCATCGCAAAGGAATCTTCTTAGAAAACAAGATATACCACGGTCAATGAGTATATCTGGATAGTTGATACAAAGGACATAAAAAACGCAACACATTCCTATATGATGAATGTACCATTATTTTACTTCCCCGAAACTAGTTTTTTCATGTACTGAGTTGAAAATCAGGTTATCAGAGTCCTGGTGTATGGATACGTCAGCTTCCCAGACCAACACTAGAGTCTCTGGCCTGAAAGATGAGCTCGAAGCACTTAACATTGTTTCCCCAAACCAATCTCACAAACTCTTGGTCCTAAGGTAGAACTGACTCCCTTTGATACCACTATGTCATGACCTGTCCCAGTGAGGCTCGTGGTGTGAATCCCCAAGATCGCCTCTAATAGGCCAGGGGATGGTGACTAGCACCAAGTATGCATATTAATAATATGGGAGGCATTGCCTAAGTGCTTGTACACATGTACAATATCCAAGTCCAAAAATGCTGAAATGTAAAAAAACCACTAAGGAACAATATGCATGCATACAACTAAACCCAACCAACATAGTACAATATAAGTAAAGTGCGGAAAGTAAAATTGGTCCAGAATACAAGACCACCAAAAACAAGAGTCTGAAAACTACAAAGTCTAACCTATAAGAATAAAGAGGTAGTGGGACTACTGCTCATATCTGTATGAACACATGGACCTATAGGGAACTCGGAAATCATGGTTTGTTCCAGGTCCGCCCTGGACTCCATCGAGATACTGGTCGTCTGCACAAGACAAGCCACATGTGGGAAAAGCCCATACAGGGGTGAGTATAACAATACTCAATAGAGGACCCCCAAAAAAACACAAGGCAATACACAAGGTAAAGGTACAATCATCTCTACATATTATATGTCTACAGAACATATTATAAGAGAAACACAATCTAGATATACTCAAAACCCAAACCCGTGGTCTAGAGATAAGTCACACAACTGCATACTGCTACTAGGGATTCATTTTGAAGGTTCCAAAAAGCACTCGTCTAGGAGAACTCACTCCATGAGTATGATAGCCCTGATGACGTATGTCCAATAAGTAATGTTCATCGGTAAAATCCATGAGAGATAGATACACTCATTTTGGGATATCACACTCCTGAGTGGGGAAAGATCACGATACACAGATAAGGATCACTGTTAGGGCCTTGGAGGATATCGTGACTCATCCGGATTCACTTACTAAGTAGAGGATCAGTGTCCCGTAATATTAGTCATGTCAATACATTACTCTACCTAGGGTCAAGAACGGATTGAGGATCTCACCCTAGGCCTCTTAGAGGGATACCTGACTCTGTCTTAGAAAGTCCTACTGAATGGATTATACTCTTGTGGATGGAAATGATACCTGACCTTCAGTGGAGTGAGAAAAAGGGGAATGAACCCAAGTAAAACTTGTCCAAGGAACGGTGTACAATAGGATCAAACCATGTTCTAGGATATACATGGTGTGTAGAAGGGGTCACATGTTGTGTCTTGCAACTCTGGGTACTGCCTGAGTGTAACGGCCTGAGTCAGAGGGAACATGCTGTGTAGAAAGGTAAGTACATGACGTGTATGACTGACCACAAGACGTGTCTAAGTAACTTGGGTTCCCTCCGTGTACACAGCCATGTGCCCGTACACATCTTCAAACCATGTGGTCCATCCCATGTCACTGGTACATGGGATAACCCATGTAACCGGCCTGGTCTGGCCATTTGATAGAGTACGTGGCTATGTACTCCACCCTATGTCCATGTATCACCTGAGATACATGTCGAGTCCCGCGTAACTGCCTCTTCCATGTCGCGTAGGGTCTACACACTGTGTTGCAAATCCATGTAGTCCATCTCATGTATGTGTACTACCCATAATACATGCTGATCTTCGGGAAGGGCCCACACACCATGTGACAGGTGTCACACACCATGTGATACCTGTTTGTCTCTTGAATCCCTTACTTCCACAGAGATGGTTCCACACAGCGTGTTCTTCGAGATACAGGCCGTGTGTTCTGGAAATTTATAGAAACGTGAACCTCTGTCACCGCACCTCAAGTGATGCTCCAATCCTTGATCCCGATGATCTTTTTGCCCCGAAACTCAAAATCCAAGGTCTCCCCACCATTCTATTGATGTTCTGGGAGGTTTCAAGGGTTCGATCGGCCCCGAAAACTCGATTCTATCATCCGTGCGAAGAATGGTCGAAGAATTATTTCTTTCAAACCGTGTCAATTCTTATTTTTCCATCATCATTTCACCTATGTTGATTCTTTACAATGTAGAATCTCAAATTTGAGATCATTTCATCACAAAAAGAAATCACAATGATCTGTTGTTCATAACCCCATAAAGAACGCGAAGAACGCAGACTTAAAAAGAATGAAGAGATTCAATGATAAAAGGAGGAACTCACCTCCACCATTGTTTGTCATAGCGTTTATCCGCTCCTATTAATAGGATTAATAGGAGAAACAAAAACAATTCAAAAATTAACACGAGATCAATTCCCAAATTAAAACCTCAAAAAGAAATGAAAATTAACATCCTCCCACAAAAACGCACGATCCGCAGGTCAACCTATTTGTGGGTTGATCTGAGTTCATTGTTTAATCAAAGAGTAGGGAAAAGAATAATCGAAATAACAACCCCGAACTCGATTCAGTTGAAGAATAGTTGATGTGTTGCGTTCATTGGCAAGGTTCGTTGAATCCAAGATGCATCGATCGATTGTGTCATCGTCATCTGACAATGAGTTCTCCTCCAATTCTCCAATGGTAATAATCAATTTTTAGGGTTATACAGCTAACCCTATGAACATTCCATAAGCAGGAATTTAAAAGGAATGAAATAGGTTATTGTGTAAAAAGGAAAAATTTAAAAATAAATTAATTTCCACTTTATTTTTTTTTTAAGTCCAAAAGCTAACTTTTATAGCTGAACCATGTTGGTCGATGTTAGGCCCTACCTAAGGAAAAGTCCTTTCTCTGAATGCAATGGTGACCTCATATTTTTTATCCAAGAACTTTTTTAAAGTTATTCCACTTTTTCAGGAAAACCACATGTGCGCGCTGTTTAAAAGTTTAATTTATTTCAAACATTTATTCCGGGCACTCTGGGCCTCAGAATTGTACTCCATTAAAAATCATGGTCTTGAAATAATTACATATAATATTTAAAAATAATACATTGAAAATCTGAGACAATACATCTAGAGAGAGTAAAGATGAGTCAATTATCATATGGTGATGACTTAGACCAAAGGAAGAGTATTTAAAGTGATGACCCACCTCCAAGTTGGGTCATAGATGAATATTTGATCTTATAAAACCCTAGAAATTTATGGGATCTTACATAAATCTAGGAGGAATTTATGTGATATTCTCATGCTTCTACTCGGGTGGTACACCCTAGGATTACGAAGATGTATCATGATCTATGTCGCCAATACTGGGGGCTTGTTATGAAAAGAGATTTAGCTAGTTTTGTTACTTGGTGTTCCACCTGTTACCAGGTGAAGGTAGAACACCATTATCCATAAGGAGTTTTATTTACATTTACCATTATTGAATAAAAATGGGATGATTTATTGATGTATTTCTTAAAGGGATTACCATTATCCACTCAAGGTAACGACATGGTATGGGTGATCATAAACAAGCTGATGAAGGTCACTCACTTATTACCTATAAGAAAGTCCTTTCCAGTGTATGATCTTGGGAGACTATATTATGTTATAATGTAAAACTACACAGGGACCCTCGTAAAATAATTTATGATAGGGATGCTTATTTTACATCGAGTTTGTGGTAGGGGTTACAAAAAACATTGGGTAGTCATGTGTTTTTTAGAAAAACCTTTCACCTATAGACCAATGGTTAATCAAAACAGATGATACAGGTACTAGAGAAAATTATTTGAGCATGCTTCCTAGATTTAAGAGGTTCTTGGGAGAAACATATACCAATTTTTGAGTTCACCTATAAATAATAGCTTTCAGTTAATGATACATATGTCTCCCTATTAGGAAATATATGGTAATCCATTTCCTTCACCTATATGCTAGTTAAATACAGGGGAGTCGGCCCTACTTAGACCTCATCTATTTCATGATACATCAGAGTGTGTTAAATTGATCTTGTAGCGAATGGATATGGCCCAATATAGGAAGAAATATTCTGTCACTAGCTACCTACAACCTATAGAGTTTGAGGTCGTGGATTTGGTATTCTTATATGTTTCATATAGACTATGGAATCGACAGTTTAGTCAATGAGGGAATCTTTTACCTCAGTTTATTATAAGTTTTGAGGTTGTGGAGAGAGTCGGTCCAGTAGCCTACCAGTTGCAGTTACCTCAGAGGTATTAGGATATTCACAATTATTCCATACTTAGTATCTTTTCCTATAATATTTAGATCCATCTCATATCATTCAGCCTAATATGGTTGAGTTAGAGGTAGATGTGTCATTTGAGGAGCATCGTATATGTGTTGTGGACGAGATCATAATGGATATCTAAGGTATATCTATTCCTATGGTATGAGTTCTTTGAAAGAATGCCCACATTTAGGATGATACCTAAGAGTGAGAGGCTTATGTACATGCTCAATGATAGGATTTACTCATAGATGATTCTTTACCACTCTTGGAAGGGAAAATCGGGGATGAGTTTATTTGATGGGGAAATATTGTTAGATCCCTGATTTTATATGAGGTATAGAACCTTTTGTTTTTAGTTTGAATCATCCTTTTTATCCTTATAAACATACTTATTCACATAAGGAATGTTTTGGGAGTGTCTAGGGATTTTTTGAATCTCGGATCTCCAAATTATGAAGAAAAAAAGGAGAGGCTCATAATTAGTGCATGGTTAGTGATAATCAAGCACCTCAAACCATGCATCCCAATAAGGGTGACACACAGTTTTTTTGAACCATTCAAAGGGGGGTTTGGCCATGTGTTTATAAGATAGAGGGTGTGTATGGGATACAAATGGTTTATCTAACTGTTCACTACAAGTCATGTAGGGTGTGTCCCCTAGATAGTGGGGTACACATAGTTGTAAGATGGTTTTTCCAACAATGCGGACAAACTATGTGACCACTTAAAATTAGTCAATTTTTATTTTTCCCCTTTATTTTTAAAGAACCATACTCCTTTATTTTCTATACCAACTGAAATAATCCATCTACTCCTTTATTTTGAGATTTCTCAATCAAAGAGATAATATTTGATCCTCCTCCTTCATACAAACTTCGAATTAAGATATGTCTACCATGTTGGATTTCCAATGTTAAGCTCTCTAGTTCTTTAAATCATTTTTTCACTCTTATTCCTATCAATGAAGTTATTTTGGTGCAATCTTGAATTCCCTATTTCTAGTTCTTTTTTATATTTTTTTATTTTCTTTTAATAAATACCAAACCAAAGGATAATATTGGATGAGTGTTCCTCCATTGGCATAAATTAGGTGGTATAGTGATAACCCCCCAAATATTTTTTATATATTTTGTGTTTTGATTCCACTCACTGTATTCATCATATGTTTCCATAAAAATACACTTATCTCTTATTTAATTTTTTATCATTGATAAAGATGGCCTTGTATCTCCTTACACTTGTTGGGATACACCTGAATCAACTATTTCCACCCCTTGAGGTGGGACTTTGAAATTTTCCCTTGATATTAAAAATCCATAAGTTGATAAAAACATCTTCTATATGGTTTTGGTGTGACTCCTAAAGGCGGTGACTATAATGAATCTAATGTGTAGTGGGTCGTACGACCTTGTCATGTGTTTTAGTAAAAAAATGGTTACTCCCTTGTTTTAATGAAATGTTAATTAATTGAAAATCCTATTTTACTTCTTCTAATTCTGATATTGTTCATGGAACCCCATATACTAAATATACTAGGCATATCATCCCATATACTTGTGATACCATGAATGGATACCCATATAATTGTGATAACAGGCATGGAGTACCATATACTTGTGATACTAGGCCTAGAACCCATTATACATGTGATATTGGGCATGGTTCCCCTTAAACATGTGATATAAGGCATGGAGTCCCTTTTAATTTTGTTATTGGGCTTGGTCTCTCTTATATTGGTGATACCGGGTATGGAGTCCCATATATATGTGATACTCAAGCATGGAATCCCAGATATGGGTGATAATTGGGAAGCCATACCCTACAACTTATGAGGATTCAATGACTAGACATTGATGCTTGAGTTACACATCGGGTCCTGGAAAGAACTATGTATGTAGATATATGGCTATAGACATCACAATGTATATTGTTCACACACACACACACACACACACACATATATATATATATATATGAATATACACTTATATTTATATGTTTATAGTTATATATATTCAAAGGTTTTCCCAGCACACGTTGAAGCAGGTTGTTTCAACTTAGTGTCCTTTATGAACTAGAGAAAACCCTTAACAATTTAATTTATTGATTTAACATTATTATATCTACACATTTTCCATCAGGATTCCATTTGGTATCCTGAAAAACTTCATGGATGTAAGTAAGGATAGGGGAAAGCACCAAGTTGTTGATGATTGATTTGATTATATCATGGGAACAGGGTGCATGTGACTGATCTAGGGCTTAAGATGCTATTTGTAGATTGTTTTTTGGTCTTTTTGGTTATTTTAATATACCTGTCTATATTTGTTCCATCTTTTATGTTTGATTGTTCCTTTTCTATAAAGATATGACATTCCATCATCTAGTATATGGTATTCAATATTTTCATTGATGACTGTTATATATATATAGATGATTTATCTTCTAATTTAATTTGATTTTATGTTTCCTCATTTTATACATTTATTTCACCACTATGTAACTCTAATCATGAGGGTATAATCACCCCATTGTGCCACATTGGACCCTCATTTCTAGTCAGCAGCATATAGCATATGGGGAGGCACACTTGAGGCCATGGGAGTGACTGTATTGGGTTACTTATGAGTAAAATGGGTCTGATATGTTACATGAAATGTTTTACTAATAAACCTAATAGTTGTTCCCAATACATTCATATAACTAGTAATATATATTGAAACTTGATCTTTTTATATATCTATGAGTCTGTTTATAAAAAAAATTATTGTCCAACCTTTTTTTTATTTTCATGGCGGTTATTTATTTCTAAACTAATCTACACCAATACTTTTTTATGGGATAAAAGTATTACATATTTTTCAATCCAAACATAACCAATTTTGTTTTCATAATCTTTACAGCAACAAAAATTGATTTTTTATCACTTGAGAGTTTAGAATTAGTTTAAACCTTTTTGGGTGTTAATTCTCTTAGTAACCTTGGATGATTAATCCTAAATCAATTACACATTCTCATAGTATTCTATCGTGATATTCAAGGTTTCTTATCTTGAAGACACCTAGATTGTGTTCCTTACATTTTTATACCTTTTTAGTTATTTTTTCACAAAGACCTTATAGAATATTGTCTTTTCTTTTAATCTTGACCTTTAAAATTTTGATCTCTTATACATGATCACTTTTTATCACACCATCACTTCTTTTATCTTATTTTATAAGATTTACTATCTTATTGAGCTTGTAATTCTTCTCCATGAAGGCCACCAGTTTTTATCTTAATATTTTTTGGGTATAGAATTTATATTCTTCATTATCATTGTTTGGTGAGTCTTTATGATTTCTAACCATAACCATAAAGACTTTATTATTCTGAGAGATTCATTTATTATCTCACACATTTCATATATATGATTCTTCACTTTCTTCCCAACTCATCTAGTTTCATATATAATTTCCAATTATCTTCTTGTTCTTTCTATAGTAATATTTTTTGAATTTTTTTATATATTATTTTTGAAAATTACTCTTATTCATTATCCCTTTTAGATTCATCAAATTTATTCTCCTTTTTATAGTTAATTAAAAAATTCCCAACACCTACACAACCCAATCAATTAATAGAAATCATAAATTTTCATTTTCCTTTCCCTCTTATAATTTTCTTAGAGATAAAATATATGACCTTCTTATACCCACCAAATTATTCTTTATTGCTATATTTAATCGATTCATAATTTTATAATGGTTTATATTTTTCCTCCTTCATCTTGATTTTTTTTATGTATTTGAATTTAATTTATTACAATGATTTCTTTTAAAATATTATAGAATTACACATCTCATAAGGACTATATTATATGGCTCATCAAATGACAAGTCCCCAATTTTTTCCAAAGAAGATGTCATAAAATAAAATCAATTGTGAAAATTCATCATCAACATTTTGAAAAACGTTGAAGCTTAAAAATCATCTCTAAATATCCTAATTTACTTATTATTTCATTTAACCTTATAAATAATCATAGACACTCTTGTCATAGTCCATCTTGATATACTCAAATATTTCTATCCAAATATATAGCTTGGCTTCCTTAATATTCAAATTTACTTCATACATATTCTCTAAATTTTCCACATCTTTTATATACTTTTATATCCCATTATCTTTGTGAAAACTTTATCATATAGAGATGAAAGGGTGTAATTTTTGGATTTAATTTCTATTTAATGATTTATTTTATGAGTATAATTTAAATTAGAATCACTTATAAGTGGATTAAATCCCATTATTATACCATCACATTCCAAAATTACTTATGACAGTAGATATAGAAGCATCTGGCTCATCCATCCGTGAATGTTTTTTCCATAAAAAATAAGTACTCCCTAGATATTGAAAGGATTAAAATCCTTCATTCTTCAATCTTAGTAAGATATTTTTTAGTGGAACTTTTCTCTAATACCACATATAGTTCCCATGTCTGGTGATATCACGGAGAGGGGGAGGGGTGAATTAGTGATCCCTTCTCTTTTTATGAAAATTTTATCTTAATTCAACCATAATAAATGGTTCAAGCTTAAATCCACTACTCTTGTTTTCTATCAATCTTAAACATATATTTAGAACATAAAGGGCCCTAGATACAAGGATTTACATTGTTATGACTTTAAAACCTAATCCTTTTCATGTTTGTGTCATTTCCTAAGACATAATTTCACCACTATGAATCAATTGAATACAATGTAGAAGAAATCATTTAAGAATCATTATAAGTAATCTCCCAAAATACCCAATATATAATCTCATGAAAAAATATTATATTTAAGTGAACACATTATCCACCTCATGGAAAGTTTTTTATACTAGAATCTTACTAATTAAATCTCTCTTTAGAAAATATTCTTACCACCTATAGATAAGATCTTTACACTACCTCCCAATAGTTCTTCAAGGGTTCCCCTAAACTCCTCCTTGAATAGGTGTTAAATCACACTATCTCCTAGTAAATGGTGTTTCTTTCTTGTTCTTTGTCATGTCCTTGCATTCATTGCTCCATTTGGATCACTAGGCCTTACTCGCTTCCACCCTGAAAATGAATCCTAGTGGATCCTCTTCTCTTCTCACTTATTTCTTTTTCCTTACATACACTAAATTTATTTGATGTATCAGGTTCTCTCCTTAGAAACAAATATTATCATCTTCTCTAGTTCATTATTATCATGGTCTCCCTCTACCATAATTCTAAAAACCTATAAATATATATTCACAAATGAATTTTTGAAAATTATATGATTATTATTTTCATATATTCAAAACTTGGTTCTTCTAAAATATTCAGAGTTAATTGTCATATTTTAACTCATTCAAACATATCATTCAAATCAATTAAAGGTTATAAAATATTAATTAAGAATTGGTATTTTTATCATAACGTGGAATCCAATTTACCACATCCTCTTCTCCATAAAAATTACATCTTCACTCCATTTTAAATCTCAACATGCATGGAATCATTCATATTTTTTGTATGGAATGATTCCTTTATGGAATGGATATCCCCCTACTAGACCTCGTTCATCTTCATGTGTTGAGGGCCTCTCAAAATGTTCACCCTGAAATAACCCCATTTTTTTCCTCACTATTTTTGCATCTCATACCTAATATTCCATGCATGTCTCATGAATTCAAACATGCCATGAAAAATGGAATAAATGATTCATATTTGTTTATAGGTAGACATTACACATGAAATTATCATCACTATTTTTCAGTGATTATTTTGTTCCTATTTTAATAGTGCCATTTTTTATTCTTCTTAACTCTTCTAAAACAACCAAAACACCAACTATAATTACAATACAACATAGTCATAACATTACCTCACAGGAAACACAACTTACATCTTTGTATGGAAAAAATAAACTTATTATTTTGTGTTTCAAGAATGGACTATGTTGTTCAATGAAAACAATATTATAATTTCATTTCTTCTATTTCATATGACTATAAGTTCATATGATTAGTATCCATGTAATATGCTTAGAATAAATGTGATATGTCTCAAAATCATATTCATATGACTATTTAATTTTTCTATCATTACTCAATTAGACATGGATAGATGAACTCTACCTTAAACTCCACATTTAGGAATTTTCCAAATGTCCACTTCGGATGTACACTATGTTGGCTAGATGAACTCTACCCAGGAACTCTACATCGGCCATGAACTATACATCACTACTCTAAATTAGTGAATTTTCTGAATTTATACTTTGTTTCAAGGAATAAAATCTATGTTAGTTCCCAAGGAATGGACTCTACATATACTCCTCTAGGAAATTAATGTTACAAGCCTCAAATTCTAGAATCTAGTGAATTTAATTATGGTCATATTTCACTAATTTTGAGGGCTCATAAAACATTTAAAAGAAAAATAAAAAAATTAGACCAGATTACCTTCATTAACCAACACTTTGTTGATATTATTTAATAAAAACACATAGATAATCACAAATACTTAAGATCATCCTAAAGTCGTTTGATCTGAAAAACTCTATACATCATTCCAAATAATGTTAGGATTATTTCAAACAAAATTATTCCTTTATCATAAACATATAATAACTTCTAAAAATCATCTAATATTGTTGAACACTGATCTATGTAGCATTAAACCTCAACATCCTTTGGATGGTTTCCACAAAACATTACAACCATTTTTTTACTCCAAACATAGATATTCAATCTTCCCTTATGTATATCTTCACTCTCACTTTTTCAAGCTATTATGTGACACACTTGAACACTTTCTTCAACATAATTCATTGTTTCACCAAAAAATATATCTCATAAAACCCTCTCATGAATAAGAAAGCTACTTGAAATTGTTCGTCCTAGTTCTCCATGAAATAGCCAATATTTTAATTTTCCATTTATGATAGAATCACCTCATCTCATGCTTCCTCATATACACCATAAACATATTGTAAGATTCATCCTTATTACAGTAGACTAACATATTAACAAAAAATATAATCTTATTCATGGGAACTTCTATGTGGTTGAATGGTGAACATTAAACATGAAATCATAATAAATTCAAGGTATGCCTTTAGAAATTCATTCACAAGAAGGAGTATTCTTACATGAAAAAGAATCATAATTATAAAAAATAGTCAAGATCAATAAAAATCTCAAAAAATTCCAATTATATGGGAAATAAAAGTTTCCCTAGTCTTAACCTAGATATTGAGTTTGATATCTCAATAGAAGTCACACTAATTTTGAGGATACCCACAAGTATTTTTCATTAGTAAAAAGAAATTTTTAATTTCATGGATGAAATGTTTTTAAACAGGGGGATAATGAACTACCTAAATATTTAGTATGATGTTTAATTTTAATAAATATCATTTGGTTGATATCTTATTTTATACACAACACTAAACTAAAATGAATAATTCTATATTTTATTAAGATAAAAAACTACAATAAAAGATAATCATTAATAATTTATGGGAAAGAAATATAAAACAAAATAAGAAATATTATAGAAGGAATAAAACCAAAAATAAATAAACATACTAAAGTATGGAAATATTTATCATCAAAATATATCATATACATCATAAAAATTATTATAACCGTAAAAAATAATTTAAAACATTAAAAATAGATTAGACAATTTAATGAAATGATTATAATGAATGATTTTAGATAAATTTTTTATAAATATACAGTGAATAAGTGAAATTTAACCATACTATAGTAATTGGATATATAGTCATTGGATATATAGTCATTTGGAAAACCAAATTTATGGTAAAATGTATTATTTATGAGGTTTGGTATTATTGGATTCCCAAACATTGTAATGATAAAATATAACTATTGTAATTTACTAATCAATATGGTGGGTATAAATGGTAGTACATATTATGAAATTTTTGTTAAAATAAAGAAATAGAATCAAGTAGAAGAATTATTCCATATGAATCCCTTTTTTCTAATCTTGTAAAGGAGGTCGAATCACTAGGTCTTTTCCATGATCATGTCTAGGTTAAAATCCAACAAGTTTGGTTTGAACAAAAGTGTATCTCATTGAAGTTAATGTTAGTTTATATTACTATGAGATCAATGTTAACTGAGTCTATAGCTAAAAAAATAACCATTTTTATCTGATTCTTAGGGCTTATATGGATTTCTTAAGGGGTTATCTATGTAGAAGATAGGCTACTATCAATATATAAATTAATAATATTATAATAGACTCTTTTTAAATATATTATATTTTGAGTATTATTATAAACCTAACACTCAAATTTATAAAAAGAATAATAATAATAGAGTGTGCATATAAATAAAAATATATATGGAATAAATAAGAAATGATAATAAATAAAAATATAACCATTTATTAAAAAGGGAATAGTTTTATTTTAAAAAATATATATATTATATATTATATGTTTTAATTTAAATTTCAAATATTTAGAATATTAAATTTTATGTAATGTATTTTTTATTTATAGAACTAAATGAAAAACATTTTTATATTGATTTTTTAATGGTTATAAAAATGAATAAAATCCTTTGATGCTTAAAATGATACTTTTCTAAAAAAAATATGTTATACATTTTAATTTTAAGAAACAAAATATATCATGGTTAAAAGATGTTTTTTACAAAAAAAATAATGTTTCTATGTATACAAATTATATTAACACTCATGGAATGAATAGTAATTTATATGAAATAAGAATCAAAAAATCAATGTTTATGATTTGATGATAAATACTCTATTTCTAATTGAAATTATTGTATCCCTTACTGATAACTTGAGTTCTCTCCTTTATTATGTTTCCTCATTTCCCTAAGAAATTATATTCATGAATATTTCTAAAAGGGATTCATGTTTGGAGAATTTGAATCATTATTTTATGTTTAATGGTTTTGTAGAAAATCACAAAAAAATTAAACCATTAGGTCTTAGGACTACATTTAGATATTGAGATAAGA
This sequence comes from Viscum album, assembly GCA_963277665.1. Lineage (NCBI taxonomy): Eukaryota > Viridiplantae > Streptophyta > Magnoliopsida > Santalales > Viscaceae > Viscum > Viscum album. Next base: position 1,995,204,714 of record OY728143.1, on the reverse strand, counting down.
TGTCTAATAATGTAAAATGATGTATATTTTTTTTATCATCTCATTCTATATTAAAGTATTAATGTAAAGTTTTTATTTTTATCACATGATTAGAGAGTGAATGTTTAGAGACAATTCATGGTAGAGCAGAAAAGTGACCTTATGTTTGGTTTATTTTAAGGATTTTTTAAAACTAATTAAATATCCATGTAATTACAACCCCATATTTCTGTGATGATCTAATAAAACATCCCATTAATCTCTTTCAATGAGAAAAATTTATGGTGAAATATTTTTTGAATAATTTTGAGAATATAAATCTAGTTCTTTATGTTCAACTCCATAACATTTTCAAACTTCTTAACTTCACGAAATCCAATTTTACAATGGTAATAACTTCTGTTGTCTATTAATAACTATTTCTATGTTAATCATAATCATATTTCAAGGAATCTTTCAATTTTAAAATTTTATTGAAACCATTTTGGTAACCAAATGTAAGTCTTTGCATTATTTATTTTTACTAACATACCCTAACTCTTTTATGATATAAAGTGATATTCACTTGGAATCTAATTATTGTAGTCACTTAGTAAATATAATTTGAACCTATATAAGTCCAAACATACTCACTCTATTCTCTTAAGAACTATGTTTTCAATAAAATATTATTCTAATAAATAAAAACCCTTTGTGTTTAAGTAAAAAATAAATGTGGTATTTATTGGGAATATTTTACAAATATATTGTTAACAACCATATCTTATATGGTATTACATGTGTTTTGGGAAATTTTATAAAATATAAGACATTATGTTTATTTAATTATGCCACTATAAAAGGTGGTGGTAACACTTTACCTCATATTTTACAAACTATCAAGGATAAAATGATTTTATCTTGTAAAAACTCCATTTATCCTTATCTAATTTTGAAACATGTTAAAGAATTTAATCAATTATAACAATGTGTATAAAAATTATCACCTAATTTATTTATAACAACCATTTCTTGCAATAACTCCTCTTGTCGCTTTATAGAAAATTAAGATAGAAAATAAATAATATTTATTTTATTCCAATAGAGCCTTTAAATTAATCAACTTCATCCAACATCTTGAGTAGTGACCCCTTTATCCATAACTTGAATGCATACTCTAACCACTAAACATAAAATCTTAATCAATTTTTAACTCCTATACATATTCACAATAAATATTTAATGAATAGTTGGAATCATATATGCTTTTAAATCTATGAGTTGACTTATGTAACATTAATACTTAATATTGATGCACCATGAAGTTTCATTCACCCTAATGTGTGGTTGTTAAAAGCCTCTCGATCAATGAATAAATGTTAAAAATAATAGAATATTTCTAGGTAAGATGATCAAGGGTTTTTTTCCAAGGAATGGGATACACATTCAGGTTATCCATTTTTTCTAATTTAATTAATTATTTTGTTTTCAAAAAATAAAGGAATGTCAGAAAATATTGGTCATTTGATAACTTAAAGAAATAAAATAGAATACATTGGAAAGAGATGAAGTGGATGATGGATGTGTTGAGCCTTGTGACTTCTTTCCAGCCACTCAATCATAAACTCAAATGAAAATTTTCACTCCCTTTCTTCACTCATTATGTGATTTATGCCCACAAACCACTTACATGTCTTCTTGGTCAATTTGGGGGAAAACTTTCTTTTAGGGTGATTTTTGTCATATAATTTTATGGGGTTAGGATCTTAATATTTTGGGAACTAGTTATATGAAATGAAAGATAAAATGGTGATTTCGGGTTTCTTCAAAACAATTATAAAAAACCACATGAAGTGGTGTCCCCCCCATTTCTACACCCCCCATTACCTATTTTTTATATAGTTATATATTGATGATTATAAATAAATATAACATATATAATGATAATTGTAAATATATATTTTTTCTTTTATATAAATATTATATATATATATACATATATTTTAAATGTATATATAAATGTACTTTAATAATTATATAATTATAAATATTTAAACATATATAATTATTCATATTTATTTATAGAGATAGATTTTTAATTATATAATTATAGATATATTTATAATTATATAATTATTTTTATAAATAAATTCATATTTATAAATATATATTTATAATTATATTTATATAATTATATTTATATGTATTTAATTATTATAAATACATATTTATATAAATAAATTTATATTTATAATTATATTTATAAATATATATTTATAGTTAATTATACGCATACAAATATTTTTAATTTATTTAAAAATAAATATATATTTCGGGACCATGGCCTTTCTCATGGTTTGGAAAGCTTTGGTATAAATAATTTCATATTTATAAATATATATTTATATATTTATATATATTTATATATATTTAAATTATATTTAAAATTATTCTATTTTTAAATGTATATTAAATTATATATTTATATATATTTATATAAATTAAAATAATTATATAGATATATTTTAAATTTATTTATAAAAAATATTTATAACTATATAAATATAAATTTATTTATAATTATATAATTATAAAAATATATTTATAAATAAATTTAAAAATTATTCCTAAAACGAAATTTAATTTTCTAAATAAATAGCTTTTTAAATATATATAATGTGTCATCAGAATACATCAATATCGATGCCCCTCAGTACCACAACCCAATGTATAAACCTGACACCCACTTCATGTTTAATGCCTTTATTGCTCCATTATCCTGGCTATAAGAGTGGGTTCCTCATATTGCAATTCTATAGGTGCCTCCTCAAGCTACTATGTAGAGGACTTCCCTACATCATATTTGGAGGACTGGCCAACATCATATGTGGAGCCATATGGCCTCGAAGCTCCTAAATATACCATAAGTGTGATATCAAATAATTCATCATCATCGAAGAAATTGGGGTCCACCACAAGTGTGTTACCATACCCAGGTCATAGTCCATCATCATCAGCTAAGATAGAGATGGTATATAAAATGTTTGAGTAGGTATTTATGGCATATAAACCTCTTCCGAATGTGCAAGATCATAAGTCTTCTATACAGGATCATTCTCTATTGTGCAGCAACATCTGTAAGATCCTCTCTCGGACATCTCTCTTTATGTCCTCGCCACTTTTCTCATTGATGTCCTCATCTATGTCCTCCAACTGGAGGTGGATGTGGTGGTTCATTTTCCTTAGTAGGCACAGTAAGGACATCATCATCCCCAAGAGCCTTTGTCAGAGCATGTGGGTCAGGATATAACTTTGGCTACTCACCCTAGAAACTCTCATATATGAAATGGGGAGGATCTCTAAGAGGCACCAAATCTAGGTGAACTACATTCCGCCTAATAAATTCCTCCTCATGAGGATCTTTGATATGTACAATTCGATCAAGGTTGTTAGACTTCACATGAAATAACATTCAAATTAATATGAAACATTAGCTAAGAAATATAATAAATCATAGTGAACATGCCAACTATTGAATTTTTATCCCATGATGCGTAACATACTTGATAAAGTTTCATTCATACCAATATGAATAATGCACCAGATCATCTAACTGAAAGAGTTTTTTGGGATATTTTTGTTGAAGGATACCATATTGGGTATGTATGTCCCAATACTCAATATAATGTGCATGAAACTAAGTCCAGTCCATTTTCTATCTACCTATAAGCATAATGGAATGTAACCCATCAACCTGTCATGGTGTCATGTTGATATACTATATATAGACAAACATTGTCATGACTCAGTCTGTATTTTTCCACTCAATGATGTAGAAGTGGATGAGTGGCACCACTACACCATGATCTCCAATCATAGATGTGTAGTATGGTGGAATTTAGGCATAGAAAAATTATATATATGGGGTCCATGAAACATGAAATGTAAAATAAAAAAAGAATTCATAAATTTCAATGATAATTTTACAAAGATAACATTTAAATATCTTAAAAAGTAATAAAAATAATAATTTTTCTATAAGAATTAAATGTTTAACATACATTAGTGGGTTGTATAGCAATAAATATATGTCGAAATCTATGCACACTATGTGTCAGGGTATATTCATAATGTTGATCCTGACTCCACCTGGTTAAAAATTAGTAATATATGGTAAGTTTATAATAAAAATTAATAAAATTACTAAATAAATAAAATTAATGAAGAAAACATATCAACGTCTCTAAGGAAAATCATGAAATATGTGTTGTGGATGTGGTGTGACAACTCTATGAGTGATGTGTCAAAAATGATCCCAAGCCCACATTTATACCAAATAAATACAACCTAAAATATGTTGTGAATCATCTCAAAAACCAGTACAGAGACTTATATACATATGTTATAATACATTGGACCCCCAATTATATCTACTCATCTGATCAAGCTCCTCCTAAAATGGTAGGTACATCATGTGTACCAAGGTTGCAGAGTGGTCCACACACGACATGCCTCCAATTATTCACATAATATATGAATTTGTGTGTTGAATAAGTACCTATTTGTCTGCGTCATTAGGAATGATAGAGATATGATCATCAAGACACCCCTTAAGAAAGCTGAAACACTAGGCGACATGGGGAATGTTGATGATGTCAATTCCTAGTAAAATGTGTATGACCACACATCGGTCTCTAATAGTGGAACCTGTAACTGCCTTTTTTGGATGGGTAGATCGAGCATGTAGGTGACATCCTATAAAGGAATGGTTATATCCCCCTCAATGAGATGAAATTTGTGTGTATCTAGCCACCATGAATCAACCAATGCAATAATGGAATGGTGATCAATGGTCTTGAACTCACCCATATAAATCCATCTTTTTTGTGGTATAGAAAAATGGTTACTGGAGGAGCGGTATGATGAAAATGATGTGCTATACAAATAGTATGATTTATAATAGGTCCATACACCAACATATTTTGAAAAATGTGTGACCATTGGGAAGATAACAGAGGATGGTCCATATAAAATTATAAATAGTATGACACTAATGCTGACAACTATTTAACTCATACCTAGTTTTATGATTTGGTATAAATGAATTTTTAAATTTATTTTTGGTTTTTCATAAAAATGAAATATGTTATTTCAAGTGACCACATATTTACTTGTATATGGAGTTATTTTTAAGTGAAACTTTCACTTGTGGATAAAAGGAGATATACTCTTATAGAGAATAATAGAGAATCCTAGCCATGTCGCTATAAATTAGTTTCAAAAGTTAGAAAGGGTTTTCAAACATGTTGGTAACTTAGTTATAATTAAAATGATGAGAATGTTTTTGAAAGATAAAACTCTATAAATATATTTCTTTGGTTAATTTTATTTGTTTATATATTTCATATTTTAGTTTTAATTTTTTTAAGATACATTTTTATTGGAAAACTAAATTAAACTCCCTCTTGACTATTCTACCTTGACCAATAAATGATAATAATTAAAATATAATTATATGTACAAACTTTTAAATTAACTGATATATTACATCAATCGTTTTTTCTATTTTAATATATCCCAATACATTTAGTGATATGTGTCCTTGTGTGACCTTTTTGGATGCATATGTTTCACCTCTATCATTGTGTTTGTTCATAGGGATAATCCATATTATTTTGAATATGAGTCAACTTTGGACTCCCTTTTGGTCACAACCTAGTCATATTTGGTAGAAGCATGGGTGTGCCATAAGACAACCTAAAATTCTGATATTCCCCAATAGGTTTTTACATAGAACTATAGAAGATGTTAATAACATATAGTCAATAAATTAGGTCAAAAGACTTCTCCCAAGATAAGAGTAGGGAAGTGCATGTTGTGATCACATCACTGCAAGGATATCGTAAATCTTAAAAGTTTCCACAATCACAGTAATGTTGATCCTATAAAATGACTTGCACACAAACACTGCTACAATTCATAGGATCATAGGGCTCAATGACTTGAAATATTTTCTCTTCATGATCAAATAAGTGACTCGAAATGACAAAGTATCATAAATAACACTATCTATTTCACACAGGAAATAGTAACCATGTCACATCCCTCTGTTTAGACCCTCTTCATCTTGGATTCCTCATTCCACAAAAAAATTTACACTGTGATATAAGTTCTCTAATACTAAACCTATAATTTTTATTTAAAAAATTATACTAATATTATATTATAATTGTATCTCTTCTAATTAACATATAAATTAATATTCTAAATTACCTGTGATTGGTAAATTACAAACTCCCATGAAAACTCCATTTATGAATTCTATGATGTTGTTAATTATATGTCCATACCTACTCCCATCATCATATTCTAACAACAATTTATTCTTTATAATTTGAATCATGTAATCATAAACTTCCAAACCAGCTCTCTAAATATCATTGAGATTCTCCTCCATCCTTAGTTATTAAGGATCATATGATAACAAACAAGAAGTAATATGAACATATATGAAAATAACTATTAAAATTGTTTTTAAAACAAAAAATGATATTCATAACAATTTTTATGATTTATTTCTTCTTGTACTTTTCCTTGACATTATTTCTCAAATTGTTGGAAATTTATTGAATACTGTATTGATGATAATAATAGGGTGGTCTCTAGGATAGGACCTTGGACTATACTACCCCGTTTATTACATGATGAAAATATTAAATAATAAAAATCATATTTGTGCCCATAAAAAACTCTCTAAGGAAAGCTAGGAACCATCTCCAAGATGATAAGTTTTACTTCTTGACAATAGAAAATGCCAAATGTAGAGGGACTCAATTACCATCTTGTGTGGCGGAAATCAAAAACGTTCTAGTATAATTCCCATATATAACTCTTCAATCAATCTATATAAAAATCCTAAAATGTATAAAAGTATCCACACATGGTAAAAAGACAAAAAATATATATCAAACACAACCATCATATGATCAACTTGGTTGTGTTGGTTAACATGTTCAATAGTATATAACTAATAAATAACATAATTTTTGTGGTGTAAAATCTCCAATAAGTTATGTTAAAACTCAATAAGGTTCATCCAGGTCACCGTAAAATTTAACAATAGCCTTCTTTCAATCTATGAATTCCTTCCAATAACAGATTATATACCCAAAAAACTGTTTGATTCTCCCCACTAGCAGAATAATAGGAATGTATTGGAATACTCTTATCATTTCAACAATAATAGTTGAAACAGACTCAATTTCTAATGATGAGTTTTCCTTTTACAAGATTTGGTACACATATATGTGTGTCTTAAATTTATTAACGTTCCAAAAATGAAATTTTTTATCAATTATAGATCACAAACACATCATACAACCTAAATCATATTTTTCACACCATAACAAGTAATGAGATCTCTTGGACTCTTCTAAAACATTATTGTAATTTTCTTCAATGTGAAACTATTTTATCATATTTTTCATTTCTTTTTTTCAATCAAATTTTCTTTCAATATATATAACAACTTTCTCATACACTCTATTTGTGACACTAATAATTTCTATAAATTATTTATAATGAGTAATAATGGACCAATCAAATTGTGGAAAGCATTTCATGCCTTTGGTCAACAATAATTACAATTGTAGATGATTGTTCAAAGGTAGGTTGAACCTCACAAGAGTGGGAACATAATTTTCTTCATTATGATTGTCTTCTTCAACTTCCTCATTATCTTCTTGTTCAAAATATTCATCATCCCCAAAATTGTCAACACACGCATATAAATGTAGAGGAATATCCATGGAAACATAATTTCCTCTATGATACATAAAAACATGTGGATATGAATCTATGTTATGAGGATATGATGGAACAACTATTATTTCTGATTGAACTTCATAAGGTGTTATAGCATGAAAATATGACATTGTATCATGATGTTGTGATGGAACAACTTCCAATGTCGATGGAACTTTGATTGTAGTTACAATGACATATAACTCCATAATTTTATTCTCATGTTGTTACATAACCAATGAAGATATGTGTTCCTATTAGTATTTATCAGTTACTGTATAGGTTACATGTTACAACCTATCATTAAATTATATATGTCTATATATGATGGACTATATCACCTGATTCTCCATCAATTTTAGCATTCGATAAATTTTTCTTCAAATATATTCCAAAGTTGTGCACTCTCTAAGCATAACAACTCTTTCTAGACATATAATATGACTACATTCTTATTTAGTCTCAATTAATTGACCGTTGTAATAAATATATGCATCCAACTTTTTTATCTAAAATAAAACATCATTATTAGTTAAATATGATCAGAGTAAAAAATTATAATTTAAATTATTTCAACATTTCAAAAGAATGTCAGTCAATATTCACTTTACCAAAATTTTAAAACATCTTCTTATATCCTCAATGATGACACTGGGGTTTTGTAGTATTATTTTTAATCTTCCTAAAGGTATTTTTGTTGGTATATAAATGGAATGTGAATCATCTAAAGCATATCCCTAGGACTGTCATACCGGGGCTACAGCAAGGCCCATTATCATGCACCAATTATTGATTGAGTCTAGGTCAATAAGGTGTTTTGGGGTTCTTACCCATAGGTACTTCTATGATAGGGCCACATTCACATGTAGTATCTAGATAGGGATTTCATTTCAAAGATAACTTTAAAAAATTACTTTATTGAAATTTTATAACATCTTATTGTATCCTGAAATATTACACTAATATTTCATAGTAAAATTTTTAATCTTCATAAAGGTATGTTCTGTAGTTTATAAAACAAATTGAAGCATCTAAGGCATATCCCCTAGGAGTTTCAAACCAAGTGTGCATCAAGGCCCATTTCTATGAACCAGTTCCCAATCGTTTAAAGCTCAATATGGTGTTTTCAAGGTTGTTACCCCCAGGTATATATGTGTTAAAATCATATTTAATTTTAGTATCTATACATGTATTTCATTTATTAGACAACCACGCAATCTTTACATTACCAAAATTTTAGAAGGTTTCTTATATAATAAAACTTGACATTATATATTGTTTCATAGTACAATTTTTAATCTTTTTAAAGGTACCTTCAAGGGTTTATAAATAGAATTTTAATCATCTAAAACATATCCATCAAGAGTATCAAACTAAATATATAGTAAGGTATGAATCATCTAAAGAATATCTCATGAGAGTGACAAATCGGGTGTGTAGTTAGGACTCATTGTTCTGCAATTATCCCTCTTTGGTCTCAACTGGATTTTATGGCATCCAAAAATCTTGCATGATATTGTTACTAACATTAGAATTCTGATTTTCCTAGATGAGGAGACATTACACATCATATATGTCCACATTGTGAGAATACTGGTTGAAATTTGTTTGACTTACACTCTTATTAGTATTATGACTCTTACTAATCCCACTGATGATATTCAAATCAATATTGAGTATGAAATCGTACCTTAATTATGTAAAAAATGAAAATATATTGGTCATATATATGAGAAATATAAGAGAAAAGTTTTTGAATTTTGTGTCTTGAAGGGACAACCTTCAAAAAAATGTGATTGTGATGATAACTAGAATTCATCTTGGACACATGGGTAGTCAATATCTTGAAATCCTGGTAAGAAGCTAGTTGTATATTCGAATAAACATCATCTAAATCAATGGGCTAAAGTACTCAAAAATAAATCATTGGTGATGGATATAGAGAAGAAAGTAAATTAATTGGTTGATTCATGTTTATTTTCCATGACTAAAAACAATGGGAGTTCTATTTGTGAGCTAGCTAATGGAAATGAGGAATTGGATGGTGATCTTCTATCTAAACTTGTTCATCAAGTTGGTAGCTCTAACTTGACTGTTATGAACTTCACTAGTCAAGATGGAGTGTATACTAGTGAGGTGGGTCTACCTTCAAATGAAGTTGCTGGTATTGTGTCTGGTTTCTCTCCATCACCAAATGATGAGCAAGGTTGTATTGTGTAGCCACTGAATGTAGAATTTTCAGGGCACGTTCTACTAGAGATAGGATTGGGAATTCTGATGTTCAACCAACTGTGGATTATCTTCAAGATATTCAAAATTTCTTCAGTTCTTCATATATGTCTAGTAAATGTTTTAATCTTTCAGATGATTGAATTGACAGTGGAAAACGGATGGTTCTGCTAGACACTACCCATCTTCGGTCTATGAGAATGAGTGATCCATTTTCTTTTAAGGAATTTATTTTAAATGTAAAGGGAATGATGATCAGAAGTGATGGTGTTTCTATGGTTCCTCTTAATAGAATATCACAAAAAGATTATTCCAGCCATCCTTGGAATGTTTCTACCAGGTCATCTTTCAAGGAATCAAATATCTAACTCACAACACAGTAGGAATGGTCATAGGAGAGGATCCTTAAGATCTTTAATCAAAAGAACTCAAAATAACAGTGGGAAACTAATGTTGATGATGATTCTGATTAGGATTATGGGAAGGATCCTGATTTTCTTGATCAATAGTTTTCTCATACGGATGAGGGCATGTCTCTTTTTATAACTCATCCATTTTCATGTTTTCCGATTTCTTTTTCTTTCACCTTTAATAAATAAGCATGAGCCTTGGCTTCTAGATGGACATTTTTTATAATTACAATTAAAAAATTATTAATTACATTTTAGTAATACAAAAATAATTATTAATTCTAGTTATATAATTACTAATTATATTTATTGAATTACTAATTCAAATAAATTACCCAATTCGTTAAATACTAATTACAATTAACAATGTAAAAAGTATAAATCATTAATTACAAATTATATTAAATTAATTACTAATTTAAATTAATTAATTACTTAATAAACTTAATTTATAAATAATTTCAATTATTTTATCAGAAATTAATTCCAAATTAAATTCATTTAATTACTATTTATAATTAATAATTAACTAATTAATAATTACAATTATATAATTACTTATGATAAAGACTTAATTACAAATTACAGTTATTTAATTACTAATTTTAACTACATAATTAAACATTATAATTTATTAATTATAATTAATTAATTGATACTTAGTAATTATTATTCATATATTTATAAGAAATTTTTAATTATAATTACATATTAATTAATTATTAATTAATTTACTTTTCTTATTTTATTTTAATACTAAATAATCCAAATTAATTAAAATTAATAAATTATTATTATTTAATTATTACACATATTATAATTTCATTTATATTAATTGGTACTGACATTTGAATAATTACTATTAAACTTTTAATTATAATACATTATTAATTAAGTAATAGATAATTAATAATATTATTATAATTTATTGCTTAATATTTTTAATCATATTTTTAATTCTTAATTATTAGTGATATTAATTAATAATATTATTTACTGATTAATAATTAATTAATTTCTAATTAGAATTATTTAATTACATATGATAAATACTTAATTACAAATTACATTTATTAAATTAAAAATTAAAATTACATAGCTACAAATTATGATTAATTAATTAATTAATAGTTAATAATTATAATTCATAAATTTATAAGTAATTAACAATTTTAATTAATTAGTAATTATATTTAGTGATTATCATTAAATAAAAATTATCATTAATTAGTAATTAATTATTAATTAATTAACTTTTAATTTTTTATTTAATACTTAACTAATCATAATTAAATGATACTTATAAATTATTATTATTTAATTAGTATACATATTGTACTCTGAATGGCACGATCCATGGATTAAATTCCATGGCCCCATAAAATTTATTATAAATAGAGATTACAAAAGAAATGATCAAGAGGAAAAATAAAAAGTGGTACACATGTCACCACCACAATATAAGAAGAACCCGCACAATCATCATTTTTTAAGTCCACCACCCCTTCCACATGAGCCACTCCAGCCCTTTGGATGTCTAGATTGCCTCTATTTCTTTGGATCTTTCCATGTTTTTCCTTTATCATCCAGGTCTAATGGGTCATCCTACTCACTATGTGAGTCAATAGATTGATCTTTATATGTGGTAGTTTTCAGAAATAATTCTTGACATTATTTATCAGCAGCAATCATATCATTTTCTATTGTATCATCTTGGGGCATGGTCTCATTAAGAGGATTATCACCAGGAAATCCTTGGTTGATGGAAATGTCCCCGAGTGAAGGTTCCCCAAACATAGAAGCATATTCCACCTAGAGATCTATATTTAATACATGTACATTTAACAAATAGGTAGAAACAATACTATTAGTGCTTGTAATGGACTTTGGGAAGCCTTCCATAATATTCATTTTATTTCTAGATGCCCTTTTTCTCAATACTCTCAAGATATAAGTCATCAAATCATTGGTTATTAAAGGAGTCAAGAATTGCAACAAAATTGTTTATAGTAACACCCTCCTTCCCTCTTTTTCCATCCTGTGAAGTAAGGGAAGAAAATACTTCTACCTATCCACACATTGGAACTAGGATCTATTGTCCTTTTTACTATTTTCTAATGATCCAATCTTTTTATGTGGAACCCTTGACAACATGTAAATATGTGGGCTTCCCAGAACCCTCATTAATAGCACTTTTAAAAAGAGTATCCTTCTTTCTACCCACAGTAGCCTCTGAGGCCACCATTCCATGGGAGGTCCTAAAATTTTTTCCTTATAGCATCACCTTAGAAAGATTCAAACTCTTAAAATTACTATTACCTTTAAAATATATTAATCATCCATATAAACTATATCATCCTTAATTGAACCATTAATAGGACCATCCTCCTGTATGCCTTCTTGTTGTTCATCAGTTTTATGGGTCTGTTCATCTTTATCATCCTGAGAAACCATATCAATTGTTAAACTATCAGGAGCCTCTTTAAAGGAAACAAATGTGTCCTCCATTTTTTGTACCATCTATGAGTTTATTAATGTAATGATTTCTTCCACATTCCACTACCCGCCATTAATAAGAATATATGGAAGCACATCCCTCTCATCCTCAAAAACAGAAGAAACTACATAAAGTGAGGCTTGGTTTGGTCTACCAAATTGGCCATCAACAAGAGCATCCTTCCGACTATTATCAAAGCCACTCACAAGTAAATGGGATCTCTTAACATGGGCTGAAACTTCAGTGCCTTTAGAAGATGAGATGGTGAAATCAGAAGGGAAAAAATGGAACCAATACCTACTTTAGTGTTAGACACCACATCAGAAAATGATAGAGAGGCTTGAACTAGAATATTTCCACTTTCCCTCATAGGCCTATAAAAACTGGTAATATTTTCATAAGGTAGATTAGAATAAATATCCTCCTTCCATGCATCTCATCCTAATCATCAAGCATTCCAGATTTAGTCTCATTGTAAGTAGGTAGCTTAAATGTGAAGTTAAAAATAGGTGCGTAAATTTATTAAAATTCCCCTATCTCATACCCCTACGTGAGTTACATATAACATGTCTAATTAAAAATAATACTATTAAAAAATTAGGCACAAACTCATAATCAATATCAAGTTTGAATTTAATGTCACCAAAAACTAGATACATTGTCTCAACAAGTGTTACACTAATATCAAATTAAACTAAAATGTGGGTTTAATGTCCTTACTTGGCCATTTTAGTAACCTTGTCAAGCTTTATTGGGAAACCAACATCCAAAGAAAATTCCTAAAGGATTCTTGGATTCCAAAAAAACTAATTCAGTCACTTAACACCAATCTAAGGCTGTGGAATCGTGTTCTTGGCCTAAAATGGATCAAACCACAGGTCCCAATACTGAAAATGAGGAACCCCTATCTTCAAATTGAAAAATCCATTGATTCGTGCCTTGAATTTAAACTCATGAGAAGGAAAATTTTATGATAATACCCTATAAAAATTGACACCATATTCCAATTATCAAAACCCCAGACCTGGAGCCACCATTTCTTAAGATCTTCAAGCCTCTAGACATCATTCGTCAGTTGAGAGGATATTTTCGCAATAATGGAGTTCTTACGAGACTGAGTTTGTTCCTAAATAAATTTAGGTTTTGTTTCAATTAATGCAAGCGATATATTTCTAGAGATCTGGTTTCTTGTCACTAATGAGCCACTCTGAAAACTAGGAAGAATCTATCCCTAGAAGAAACACCTTCTCGTACTACAGTTGCATCCATCGAAGCATCAAACATGAAAAAAACCAATAGGTTCTATAGAGAAAGAAACAGGAACCTTCACTGAATCTCGAACTACAACTGTGGAGACCAAAGTTTTTATATCCAAGATAGAAGTGGCCTCAATCTTCCTCAAAGGACCAATGAAGACCTCTGACGGGTTGAAGTAACTATCTATAGTCGGTATCATTGAAGAAAATCACGATAATCTCAATTGACTAAGAGAGAGATCTTGTCGATCATTTTCATCTTTTAGTATTTATATTATAATGTAAATATTAGTTAATTAGTAGTTAAATTTAAATAATTATTAGTTAATTATAAATTATTATTAATTTATTTTAACTTATATTGTAATTATCTTACTACTAAATAAAATATTAATTATAATTATATAATTATTAACTAATTACTAATTAAAAACAAACTAGTAAATTAACTAATAATCAAAACTATATAATTATCAAGTTCTTATTATAATACATTAATTATTTACTCATTATAAACTAATTACTAAATAATTTAAAAAAAAATAAAAAAAAATTGAAATATAAATAGAATTTCATCATTAATGGAGGTTGGTGCCTAAACGAGGGTGAGGAGGGTTTTGGGGGCTTCAGAGGAGGGTCACATAACATTGAGGAGCATCAAGTGTCATTGGTATGCATGGAGGGAATGGGGGTCTTCCCTTTTATATGATAGAAAAACTAGGGCACCTCTTGAAGTGACACCCATAGGAATTTTAATTCATGGAAGCACACAACATGGAGTGATGCTTTTCTTTTAGTTTTTTCATTGAATATAGCCATGTGAAGTTGAACTTTGATATTTTATGCACAAATTTCCACTTCATGTGGCACTTTTTAATTCCCATCCCCAAAGCACAAGATGAACTGGTGTTTTTGGGTTTTATCTATAAAGAACCACTTCATCTGGAGTTTGACACTCCAATTTCCCAAACTATTAAAACTCTTAACTCATTTAATTATATATAAAAAATTACCCAAAGGGATATTTTTCCTAATTTGGGTTTGAATATATTCATTCAATAACCACTAAACACACCACCCTTACCCAATCAATTTATTCAATAACTCTTAAAAACTTCTCAAACCTCCCCACGCCTTTATATCATATAGGTAGTGAGATGAACTACGAGTGAATTGTGTGCAAACTAAAGATAAGAAAAAGAATACCAAGAGTTACACATAAGAAAAGTTATGACCATACCTGTCTCATTCATAGTCTCAAGATCCCATGAAAATGAAGCAGAAGAGAAGAAAATGGAATGAAAATAAATGAATTTGAAAATGGGGATAGCGGTTGATCCACGACTTTGTTGCAGTGATGAACATTGTGTGGAAGGTCACATGTGGCTTTCCCAATTTCAGCAAGAAAAGGGAATATTATTATTTAAAAATTATAGGTTGATCCAAATATTGTTTTGGATGTTTTATAATTAATCATACTAATTAATCTAAAAAAATTTGATTCTTGACATTTTTTTACATTTAGCAGTAGTTTAAACCATTGCTAAATGATGTGAGATGCTTACATAAATCAACGCATATTTTCCTATCAGGAATTATTTCACGAAATATTTAATGGAGTAGATTTTTATTTACTGGTGTTTCATTTAGTAGTGGTTTAAACCTACACAAATCGTTTTGCGACCATTTTTTGTTTTTTTTAATCTTTTTGTTTTTTTATTTTTCTTAATTTTTTATTTTTTTAAACTTTTAATTTTTTATTTACAAATTTATTTATTATTATTTATTTATCATTATTTATTATAATTATTTACTATTATTTTTTTATTATTTATTTTTATTATTTATTATTATTTATTATTATTTATT
This sequence comes from Viscum album, assembly GCA_963277665.1. Lineage (NCBI taxonomy): Eukaryota > Viridiplantae > Streptophyta > Magnoliopsida > Santalales > Viscaceae > Viscum > Viscum album. Next base: position 1,995,188,692 of record OY728143.1, on the reverse strand, counting down.
ATTTATTATTATTATTATTTATATTTATTTATATTTATTTATATTTATTTTTAATTGTTTTTATTTATTTTTATTTTTATTTATTTATTATTATTATTTATTACTTAATATTATTTATTTATTACTTATTACTTATTAATTTTTTACTTATTTAACCAGCCATGCAAGCATATGCGATGTATAAATCTGGCTTATATATTCACATGCCAAGGCCTTAAATGGTTCTATCTCTGAAATGATAGAACTATGTAAGCACACTTTCACAGATTATATCTCTTTTTCAAAAGGTATGAAACTTTAGAAGGTCTCTAACCTAGTTTCCCGAATAACTTCAATTTGGGGATTTTCTGATTTTAAGTGTGTTTCTATTAGTTGGGGTTTCATCCATGTTATTTTCCCATATACTGAGTTGAAAGGAAAAGCATGGAGTTTGAGTTTGGATAACCTTAGTCACATAATTCTGAAGATCCGCTACTCGAGTTCGAATTTTAATTTTTGTCATTTTAAGAAATCTTGGGATCATGTTTGGGTCAAGATTCATGGATTCAGTTAGGTTCTATGGCACCCTAAAATATTGTATGATATTGATTCTGTAATTGGAATACTAATAAGGATGGATAATTCTACATAAATGGTTTGTTTAGGGAACTTATCTCAGGTTTTGGTAAAAAAAAATATTTGAGTTCTACTATTATTGACGGAGTCGTGCTATCAACAAAGTAGGGTGATATTTTATTCAAAATATTGTATGAAAGGATCCCATCATTTTGTGATTCTTGTGGAATAATTTTCCATTTCAAATCCATTTGAAGGGGAGATATTTTTTGTTCCAATTTTCATAATATAGGTCATGATCTTTTACATTTTCGTAAAAGGAAAAGTGATGTCCCTAATCTGCGCTCTTATGTTGAATTAAAAAAAGATGTTGTTGACACCCCACTTCCCATAATAAATCATGACTAACCTAATGTTGATGTTTCTTTGTAGGACGAGCCTCAGTTGGACACATTTGGCTCACCTCATAGGGGGAGGGTTGTGTAGAGAATTAAAATTCTATGATTACTTTCTCCCTTGGGGTGTTTCATTTTTTTTTGGAAACTACTAAGTCCAAAATGATTTGGGATGATGCTATTGAGGATAATCATGTGGCTATTATAGTGGTTTCATTAAAATATGTCTTGTACAAGGAATTAGTTAATGAAAATGATGATGAAGAATCTAATGACAGCCAGGATACCAAAGAAAATTTAGTTGAGGCTGATGTGGATTTTAGTTTGTCCCAGGAAGGGAAGATGGTTGCTACCAAAAATCATAAAGGTAAATCCAAAGTTGAAGCTTCCACTTAAATGAAATCCATGCACAAAAAGGCTCCACCATTAATTATGTAGGATCAAATTGATAACTAAATATCACTTGTTGACAATGTAAAATAGGTGGAGCCTATGGGTATTTCTTTTCCTTCTCATAGTCAATATCTCAGTTTAAAAAGTTCTAGTGGTAAGCAAGTATCATTTGAATCTGCTGAAAAATATTTGATAGCTTCAAACAATAGTAGAAAGGATATGAATACAATCTGACATTTCTATATCCAGTGGATTTAAAGATATCATGGGAACTGTAATTCCTATCACCACTGTTATACACATGGATTTAGGGGTGGAGAATGTGTAGAGGTCCAGTGGATCACAACAGGTGGACACTGATCTGGACTGTAGGGAATCAACCAAACAACAGGTGACTGGGTTGTTCCAAGAAACTGCACTGGGCAAGGAGGCTCACCTCTCATATGTTATTGTCCCATTAGCTAGAGAGGGTGTAGGTTCAAGTGTTATGTCCCCTCTTGGAAAGTAGGTTCCTGGTTTGGTTTATGAACCTACTAAGGGTAGGTAGGTCCAGGTTGAGGCTAATGCTTTCCCTTTGACTCTAGTTGAAGAGAGGGAAAGGGATGATGTGGCTTATGTTAGGAAGTGTGTTGGATCTTCTTCAAGAGGCATTGTTCTTACACAACCTAATTCAATGGTTAGTATACATAACACCTTTGATTTTCTTGCCTTTGGAACCAGTGAGAAGGGCATAAAATGCAATGATCATGTGCTTGATGTAAAAGTGATGATGAATTTCAGTGAGGATGAACTATTGGATGAAGGTGGTGGGTCGTGGTAATAGGTCAAAACATGGAGACGGGGATGACACCATCGTGTTGGAGGTGGACATATATCACATCATAGCATGAGTATCAGATCTCGAGCAACATGAATTCTATTGGTCTCTTTTTATGTTGTTTTGTCTATGGACCTTTGGTGCTTTGTATGTTACTCCTCCTTTTTCGACTTTTTATTTAATAAAAGGAGACTTTGTGCCTCAATCTTTTCAAAAAATAATAGTAAATAAACAATAAACAATAAATAAATAAATAATAACAATAATAATAATAAATAATGAATGAATGAATACTAAAATGTATAATAAATAATAAATATATAATATATAATAACTAAATAATAAATAAATAATAATTGATCAATAAATAAATAATAAATAATAAATAAAAAACACGTAATAAATAGATAATAATGTTTTAATATGTTGGGGTTAAAACCATTTATTGAATAAAAATAAAGAGACAAAAGGTTTTGATAGGACATACATGAAAGCCTGCCACTAAAAACATTCATGCAGCCCAAGATCAGGTACGCACACTATGAAAAGGTTCTTATTCACCCCTACCGTGAGGATATCACCCCCTTCTTCATGTCTTGTCCTATGATCAAGGACCACCTCCATTATCCACAAACTCATCAGTAGTGACATTGATATCATCATTTTCTTTAGAATCAACCACTCTACTTTTCATTTCATCCTCACTGCTTTCAGAGGAAAGTAAATAAATGTAATTAATTGTGGGTACCTTTCCAATCAACAATGAATATGATAACCATGATTTATCTACACTGAAACTCTTCCTCAAATCCCAAGGAGATCCAACAGTTAAAGGGACATCAAGGACCATTAGATATAAATCCAATATATTGTGCATCTCCATAAAGGAAACTATGTCAACTATAGAAGTTGAAATGACCCCTTGCTAAAGGCCCAGAGCTGTTACATCACCTGGAGAAATTGTGGCCACAACATCAGCCTTTTCATTGTCAAACGATCCTCTCTTGATCCCCATTTAAATTGAGGTAGATTCTTCATGACATGCAAATTTAGGTACTCCTCAAAGATCCACACAAGCAACAACATTACAAGAAGGTTCACCAATGATTTCCACAACCATCATATGTCTGCCAGAGACAGGCTTCCAGCTGGCACTTTAAGCTGAAGGGCCAGCCTTGCATGGGTGACCTCAGGATGGATTAATATCCTTCACCAGTTTCCTTGAAGAGATAGTCACCACCTTGGGTTTCCCTTTCTTTTGGAAGTAGCTAGTACCTCTTACCATTATTCCAAATCAACAGTAGCTTGGACTACATATTCATGGTCATATTTGTAGGACCCCGGGACACCCTAAGAGGGGAGGGGTGAATCAGGGTGACCAATTTTTCTTTTAAAGTGATGGATCGTGTTCCCACGTTGGTAGGAACTTGTTGAACCTGTATGATAATTATGATTAGAAAGCAAACATTCACATGCATGGAGAAGACACAGCTCTTTTTACTTGGTTCACCACTAAGGGCTACGTCCAAGGAGCATACGCCGACAGGTTGTCGATCGTACCAAAAACCACTATGCTTCACTAGCTGCGGATTACAAAAGTTTGGGTACAGACACTCTGTCCCAGGCTCACTGCCTTTACAAATGTTCAGGGATAGCTCACTGCGTCCCTCGGGTCACTCCCGTTGACTCCCCCTGGCTCACTGCCGTTGGTGAAGTCTCACTCAGTTTATAGACGTGAAGGTCTCTTCATCATTTGCATAAGAATGCATCATTTGTTGTATGTAGATGCTCTATTGAAGTCCGATTCTCACCAGAAGAAGAATATCACTTTTCCTCGAATGTATCGGGTAGTCTCTTAGTTTTCGTGCAGCTCCAAACAGGCCGGCGGGCTTCAGCAAAACCTGGCGCGCTTCTCCAAGATAGTCGTGCAAGTCCCACTACGGCGCGCAAGTCAAAACTGGCGCGCAAGTGTCATCAACGCACCTGTGCGACTCTTCCTTCCCTGACTACAAACTTGCACGGTCCACTTCCTTTCTCTTCCAAACCGCCTTGGACGCACAGCCAACAACCGGCGCACAAGCTCTACTTGCGCGACAAAACAACCACCTACGCGGCTCGACCACCTGCGCGACGAGAGCTCAAAAAATCTCTCAGTCTTGAACTCCGTGGGAAATGAGGAGGGGTGGTCCAGTATTTATAGGCAAACTGGACCCCCTGCGCGGAGGCGCGCAAGTCCCTCAGCGGCGCGCAAGTCTTGTCTCCAGTAACCTCTGTCGCGCAACTCACTTGCGCAACCCAACCAACACTTGCACGACCTTCTTTCCTTAGCCAAATTTTGATGTTCTGATCCTCAAAAACATATGGCGCGCAAGTCTTTTATCCTCCAAGAGCACGGCGCGCAAGTACCTTTGCCAAAAACACTTTACTTTATTGGCCGATTTTTAGGCCCAAAAATTTGGCAAACACTGGGAAACATCGCCACCTTCACTACTGTTTTCTGCTTGAACGGTATGATCTCTTTGTTGGTACACATCCTGAACTTCCACCAAGGATTGACAACAAACACAAACCATACGCCAAATCATGCTTCGAAGACCCTGGTTCCAACAATATTGGTCGTCCACTGAATCAACAAGTGGTTTTTCCTACTCCCAAACCTTAAAAAAAGGAACATCTCTAAATAAATATTCCTTTCCTATTCTTCTACAATGTCAACCCAAGATCTTTATTTACATCTTGGGAGAGGAAGTTAAGATCCCTAAACACCATGCCCCTGCTATGAAAATCTAGGAATTTCAAAGTTGGGGAGCTACTTATCATAAATTATAATAAATCATAATAAACCAAAATAAATGATAATAAATAATAAATATCTAATAAACAATTAATAATTAATTATATAATAAATAAATAACAAATAACATATAAATAATAATTAATTAATTAATAAATACTAAATAAATATTAAATATGTAATAATTAAATATTAAATAAATAAGAAATAAATGAGAAATTAATAATAATTAATAAATAAATAATAAAAAATGAATAATATATAATATATAAATAATATATAAATAATAAACAAATAATAAACAAATAATAAATAATAAATAAATAATAAATATGTAATCAATAAATAATAATTAAATATTAAATAAATAATCAATCATCAAAAAATAATAAACATCAATAAAAATACTAATAAATGATAATAAATAATATATAAAAAATAAAAAATTAATAATAAATAATAAATTAATAATACCCAAATAGTGTGAACCATGTCTAAACCCATTATCCCTGAAATTTATTGATATAAATAAAATTACAAGTGCAAGGGGAAGGAAGCTACAAAGTTAAAATGACACATAATAGCCACCAAAATAAGAAACCATCAATAATCAGCTTCTTTTGTGTCTACCACCTCTTCCTCGAGACCCACCCTAACTTCTTGGATGCCTCCCCCTATTCCATTGCTTAGGAGCCTTCCAATATTTAGCTAAAAAATCCATACCTAATGATTCTTATTCCTCCGCATGGGGCTTCGTGACTTGACCTCCAATGAAAACCTTTTTTGATATGAAAATAGAGATGTCCTGCCGATTGTCGAGCACTTCACCAAACATGAATCTACTTTGAGATCTATTTAAAAGATCAGTCAAGTTAACTCTATTTTCATTCGGGTCAGAGACCAGTGGGGTAGTGGCATCCTCTACAGTTGCCAACATAGACTCTGTTAGTACATCCCCGGCCTTTAAGGGAGAGTCCAATGAAGATTCAAGATCCCACAACACACTTTTCCCATAATTCCCAACACACAAATCTTTAGGACCATCTTTATGCACCTGCACCATTCCACACACTTTAGGCTACCCAGACGTGGCCTGCTTAAGTAAAGGAGCTAAGGGTTTTCTAGAAAAAACCAACTGAAACCCCTCATCATCTACAATCTTTGCTTTTCCCTTTCTCTTGAAAGTGACAAGCGCATCCTGATTCAGATAATGATCAACAGCTCTCTGGATAGTAACCTCATCAGACTACCCAGAAGAGGCCACTTTTTCTAGTGTACCGACATTGTTCTTGCATATACACTCAACATGCACTTCTTCAGCAACATCATCCCATGAAATTGATAGCTCAGGTGATTCAGCATCACCCTTTCCACCTTCAGCAGTACACATCCCAGCCGCAGTATCATCCCCCTGACATTTCTCCACACAGGTGTTTATCCCTTTATTCAGGGTAATTCTCCCCGTATTGATCAGACCATTCCCATTATCAGCAGAACCTATAGGTGCAGTCTCTCTAAGTACAGAATCATATGAGACACACCCTACTTGAGCCTGTTTGGATGCACCACTATCATCCACAGCCACAATGGCCAGATTCCTCCCATCTTTTCCTATGAAATCAGTAGCAATAGAATCATGATTTCAGCAATCACTAATGAGGTGTCCAGATCTCCTGCAGTGGGAGAAAAACAACTTCCTAAAAAAATTCTTAGATGAATTCCCAATTGAATTACAGGTACCAAAAAACATTGGTCTTCTTTCATATCCCACCGATAATTCGCTTTGGTGCCCTTCAGCAACCAATATAATAGATTGAATCAAGGTAAGTGAGAAATCTACCTTGATGAGAAACCTTGAAAATTTCCCATATCGAGCATGATATGTCTCCCCGTCGAACTTGATAGGGGCACCGATGGCTGAAGCAACATCCCATAAAATATCCGGTTTCTAGAAGAACCAACTCAAACCGTGTATACGTACCTAGGATTGGGCTACCGAGTTCTTCAATTTCTCGGGATCAAAAAAGGGGTCCAAATCGCGAATATTCAGGAAGCTCGGTTTTAGAGGAATGAGGCCATGACCCCAGGCTCGATTTTCTAGATCTAGCAAGGGGGGAAAGGTGGAAGAATCCCCTACAAATCGAAACAATGTTCGAATCAAAACCCTAAATATGAAGTATATGATCCCTCAACTCTTCATGCTTCCACAGATTATCATCTTCTGAAATCACAAGATGAGAAAAAATGGAGTACATACATTCATCAATTTGGTCCAAATGGATCCTAGAATTCCCCTCAACAACAGCCAAAGAACCGTTGCGGGCGACTCGATTCTGGGGTGTATCAGATTCACCCGAGTTCAAAAAAGATCCAACGATTCTCAGGTCCCTTAACCGTATAGCGTGGAACATCCTCTTAGGGCTCGTTTGGAACTGGTGATTCGGGTAGAAAAGAAGAGATTTGGGGTGATTGAAATAATAATCAGGTAATAATTTCAAATTTAATTTTGTTATATATATATATATTTATAAATATATTTATATAAAGATATTTATAAATATATATCAAATATATTAAAAAAAATATATTTATATAACTGTAAATTTATTTTGTAAATATATATATTTATGAATGCATATTTATAAAATTATATATGAATAAATATATTTATAAATAAATATATATATATATATATATATATATTTATAATTATATAAATATTTATAATATATATATATATATATATTTGAAAATCAAAGATACAATTTAAAATCATAATATTTTTTTATTTGGAATAATTGAGTATTGGAAAACTATATTTTTTAATAAGGGTTATTTTTGTCATATTTCCAAAACATTTCTTTTCTTTTCTTTTAATAATTGTCACCAAACAAGATGGAGAGAAATTGCAATCATTTCTTTTCTTTTATTAAATTTCGCATCCAAACAAAATGAAGAGAAATGAAAATCATTTCATTTCATTTCTTTTCTTTTATGAATTAGGAAATCATTTCTTTTCTTTTACTAAATCATGACCAAACATAGGCTTAGAGTCTTCAACGAGGCTATAACCACTAAAAGGGAAAATTAATTAATTATAAATTAAGAATAATAAATAAATAATAAATGAATAATGACTACATTATAAATAAACAATAAATAAAAATACATATATAATAAATTTTTAATATAATAATAATAAATTAGTAATAAATATATAAACAATTAACAAATAATAAATAAATCTTGAAAAATAATAAATTTACAGTGAAAAATAAATCAATATAAAATAAATTAGTAAATAAATTATAAATCACAATAATAAAAAATATAATTATAAAATAAAAAAACAGATAAATTGTAAAGACCCGAAAATTTCAAGGAATTTTTATTCATAAATACTTTGGAATTTTACAATTCTGTGGCTTCTGACGACACTTGATTCTGAGGCCCGGTGTGCCCAAAATCAATTTCCGAAGTTTAGCTCGGGTACGTTCAGTGAACGAACGAGCGGGGTTTTTTATCTTTTGAACCGGTGCTCGGAATTGAAATCTGAAGTCACCGATGAACTCGCAGCGCCAGTAATTGCTTAAGGGAACCTTTACCGCAGTTGCGTTTTATGCGGGTTTGAAGTTATAAATTGTGGTTTAATTTACAATTTTATGTATCTAAGGAGGTTAATTCCTCCCATGGGGAGTTAATGGTGGGACTCACATCCACCCAACTTCCCATGTGTGGATATTTGAGAGGTGAGGCCCACACGAGCCCCAACATTTCATCTTCCCTAAACTCCCTTAAACCTCCCCTCTCATTAATTTGTAACTCCACTTAATTTGTGTAAACTCTCCACCTTCCCCTCCCTCCATTAATTCTTGTTGACCCATCTCTTAATTAATTAATCAACTCTTCATTTAATTAATTAAGTGATTTGAATTTTGAATTGGATGTGTTAATAAAATATTAGCCAAACCTAATATTTTATTTGGGGAGCTTTGTTTGTGTTGGAAAAGCTTTGGGGGAGAGTTCTTGAGAAAAGAGAGAGAAGTATTCTTCTCCTCAACGAAGAACGGTGTTCTTCTCCGACGAAGAACACTCACCTTCGACGAAGAATGTGTTGGGGAGAACCCCGAATCCGGGCCGAAAATTGCTTGCCAAAAATATCGTGAGAAACCCGACGAAATATAGAAGCGATATGAGCTGAATAAAGAAATCAACACGCAGGTTTTTTTTAACGTGAAAAAACCCTCCCATGTAGAGGATTAAAAAACCACGGGGCAATTCCCAAATATCCACTATGAATCAGAGAGTACAAAGAATCCAAGTAATGCCCGAACATGAATTACAAATGAGAGAGCGTAGAAAACCTGTGTGAAAACCACACCCCGATACGCCTCTGTCATCTCTCTGATAAGCATCCCGCTGACGCCATGTATCAGAAGATCAATCTGTGAAAAAATGTCACCCTTCTATCGACGAAACGTCATTACCTCGGAGATCTTCACCCGAACATGCGTCAACCTCGCATCAGCTTGCAACACCCGAATGATCTCGCCATCATGATGTACCACCGATCTTCAATCGGGACTCGCCACCTGATCACCATTGTCAGGAGGACTTTCGATACGTGGCCCCGATCATCAATTGCGTCGTCGCTGCACCACACCTGTCAAACGCCGACGCACCATCGTCGTCGTGCCACACGAGCCACCGCAAACGCGGCAACCCCTTCCTTGGTCTCCCTTACTGGCTACATCTTGTTGGCACACCCCTCTCTCTCTCTTCAAAATATGTTTCTGCATCCTCCTTATATAGACACCAAGTCCATAATCATTAACTAATGCAGTCAACATCCATTATTCCATCCATTAATATCAAGAATTAAATATCCATTAATGTTTGGAGAAAATCCTCAATTAATGGTGATATAAATCACCCCATTAATAATTTTCATCTCTCATCAATAAATGTGATGAATCCCTCAATTAAGGATTTTCCTCTCTCATTAATAAATGTGATGAATCTTAACAATCTCCCGCTTCATCACATTAATGAATGGAACCATCCAAAAAACCCAGTTGGAAAGAATGTATGTCGGTATCACACCAACCATCATCAACTGCAGAAAAATATGACGACGTCCTTTTTCACTTCTGATAAAAAAAATATCAGCTCCCCCTACAAAAAGAAAATCAAACGCCGAAATCTTCGTCACATTTGTATTTGCACCATCTTGCTCATCCTGCTGGACAAGACAAAAACCAGAAACATCTGGCTCCCCCATAATAGTGATTACTATATAATCTGGAGCACATGTAGGAATAAACTGCTCCCCCTGCTCAACATCCCATGAGCGGATATGTGCATCACCTCTCTCAACCTGCTTTAATTTCCAAACTTTATTCTGCTCCACGCACGCATCTGCGATCCTATTCGAAGCTTCCAAAATCCTCACGTTAAACTGCAAGCACCAACCAACCTCCTCTGATACCACTTGTTGGGAAGAACCCCGAATCCGGGCCGAAAATTGCTTGCCAAAAATATCGTGAGAAACCCAATGAAATATAGAAGCGATATGAGATGAATAAAGAAATCAACACGCATGTTTTTTTTAACGTGGAAAAACCCTCCCATGTAGAGGATTAAAAAACCATGGGGAAATTACCAAATATCCACTATGAATCAGAGAGTACAAAGAATCCAAGTAATGCCAGAACTTGAATTACAAATGAGAGAGCGTAGAAAACCTGTGTGAAAACCACACCCCGATAGGCCTCTGTTATCTCTCTGATAAACATCCCGCTGACGCCATGTATCAGAAGATCAATCTGTGACAAAATGTCACCCTTCTGTCGACGAAACGTCACTACCTCAGAGATCTTCACCCAAACATGCGTCAACCTCGCATCAGTTTGCGACACCCGAATGATCTCGCCATCATGATGTACCGCCGATCTTCAATCGGGACTCGCCACCTAATCACCGTTGTCAGGAGGACTTTCGATACGTGGCCCCGATCATCAATTGCGTCGTCGCTGCACCGCACCTGTCAAACGCTGACGCGCCATCGTCGTCGTCCCACACGGGCCACCGCAAACGCGGCAACCCTTTCCTGGGTCTCCCTTGTCGGCTACATCTTGTTGGCACACCCCTCTCTCTCTCTCTTTAAAATATGTTTCTGCATCCTCCTTATATAGACACCAAGTCCATAATCATTAATTAATGCAGTCAACATCCATTATTTCATCCATTAATATCAAGAATTAAATATCCATTAATGTTGGGAGAAAATCCTCAATTAATGGTGATATAAATCTCCCCATTAATAATTTTCATCTCTCATCAATAAATGTGATGAATCCCTCAATTAAGAATTTTCCTCTCTCGTCAATAAATGTGATGAATCTCAACAGAACGATTCGATGAAGAACGCTCCACATTTCTCCAATCTTCTACTTCCTCCGTATCAAGGGAGGAAATACAACTGCGGGGAACTCACCAACCACAACGGTTCTTTCCCGACGTTGACGGAGCAACATCGCTTTCTGCGTCTACGACGAACAAACCTTTTACGAGGTAGGGGTTTAATTGGAGTATGTTTATATTCCCATGTTCTTCCCTTCTAAAACAAAGAACGCGGATCAACTCATTATCAAGTTGATCCGCGAATGTTTTCTTTTGCGGGTTGGGATTAGTTATTTGTGGGGGAATTGTAGGGTGGATTGCTTCAATTTTATTTGAATAAAATTGTTATTCGTTCTACATGAAACCATGATTATCTTTGGCCAATTGATAACGCCTAACATGGAGGGCGCGGGCTGAACAAACACGGCCCGACGACCCTCCGCAGGTTGTTCGTTTGTGCACGGATTGACGGGGGATGACGAAACGGGACCGCAATGGCGATTTGAAGCCGTCGCAGTGAAAAGCAAGTCCCGGGAGAGCCACAGGCGCAGACGATGGGCGAATCGAACCACCGGAGCTCATCAAGTGGTTCGCGGAAGGCAGCGGTGGCGGCACGCCGTCGGAGCAGACCACCGCGGCTGAGCCGCGGTGGCGGGAGGAACCCGGAACGACTGGTGAAGCGGCGATGCATTAAGCCGCGCCAGCTGGGGAGGCCACGCCCCCCCCCCCCCACTCGGCCAGGCGGGCCGCGCCTAGCCGGGGCGGGTCGCGCCCAGCCGGGCTGGGCCGCGCCCTACCGGGATGGACCCGGACCTGGGTCGGGTCGACCCGGTTCGGGCCGACCCAGGGTGGGTTGGGCCGGGTAGGACCGGGCCCAGACCCCCCCTTTTTCGGACCAGATTTGTTTAAACGCTCATAATTTGAGCTAAGGACCTCCGATAGACATACCGTGAGTTGCGTTGGATTCCTTGGATCGATACGGTCGTTTTGGTATATTACACTCAAGGTTTTGGTGAAGTTTGGGTACGACCGGGTTGGTTCGAACCCGAAACCAACCAGGCCCTTGAGCGGAAACACTTATAACTTAAGGATCGGACGTCTGATTGACATGCCGTCGACTATGTTGGATTTCTCTTGATGAACGGTTCTTTTGGAATAATCTACATAGTATTAGGATATGGTTTGAGCATGACGGGGTTGGATTGTACCCAAAATCCAACCGGACCCCTGGAACGGAAATGATAATAACTCACAGATCGGGCGTCCGATTTGCGCGCCGTCTGTTGCGTTAAGACCCCTATGACGAGGCGGTCCCTTGAGATACTTCCACGCGAGGTTACGTGACACTTGGAAGTATCGACCAGTAGCTCGTGGAGCGGAACCTCCCGGAGACGAGCGTACAGAGTGCAGAGACCTAGTAGCTGGCTGAGACTTGACGACTGCTGATCGATCGACTCAAAGTGATTTGTATGACCCAGTGGGGTGCGCTTGGTTGTAGCAGCAGACCCACGACGGTGGAGCGCATGGTTGTAGCGGCAGACCCATGGTACTCGACAGAAGCAGTACCTTTGTAAGCTATGAGGGGGTGCACTTGATTGTAGCGGCAGACCCATGGTGGGAAGCGCTTGGTTGTAGCAGCAGACTCACAATACTCGACAGGTGGGGTACTTCAGCAGTCCAAGGTTAGTGGGAAGCGCTTGGTTGTAGCGGCAGACCCATTGTACTCGACAGAGGAGCAGTTCTCCAGCAGCCTTGGTTTCGACATCACGAATAAAATCCTGGTTTGAGCTGAGTCAATGACCTTTGTGTTTTCCTCATGATTGAGATGAGTTATTTGATAACTTAGGTATATGTATGGGCATATACCTAAGTAAAGGTTATCTGTTGAGATCTTTCTTTGTGGTTTATCCTTGTGGGATTTTAGTGAGACATTGAGGGTCTCGGGGTCCCTACTGTGTATCGTTATACTCACCCCTACACGGGTTATGCCCGCACCTCGTTGTGTTGGATGCAGACGATGGACAACGCTGACCGAGGTAGAGTGTACGAGGACTGGACGGTACCCGGAGGTGGACACTCGGCGTGACGGCAAATGGAGCGGACCAATAGACGCAGAGTGCTAAGGAGGACATCTGTATCTACCCTTCAGGTAGGAACCCAGAGGACGATCCAGGAGCTGCTTCACCTTCAGCTGTTGTCTTTTCAGTTGTACTTTTCTTTCAGTTATAGCTGTGCCTTTCTATTGGGCTTGTATTTCTGGCCCCTTTGTACTTTCAGCACTTTTTTATACTGCTTTACTTAGTGTTTTCTTCCGCTTGTTCTCTGGTTGTGTGTGTATTTACGTTTTATAAAGGCAATGCCTTCGCGGTTTATAGGGAGTTACGCCTTTGGTGCTAGTCGTCAGCCCCTGGCCTATGGAAGGCGGGCTTGGGATAGTCACGGCACGGGCCCCGAGGACGAGTCGTGACATAAATAAATAATAAAAAATTGATAAATAGACAATAAATAAAAAATACATTAATATAAAATTGCTAATATAAATAAATAAATAAGTAATAATAAATAATAAATATTATGTAATAATATATAATAAATAGTAAATAAATATAAAATAATAATTAAACAATAAATTAATAAAAAATAAAAAAATAAAAAATGAATATATAATAAATAAGTAATATATGAATAACTAATAAATGAATAAATAATCAATAATTAAAAAAAATAAAAAAAATTAAATTTTATAAATTATAAATAATAAATGAAAATGATATATATAAACAAATATATATATATATATATATAATTGTATATTAATATAAATACATACAAACACAAGTAAATATAAATAAATATATATATATATACACACATAAATATGTATAAATATTTACATATGTTTATAAATATAGATAAATATTCATAAATGCACATAAATATCTAAGCATAGAATCAATTATATATAATTTAAATAAATAATGATAAATATATATAAATTATAAATAATTATACAAAAAATATATACACTACAAAAAAAAGTTAGCATTACCGATGGGTTTTTCTACTAGCGGTGGTTTAAACCACCACCCAATCATGTAGTGATGATTACTAAAATCACCATGTATTGCATGATTGATAGTCATTTAAGAGCAGTTTTTTTCTTTTAGTAGGGGTTCCTATATGTGCTGTTTTCGAGCATTTAGAGGCAATTTTGACTTTGTTTAGTGGTGGGTTTTTATTTTAAAAAAATATCTTGAAAATAAAATACATAAAACGAACCTAGACACTATTATTATATGTCGCGTCAATTATTTTTAGTGGTTGTTGATTTTAATTTTCACTAAATAGGATTTTCAAATATTTTTTAGGAGTAGTTTATAAAAACCATAGCTAATTATTTCTCTTAAATTTTAATTTTGTAAAAAATATTTTAAAAAAAATATAAATATAAACTATGATATGTAATAAACTAAAACATATGTACATAGTAAACACATCATACATACAACATACATCTTACATAATAATTCCAGTCATATATATAACCATCCACATTCACTATAATATCAGTCACCATAAGCTCAGTCAACCAATACCTCAGTCATCAATATATACATATAAATTATGTCCACAACATCCCATGCCCAATATACTCCCACCTCATTACCTCTACTGCATTAATCTAACTCTAAATCATCTCATGAGCTGTAACTAACCAACATCATCTCATCAACTATAACAAAAAATAAGACATAAATTAAAATTGGACATAATAAATTAGAATTACAAAATAATGATTGATAAAATTTGAAAATACCATAGAAACTAGGAACCTTCATGACTGCCTTTTGAATAATGTCACAGATCAGAATGGTCAGCCACATGTCTACTATCGACATATATCACCTAAAATTAAAACCAATACATTTAAGAAATGAAATGTGAAAGTGAATAGACTCAAAATATTTTCAGAATATCGTACATAAAATTTTTTATTTTATTAATCAAATAGAAGACATTTTAACAAGAAAATAATATACCATTAAAAACACTTTAAAATACAAAATTACCTATTTAAGATATGAATCAACAATTGAAACTAAAAAGGGTGAAGTATATAACATTCTAATTAATTTTTAAATCAACGTGTGGTCTGCTTGTAATTTACATAATAAATGTTTCTAAAGAAATTGATATGAAAGCATGTACTGCATTTTAAAAATTACTCAATGGTGGTTTTCCCATGACATCTTGTCAGACATAGGTATTTTTCTATGTGTTTAATCATTGCATTAGCATTTTAAACCCCTAAAAATGTGTTCACAAGCATCCCAAGAAAATTGTAACTCTGAATGACATATCATCCATTCCTACATTTCAAAAATAAATCAATGAATTAAATAATCTGATTTCAAGGAAACTTGATATCTTTTCCCTCATTTCAACCACCTGACACTTGTTTTTAAAGACTCTGGTACCTTTAAAAAATGTTTACTGAGTCATTTTGACCACACCGTATGATAGATTGATTTGTTATTTATGCATAAACATCAACATATAACTCAAAAATGGATATCCAGTGATTTCACATTAATCAATGGTTGTTTTCTAAGATTTTGACCCTTACACCAATGCTTTATAGTTTTAAAACACTAAAATCATATTTATAGGAATCCCAGGAAAATGATAACTCAGAATGACATGTCATCAGTTCCTGTATATCAAAAATCAATCTACAAATTTTTCCTCTAATTTCATAGAAATCCAACATTGTTTACCTTGTTTTGACCCCCCAACACACAATTTTAAAGGCTATGGTACCTTTAAAAACTATTTATTAAGTCATTCCAACAACACAATGCGTCATATTGATGTTTTTTGGTGCGTACACATCAACAAAAACTCAACCGTGTTTTCCCCATGATTTCATTTAAACATGAGGTTATTTAGTTAATTTTTCAATTCATTTTTGTTATAAAATAAAATGTTTTTATACTCTATTTTTATGTGATGGTGTACAACTGCCCCCTTTTTGTTTAGTTTTTTTCGATGTGTTGGGTACATCTGCCCCTCTCTTATATCATTTCCTCCCTGTCGTTTGGGCTGAGGGTTTCTTTGTCCGATGCATTCCCTAAAAATCTTTCTTCGACATCCATGCATGCCACAATTTTTGGGTTTTTTGCAACATCATCCTTTACCCTATTATCCCCATGTGGCTCCTTAGCTTCTATAGGTCATTCGTTTTGTGAGAGAAAGAGATGTGAGCGGGCTGTGAGGGTTATGTAATGAAGAGGGGCTACTGGTTCGGGCTTCCAGTGGAGAAATAGGGGTACTGCATCTTTTTTTACAGTTACAAAACCAATGGAAAGATTGAGCATGAAAGAGGTGAGGGTATTAGTGCTGGAGTGGTGTTGGTTCGTGTGAGTTTGGTCCTGGTGTGTTTAAGGTGCATGAGGCTAGACCTAATTCTGGCTTGTAGCTCGCGAACCTTCACCACGACGAACCTTGGCTTCAGTTGCTAGCAATCTTGGAGGCTTGAATCTGAGTTCATGGTAATAGAAATCGGCACTGTATTTTTTCCCTTTTGGTTTCTAATTTCCTCCAGTTAAGATTATTTTAGGGCTGTCTATTTGGTCCTTGATTATCTTAATTATTCCTTATAATCTACCTCTGGTTTTTTTCATAGTGATAAACCCATCACCCATTACTCATGCACGTATGTCACTTTGACCGAATCACATAAATCGATGTGTTCCTTTATCATTTATTTTACTACTTTCCTTTCAATTTCATGAATTGTATCTATGGTTTTCTTATATTTACAGACTTTCAATTCTGGTATTATTGGAATAAAATTATGAAATTTTTCTTATTTCCCATTGTTTGAAAAGTTGTTCATTTTTTCTTTCAATTTATATTTAAAATCTCATTCATGTTCATATAATTGGGTGTTTATTCAGTTTATGTTATTTTTGGTTTTAAATAACAGTTCATCTCAAAACCATTTCTAATTTTGATCATTTTTTATAAAACATATCTAAAATCAATAAGTCCCATGAATATTGAATGTAGAATTACTCACAACAATGCCCACAAAATTGGTATCAGAGCCTAATTGATATTAGTTATGACATCATCAAAAATCAAAATTGAGAAATTTGATAGTGAAAATGATTTTAGTTTATGGAGAATTAAAATTTGTGCTTTGTTGGTTCAACATGGTTTAATTGATGAACTATGTGGTCAAAAGAAAGAGGTGAACACACCATCTGCTAAGGTATATCCTTCTCTTAATTATGAATATGTCCCATCTAATGTGTTAGTTAAATCCAATAGTTTTCTATTATTAATTTTGGTTGATCATGTGTTGTGATAGGTAGAATATGAGACCACTACTGCTGCTGTATGACTTAAGGTTAAAAACCATTATATGAAAAAAATCTCTTAATGGTAGACCCTATAAAAAAGCGAGACTTTTTACATTTATGATGCAACATTAGACTTCCATCTGGGCTCACATAGCTGAATTTATTAAAAATATTCTAGACCAAGCCAACATGGTGTTAAGGTTGCAAATAAGGATCGATCCATCATCCTTTTTACTTCACTTGATAGTTCTTATAAAAAATTTTGTGATTCCATGATATATTGGAAGGAGTATTTGACACTAAGAGAGGTTAAGTCGTAGCTTCTTTTAAAAGTATTGTAGTAAAAGAATGGGTTAATATCAGAGGGGGGAGAAATCAATTTCATGGTTATAAAAAATAATAGGGGTCAAGGGAAGAATATTAGTAATGATAAAAGGAAAGGTATTGGTCCATTTATGACGATGAATTTTTGTTAGTGTGGTAAACCGTGTCACTTTAAGAAATATTGTCTTGGAAAAAATGGTTCAAAGTATAATGGGGCTCAATCTAATGCATTTGAGCCTAGTTTTGATGATTCTAATGTTCTTTTGTTTGTCTAGTGTGTTCTAGGGGGAAGATTTATGGGTTCAAATATGGGTTTTGTTTCTTTTTTTTATTTCTTAGGAGGGATGATATTCTTAGGAGGTAAAAAAGGTTTGAGGATAGTGAGGTCTTGGGAAGTGTTTAGAGAAGCAGGTTCATGGGAAGATGTTTGATTTATCACCAAACCTCTTGATGGTGTCACTGGTATCTATTTGATGACATTGGATGGGTACCTATAAATTTTGTTCTTGATGTCATTAGTTAGCAAGATTTAAGGGGTTTTTCCTTAGGTTAGTAGCAGTATTCCCTTGATTTCTGGTTTTGTTCTCTCATGGTTATGAGTTGGTGTTTAGGAATGGGGCTATATGTGTTTTACCAAAATCTAGGTTATGACGTGGCTTCCCTTATTCATGGTTCTATGAAGTTTCTTCTCCTTAATTAGAGAATTTTCTCAGTCTGTTTTCGATTTAGGTGGATTGAGTGTATTTCTTTCTCTGAGCCTTGTAGTTTATCCCTTGTTTTCATGTTTGTTTTTATTTTGAATGGGTTATGTTTTTCTTTGTTGCTACTTTTATGTTATGAACTGTTTCATTTTGAGTTTATGTTCATGCCTTGTATTGTTGTTTTTTCTTTGTGAATGGGTCCTTACAATTTTATTGGTATTGTACATGCATTGAAGATATCCTAGGAACCTTTGGTTGGCATGTGACTAGTAGTAAGTTGAGGAATGTGAAATGATAAACTCGGGTATGTGAAGGTATGATCGTTTTACATAGTAATTTTTAAAAGTTTTAATTTTGATCATATTGTACTAGTAGATAATACGCAATTAATGAAAAAAGTGTGTATCACATTGATATAATTTTTTTGGACATAAGAAGTGTATAGGTTGAATTTCATTATTTGATGTTGGGTTTTGTTTTTCTTAGGTTTTTAGCTTAATTTTCTAATTAAATTCATAGGTTTGGTGGTATAGGGGTGTTGGGTGTATACTTTTATGATTTTTTTACAAGGTGTGTTTGAATTTTTAATTCATGTTTTTTTTATAAAATAAAATGTGTTTTACTCTTTTTTACATGATGGTGTACAACTCCCCCCCTTTGATTAGTTTATTTCCATGCTGCGTTGGGTATAACTACCCCACCCCCACCCTCTTATAGAGTTTCCTCCCCATCGCTCAGGGTGAGGTTTTCTCTACTCACAGTGTTCCCTAACGATCTTACCCATCCATCAACTTGTGCTGTGATTTTCACGTTTGTTGCAACTGTATCATTTTCCCTATCACCCCCTATAACTCCTTAGCTTTTAAAATTCACTAACTTTTTGAGAAAAAGATATGAGAGTGGGATGTGAGGGTTATTTAATGAATAGGGGATACTATTTTGGGGTTTGAGTGGAGAAATAGGGGCTCTACGACTGTTCAATGGTGTGGAAACCAGTGGAATGCTTGCGAATAGAGGAGGTGAGGGGATTAGTAATTATGTAGTGCCAGCTTTGGGGGTTTGATCTTGGTGTGTTGAAGGAGTATGAGCATGGACCTGATGCTGGTTGCATCTTGCGAACCTTCACCATGATGAACATTGGCTTTAGTAGCTGGAAATCATGGAAACTTGAATCTGAGTTATTGGTAAAAGAACTCGGTACTATAAGTTTTACATTTTTGTTTCATATTTCCTTACGTTATGATTGGTTTAGGGTTTTCAGCTTGGTGTTTTATTTTCTTAAATCTAACTTGTAATATTTCTATCATTTTTTCAAAGTGAGAAACCCATCTCCCTTTCCTCGTGGACGTAGGTCACTTCGATTGAAGTATATAAATCATTGTTCTCCTTTACCATTTACTTTACTTACTTCCTTTTGCTTTCATGAAGTATAGCTGTGTTTTTCTTGTATTTCAAGACATTCAATTCTGGTATTCTTGGAATAAAATTATAGAATTTTGTTTCTCATTTTTTTGATGTTTTTCTTTTAATTTTGTTTCCAGTTTTGTTTAAATTCAATTTCTATTCATACAATTGTGTGTTTATCGAGTTTCTATTCTATTTGGTTTTAGATAACTATTCCAATCCAAACCAATTCGAAATTTGAGATTTTTTTATGAACCATCTATAAAATGAATAAGTCCATTATCTTTTGAATGTGGACTGACTATCAACACATCCCACAACACATTCTCTATGGTTTTTACCATTACACGCATGTTTTAATGTTTTAAAATACCAAAAACACATTTACATGAATCTTGGGAAAACCATAACTTTGAATGATATGTCGTTGATTCCTATATTTTAAAAATTAATATACCTTAGTTTTCCTCTAATTTCATGATAATTTGATGTTTTTTCCTTGTTTTGATCCCTAGGGCATGTTTTTAAAGGCTTTTATACCTTTAAAATTGTTTAACGAGTCATTATAATTGCACCACACATTATATTTACATATTTTCTACACATACACATCAAAAATAGCTCAATGGTGGTTTACTATTTATGTCACATCAATCCGAGGTAGTAATCTCTTCCTTTTACCATTACATGCATGATTTAGTGTTTAAAAACACTAATAACATGTTTATGAGCATCCCTGGAAAACCATAAATGGGGATAACAGGTTGTTGCTTCCTAAATTTGAAAAATAAATCTACTATCATTGTAATCTTATTTCGTGGAAGTACGATATCAATTTCTAGATTTTGACCCCTTGACACATGTTTTTAAAGGTTATGGTACCTTTAAAAACTATTTACCGAGTCCTTATGATCTCACCACACATCGAATTGATGTGTTGTCTTCACATAAACATAAAAAATAAATAAACAATGATTTTACCATGATTTCACATCAATATGAGGTCTTTTCAAGTATTTTTACCAATAAACACACATTTTAGTGTTTGAAAACACTATAAACTCATTTATAAGCATCTATGGAAAACCGTAAATAGGAATGACATGTTGTCAGTTCCAAAATTTAAAAAATAAATATATGTTATTTTTACACTAATTTCATAGAAATAATTTTGATTTCCATGTTTTTAACCCCCCCAACACATGTTTTAAAAGGATTTAGTAACCTTAAAACTTTTTATCGAGTCATTCTGACAACTCTGCATGTCAGAATTATGTGTTGTTTGAACATACACATCAAAAATAACTCAACAATGGTGGTGTTAGAGTTTATATCCTAGGACCAACTAGTAGTACTTTGATTACATGTATATTCAATGTATTGAATGTTAATTTAATGTCTTATTACATATTGTTCATTGTGTTTACATGGATTTAATGTAATAATGTCCTATAGTATTTTTTCATTGATAAGGTCATAGAAATTCCCATCTATGATGATAACCTTGAAGTGATATGACAATATTATTAATATACTTCTATAGTTTGAAGGTGTATTATGATGGGATAGATAGTATTTAGACTGTCAGGTGTGAGTGATCGTAAGTGGATGAGGTTTCATCTCATTAATTTCTCACATGGCAATCTACATGATAGGATATTATGAGAACATACCTGCCAGTATTAATTATTCATATTTTTCTTTCAACATATATTCCTATATATGAGCGTGTATAATGGTCCTTATACTTTAAGATTATAATTAATGTATTCCATGAGTTACACACATAGATTTACTGACCAAAACCATTACCCCATATGTTGGTGGGATGTAGGATATATTGGGTTCATCACGATTGAAATCTCTTTAATGGATAATTTTAGGAAGGATTTGTCCCTTCTATCTTTATGGAAGTTGATATCTCGGACCTTTGATTAGAATAGAACCATTACATTAAATTATATAGCCATGGTGTAACAAGATGTTTATTTAAGAAATTCAAAGAAATATGTATCGAGTAAATAGGTTGAGGACACCATCATGAAACCTATTATATAAGATATTTAAAAAATAGATTATATTACACAGTGAGCATTCATATTGGTTTTCTATATTGAAACATTATGTTATTTCTATTAGATTCCTTAACCCATTACTAGAAAGTAATATTGGAATTTAGGAAAACCCACCTAATTCCAATGAGAATGTATCCTAGAGGGTTAAACACTAAGTGTTTCCATTGAACTCTATTAAGTACTATTTGAGTTTCATTAATTGATTAAATATTATTCTAATGTGAGAGGAATAATTAAAATAAAGTTATATTGATAACATAAATTAAATAAATATTTATTCACCTACATGAGAATAAAATTTTATTTATTTATTTTTTTGAATATTAAATAAATATTTATTCACTAGTATGTGAATGAAATATTTATTTAACAATAAAATTTTTATTTGGGTGTTAAATAAATGAATAGGAATTCAAACGGACCAAGGTTGTGTCTGGCGGAAAATATTAATTAACAAGCTGATTAGATGATATTTTTTATTGCATAAATTTTTTCACCCTAAAAAATAAAAATATTTTTATTATGTTGAATGATGTTTATTAAAGGTAATAAATGTTTTTTAATAGAAGACATGAAATTAAATAATATTTTTCCTAAATACTTACTCTAAATAGACAACTATGTCTATTTTTTAGTGTATCCAAAAATTGAGAATAGAGAATTGTTGTGAACAACGAATTCTCTCTAAAATCCTCCTTCTTTATCCCCTCAAGAAGGATAAGATCAATGGAGATTTCTTTAAGACTGAAGAACGAGTGATCAATAAAGAACAACACGAGATATTTGACTCACCGCTTTAGCACCCAAAGATCGAGTGGTGTTGCTCCAATATCAAAGGAGCATCCGCGTATCACCTCTAGAGGGATTCTATCCTTGGATCCTCATACCAGAATTAAAGTAATCTGAAAGGGTCTTTTCGGAGGATCAACATTCACTAAAGAAGAATTTTCCCAATCTAATGAATTTATTTCTTCAAATATTAAATAAATTAATTATAAATTTAATGTGCAATATCCTATCTCTTGGATTCAGGAAAACAATATTTAAATAAATTTTAATATACTTCCCACCACCACACACTTCTGCTGCACCCTAAACCAATAAGTGTTATTGGAGTGATCACTTTTAAATTTATAATATTTTATTTTATTTTTTATCCATGCACAATTTTGGTTAGATTTTCATTTCATGTTATTCATTATTTAATTTGATTTGAATTAAAATGATATCAATATATTAATCATGTTCATTCAATGTGTGATTTTCATTAAAGTTTAAGATCAAATCAAGAATGTGTAGAGATGCCATTGGGAGGTGCCAAATCATTAGCTATTAAAACTTGGTTACACATTATATAATTGGAGCACATTACATATATCTATGTGAATTGTACATGGATAGATAGTGTAGTTAATTACACATGGTGTATTTATTTCACACGACATGTTGACCAGGATAATTTAGAACATAGAAAGTGGATACATGGCATATAGATGGCATGTCCATTCCATGTAATCTGGATGAGTTAACATGGTGAAACTCTAGTCATGTGACTTAGATACATAATAATTAAGGTACATGACATGTATCTAGATTGTACATGTCGTGTAGTCTTCAAATTAATGGTATAATTAAATTACATTAAATTAAAAATTTCTAAATTAAAACCTTAATTTATCGATTTACACCTACTACGGGTTTGATGATTTAATAATGGATTTAAAGAACTATAAATGATCGATCAATTTATTGTAATAAATATATATTAATTAGTTATTCCATTTATTTTCCATGAATTCCATAAATGATTTGTATCTCCAATTAAGTTTGAATAATCATTAAGATGAAAGGGAATTAATTAATTAATTAATTAATTAATTAATACATGTGTGTTCATCTTAACAATAAAGAACGAATAAAGAAATGAATTCTAGCAGGTTACTTGTGTTTTTTTGTTACATATATGACCAATCATGAGCTTGACCAAGACCTTTGTATGTGTTGAAATTTAATTAATTTATTTTATTTTTTGGGTTTCAAATTATTTAATATTAAATTAAATAATCGTATGTGTGTCATCCCTCCCTCCATTATTATGTAGGACCTACATGTCCAATGATATTTATATAATACCCATTAACCAATCCTTTTGTTCCCCTCACCTATGGGTGAGTGACCTGTATTGTCGTCGAAGCCAGTCAAAGTTTAAAATTTATATTCCTACTAACTACTGTATATGTGGCAAGCAGGGTCAAACCCATAGGGAAGGCTATTTTGACCACTAGTCTTTTAAAAACTACATAAAAGTCCCTATTTTTGTCAGCAGAGGGATTGAATTTCCATCTTTATATTTTTTTATTATAAGGCCCAAATCAAACAAAAAAATCTTTTTAAGTTTTTGTTCTAAACTATATCGAAACAAGGAACAAGCTAAAAATAGTAACAAAAAAATAAAATACTGAAGAGTGAAAAATCTAGAGAAATACGTCTGGGGAAAATATCAACTCTACTGGTTTTGAAAACATTCCTTCTCATGATATTATTTACAAATAATATCACTGAACACTACTGGGAATCCATGTTTTCCCAACGGTTTTAAACCATTGGGAAAGGCCCTCAAACCGTTGGGAAATCTTATCCCAATGGTTTTAGAAACCGTTGGTCTGTGAGGCGTCAGGAAAGCCTTATACCAATGGTTCACATTGAACCATTGGGAAAAGGCTGTTTAGATCCTGTTATACCAACAGTTCAGCTGAACCATTGGGAAAATCAGCGCACATGGGGTATAACCCAACGGTTTTAAAACCGTTGGCATAAACATATAGGGGGTATAACCCAATGGTTTTGAACCGTTGAGAAATGCAGCAACACGCAAGGGTATAACCCAACGGTTTTGAACTATTGGGAAATGTAGAAGCACATAGAGGTATAACCCAAAGATTTTGAAACCGTTGGCTTAAACCCCCATTAATTTAAAATGAAACAGCCTGCAATCAACTGCAGGCTGCAATGAAAATTTTGTGTGAAAAACGTGCCCTCACAAAAATACACTGCAATCACAAAAAAACACCCATTCTGTGTGTTTAGGAACACTGCAACCTGCAAACACAGAAAACACACTGCACACATAAAAAACTTACAAAAACTCACTTCAATCACCTACAATCACACAAAAAACACACAAGAAACATATAGAAATAATCATCTCATTTTTGAAGGCTTACTCACATCCCTTCCCCTTGTATGGTTCACATATTGATGTGGTATAGAGACCAAGAACCAACAAAATGTTTTCTTGTTGATCAAATAGGGAGGGGGTATTGGAAATTCAAGTTCATAACTCATATATGAAGAATCCCCTGCCTCAATCCTAATCTATCAGATGAGGGTTATTGGTTTTGATTACTCCAGGATAAATTTGATATTTTTTCGATGAATTTAATCATTCAATATACTAACCTAGAAGGATATTTACACTATGACCATTATAAAACTTTTGTTCCTAGAGTATAATGATGGGGGAATCATATACTATGGGGAAATGACTTCTATAATGTCAAGATATTTAGTTATATTGTTTCATTTATCAAGGTATTGGTTTGTGTTTAAGAGAGGGATATTGGTCATGATTTTGTGACACACAGATTCTATGGGGATAGATATTTACTTGATTCATGAGAGATATCGCATGCCTAATTTTCAAGGGGATCTGCTATGATGACATCCAACATGGTGTTTGTCAGTGGTTATGAATTATTTACATCATCTGTTGGTCTCACTTTCGAAATTTTCTATCATATTCTAAGAGGATAAGATTACAAGGTAATATTCTATCCCCAATCTATAATGCAAAGATTCAGATAATCTTCCATGACAATCCAGTAGATTACTACATTAATTTCAGTATATACCTTCCATAGATGATTTTTGTATCCATTGAAATTTGAATGATGATCCATAGGGAGAATCATAAAAATTAACCATTTATCACATGGGATCATGGTCCTCATGGTGGTACACTAGATGGTGAGCTATGATATGGACCAAATGCCCTTATTATTTCATACACATGTTGTGTGACAAATTCTAAAAAGTATAGTGAAATATCTTAAGGAATGACAACACCTTGAGTGATTAGGTGTTGGAAGGACCCTTACTTGAGTGATAATGATGCTATGATATTATAAAATGATATCTAACACTAACA
The DNA here is from genome assembly GCA_963277665.1 of Viscum album. Taxonomy (NCBI): domain Eukaryota; kingdom Viridiplantae; phylum Streptophyta; class Magnoliopsida; order Santalales; family Viscaceae; genus Viscum; species Viscum album. Next base: position 1,995,162,257 of record OY728143.1, on the reverse strand, counting down.
TGATTGATAAGGTAGGGGGAATAGGTCCCGAGTGACTATAACCTTGTACCTATCTAGTGAGCTATGATATGGACCAAATTCCCTTGTTGTTATTTCATGCACATGTTGGGTGAGAAATTCTAACAAGTATAGTGATATATAATAAGGAATGAAAACACCTTGAGTGATAAGGTGCTAGAAGGACCCTTACTTGAGTGATAATGAAGTTATCATATTATAACATGATATCTAACCCTACCATGATTGATAAGGTAGCAGTCAATATAATGGCCTCACCTTGAGTGATAAGGTTCTAGATGAACCCAACAATGAGTGATAATGGAGCGTTTGGAATGTGATATTAGACCTACCATGGTTAATATGGTATTATTTCAGAAAATGGATTTACATTGATCATAATGTTTTAACATGGATGTTTGTTGAGTGAGAAGGTTGGTATGTGATATATAGTTGTATAATACACTACCTTTAGTAGTATGGAAGATATTAGGAGTTGAGTGATGAGCTATATTGAGTGAGAAGTATTAGTCTAGGGATTTGATAAGGGTAAAAGTAGTGGATACATATAAATACGCTGGGCTAGAAAAGACATGTGTGAAGATAATTTACTATTTTGAAAGAGGTAAATTACTACTTGTGTAGAGGTAATAAAGAGGTACATGAGGGAAAATATTGATCCTTGCCATTTTTTACTTAGCAGTAATGAGACATGTGGAACTTTTTGAAGGACATGAATTGATTTGTTGAATGAATGTATATATATGATTTCGTATTAAAAATGGTGTGAAAATTATTATGGAATCTTCCATACATATCTTGACTTTCCTTTCATGTTTAAAATTAATCCAATGGTGTTTATGGATATCATGAATGAGATCTTCCATACATATCTCAACTCATTCATTGTGGTGCTTATTGATGATATCCTTATATACTCACTGACCATTGATATACACATTGGATAGCTATAGATATTTTTTTTGTACACTTTGACCACATTATATGTTTTATAAGGTCTCAAAGTGTCACTTATTCTTCTATAAAGTATGTTTTCTTAGGCACATAATCTATAATGTGGGAATTTATGTGGACCCAAAGAATGTATAGGTTGTGGTGTCATGAGAAGGCATATGAAACATGTTTGAGATTGTGGGTTTCCTTTAATTATTCGGGTTTTAAATATGGTTCATTTAAATCTTTTCCCCTTTAGAAGTGCCTATGACTAGGATTACTAAGAATGTAGTTATGTTTGAGTGGTCATAAAAGTTTAAAGAGGCCTTCATAAAAAGTCAATGAAGTTTTGATCCTACTGAATTACTATAAATTATGATTCAGAAATGAGGTCTCCAAATTGATCCCCGAGCATGAATTGGACTTATGGACATTTCTTGCATTGGACACAGAGCTGTAGTATCTATGTGGAAGGTTCTATATTGTCCTCATCATATCAAATATGAGAATGTGTCAATATTGAAATGATATTAAATAAAAAATCATAGTCAATGTAATATTTTCCAATATTGATAACATTTATCATTAAATACACTTACAAGGGTCTGATGTTTCTCAACATAATAACGTATTAATCATGATCTATGATGGATATAACATTATTACATTCCATAGTAATTGTACCTGGTTGGATTATGCATGGAGATTTTCCTTCTCCTACTAGACTCACTAAATGGGTCTTCCACAGTTTCTATAACATTGATAGTCTAAGTAGGGACATGGCTAGAATTATAGATTCTTCCACGAATGTGCCTTATCCGATATACTCAGGTCCTACAAAATCGTTCTGCAGTTCCCTAATTGGGTTCAAGGAACTCAAGTTCATCTCCATACTCATCCACCTACCCAACCCCCCACTACCCCACCTGCACAGCCACCACCCCACCTGCACAGCCCCCCTGCCCAGCCCCCCTCCCCTGCCTAGCCTAACCCCCTGCACATCCCACCCCTCCCCCACCTGCCCAGCCCCCCCACTACCCCACCTGCACAGCCACCACCCCACCTGCACAACCCCCCTACCCAACCCCCTCCCCCTGCCTAGCCTAACCCCCTGCACATCCCACCCCTCCCCCACCTACCCAGCCCCCTCCCCCACCTGCACAACCCCCACCCCCACCTGCACAACCCCCCTTCCCAGCCCCCTCCCCCCTCCCCCATCTACCCAACCCCCATCTACACATCCACCCCACACACCTTCATAATGTAACACCTTAAGTTTTCACGGTACACTTCTCTTTCAATAATGCAATAGTTTGCATTGTACGTAAGTTCGAGATTCTAACACACCACGACCAATCAAAGTAGCCGTTATGAATAGTAATACCCACTTTTTGAAATTTCATAAATTTTATTATTCAAATTGAACTTAATTTTTGTATTAGGAATATTGAAATTATCCTAAGTTGAATTTTTCATTTTTTTTGAGAACATCCAATTTTTATGAATAATGTCAAATACTAAACTTTAATTAAAAACAAATTTTTAATAAAAATAATTTATAGTGATAAATTATATTATTTAGTGATTTTAAAGTATAATTAGAATATATTTTTACCATTTTATCCAACGGTGGTCATTATAATTAATTTCACTTTGAAATTGGACATAAACAATTGTCAATCTTTTGATTGATATTCTTTCTTAAAAACACGCTATTTGTTTTGACAATGGTAATAAATTATAAAATTAATTAATGAAACTTATATGTTTTGAATTTGGTAAAATAGACATCATCTTTGAATTTGGAATATCAAATATAGCTTATGGTGAATATTTGGTATTTTTCTGAAAAACTTCAATTTTTGATGAATAGTGAAACCACTAAGTGGTAGTTAAAAAAATGATTTTTCTTTTAAATGAAATTTTACCGCGTCTGTGAATTTAATTTCAAAAATCCGACATAAATGGTTGTAATTAGGAAGTAAAATGTGGTTCAATGTGATGAAAATGATTTTTGGTGAATAGTAACTTTTGAGTTTTATTAACCGCGATTAGAGGTAATTAGAGTAATTTAGGGTAAAAATAATGTTATAATAATATGAAATTACCTTAACACATGTCCTACTCTTATTGGATGATTCATGGCCGACCAAGACAATCCATGGGTAAATTTGTGGGACCCCATGGAGCCACTTGGGTAAGATAATGACATTAATACCTTTTATTTAAAGTAAAAATAAAAATGTTACAAACATGCATTGTTTTACTAAAACAATTTTTACAAGGGGTTATACAAGTTATATTTTCAACTATAAATATCCATTGGAAAGATAAAATGATTTCCTACATCATGGTAATTGTTTTATAATTTTTAGGCATTAAATAAATAAATTTATTTATCACACCATGATGATGCAGCGATTACCTCATTAATGAACGTTTTAAATAAAATGAAAAGATAAGGTAAAATCTAAGACTTACACTTTTTAAAGCCTATTTTATGAGTGTATTTAGAACCCTTATCATCTTATACTTGAAATATATCATTTTGGGACCTTTAAAATCCAAAAATAATTTCATAATAATGTAACATTTCATGACTTTCCAAGAGTGCCCCTCCTCTCCTCTTATAAAAAGACCCCACCTCTACCACCTTATTCACACCTTCAAAGCCATTTGGATCGACCAAAATCTGCCCAAATACTCTCTCAAATTCCCTATATTAATCCTAGAAGCATAACTTTGGGCATAAGTCTTTCCAAGGAATCCTTTAGCTCAAATCAAAAAGAGTTACCCGATTTTAAGGTAATGTCTTCTCTTATGTTCTTCTGTTTTATTTTGCTTCTCCAACCCTTTAAACTCGTTTTATTCCTTTATTTTGTAAAAAAACCAGTATCTTAAATATACTAGGATGTTTTTATGAGAATTATTTGATTTACAATTACACACACCTTCGTCTAATGGTTAAAGAACATACTGTTTCTATGGGTGGCGAATTACTGCCTCACGAAACGATGATTGTTCAATCTTCTTTTAACACCTCTCATGGTGGACATTATGATGAAAATATTTATATATATGATATATATTATGTTTATATTTTCTTTATGCTTCTGTATTTTTCATTTATGGAATACCTTTATGATTTCCATTATGGGTAAACGCGATAATTTCATTTTAAGAAGTGCGGACTACCGCCCCCTCAAAGTGATTTGAATCATTAATGCCATATATGGGACATATAAAGGATGGAGTAAATGATATTATATATGATATTATAATGGAATTATAATATACCTTTATATCATTATGATTTCATTCCATTAAATATGAAATAGAAATGAAAGTAGTGTTCATGCGTACGTATGACTTACCGTCTCCATGAACGGTGCATTTCATTTATTACCTCTTAATGTTATGTAATATTATAAATTCATGAATATACTGGATATATATGATATATATGATATATAGATCATGAATATAATTCTGGATATAATGGATATTTTAGCACATGAACAGCTTGTAATTATAAGAAGTTTATTGTTGACTCAAGTACCAAAGATCGACAAAACGACCGTTATTAACTTAAATGACTACATAATGTTCATAACATGGTAATAAGTGATATAAAAGGAATAATGAACTTGAAAAAGTTTCTTAAGAAAGTATAGATTAAATCTAGTTTATTATTCAGTAGATTAAAGAATGACCGAGTCAAGTCGGACATGAGGTAAGGGTTAATTCTACAACCTCTTCATTATTTAAGGTTGTTAATATGTAATTATCTACTACGACCTCTTTATCATCCAAATCCATGTTTCTTAAAAATGAATTTCAAAACATTTTTACTATTTATTATAAAATGGGTTAAAGTCATTTATACCCTTATTTTACCTTATACGTTTTTGAAAGGAATCTTTCCGTCATTTTCCAAACAAGGTACTTTTTGACATTTTTGACAAAATTAAGGTAAGAATGTCTTTTTTTAACTTATACGGTGGGTGCGGCTATTTTCCACCGTTATAAAATCGTTGAAGCTTCCTTTACAAGATTATAAGAATATTTTCAAAGTAAATGTTTTCTTTTACAATTATGTGACCTTTAAATGATTTCAAAAATTATATTTCTATCAAATAGTATTGATTTCATCTATGTCAACATCCTTTGATAGATTTTAAGCTTATTTGAAGTTGATTTATTATGATTCAAAACTTTCATATTGTATTGAAGGTTTTGTGATATGTTTGACTATGGATGTGTTATTTTTATACCATTCATGGTTTATGGAAAAATTATTGACATTTTGTATACTAGTTTTAATACAAATGTTTATGTTATGTTTAAACCTGTTCATATGAGGAATGCATTGGACTTAATAAGTGACGAGTGGAGCCTGCTATAGCTCATCGATGCATCAGTAGGTCTCATGAGACAAACTAGTGTCTTGGAACGAGGACTTGACAAAATCATATTTGTAGTCTTGGTATAAGGCCTTGACTATGTGGTTATGATAGTCTGGCATTATGCATTCCATCATTATGAAAGTGATTATTGATATTGCATGTGATTATTTGACGAGTAGAATATCCATGTGAATAAGTAAATGGAATTATTTCATTTTACTTTTGCCATATTATGCTGAAGTTCATGTTTAAAAGGCTTTTTTTAGTTATAAATTGCCTTAAATGTTTATGTTTATTTATGAAAGTTTCCGCTATATTGTTATCCTTACTGAGCATCTGAGCTCACCCCTTTCTATGTTTTATTTTTTCCAGGATGTGAAGAAATATTTTAGGACTGACCTGTAGGGATAGTCTAAAGGGGATATGAGTGTGGACTATAGAGACTATGTTATTGTAGTTTTTCACTTTATGATGTAATGTAACATTTATGAATGTATCTAGTGTTTCTAAGGCTACTAAACTAATCGGTCTTTCGAGACTTGATCTTTTGTGATCATGCCAATGTTACGTAATAATGCACTGACTTTGGGTAACTGGGGTCGGGGCATTACAGTTGGTATTAGAGGCAGTTTAGTACTAACCTTGGAATCTATATTTAGAAAAAACTTTGATTAGAGCACATAGCCATAAGATAGACTTTGAGGATTAGTATAGAAGAACTTCCTAGAATTTTGGTATTATATAGATTTTGTGAGTTTTCTGAGAAATACATTCTTGTCTGGATACGAGCAGGTAGAGGAGGCTCTGGTACAGATGTACCTAGGGGTAAAACCCGAAAACACCGCTTTGAGCCAGACTCGAACGTGAACTGGTGCATGACAACGGGCCTTGCTGCACTCCTGGTTACGACACTCCCAGGGGATATGCTTAGGATAATTCTCATTTTCTTTACAAACCATTATGAAGGGTTTATGAGTATATACTTCCTAAAAGAAAACATTTCTTTTTATGATTATGGATTATATCCATAAATAGTTCAATTTATGTTAAGTGTTTTATAAGTATGAAATTATGTATTTCGATTCATAAACTAATCTAGTTTATGACATTGTTTAGAAATGGAACATAGTGGAAGGAATGGAAACCATATCAATGCACGCACTCCATGTAGGGATTGCCCTCCTGCCCAAGATAATTATAGTTGAGCTGGTGATGCAAATGGTGCTGATCAGCTTATCCCCATACTGGGACAACTCACTCTGGTTATGAATAATAACCTTACTCGTATGGATCACCCTGATCTGTAACTTAGATGATCAATGTTAGATTGCTTCATGAGGAAACAACCACCAACATTCAATGAGATTACAAACCCCTTAGTAGCTGAGCAATGGATAAATTCACTAGAGAAAATATTTCAGGATTTAGGGAGTAGTGAAAGCGAAAAAGTTTTCATGACAGTTTACCGCTTCACTGGAAATGCGGATCAATGGTGGTCATTGATTCAAAATACAAAGTAAGATGAAGAAGTATCAAGTATGGAATGGAGAGAGTTCAAAGAGATTTTCTTAGAAAAATAATTTCCTCGTGACCATCAAGCAGATATGGAAAGATAATTTCTGAGTCTGAGGCAAAAGGAGGATGAGAATGTCACAAAGTATGAGTCTAACTTTAAAAGGTTAGCGAGATATGCTACAGATTATATACGTAACCCAAGAAGTAAGATTTATTGTTTATTTGATCGGTTAAAACCATTTCTTCGTCGATCATTAGTATCACAATCTTTCTCAATGTATGAAGATATAGTCTTGTGTTCTATCAAGATAGAAAAGGAATTATCTAAATCTTATGACAATAAAGTAAAGCAAGAGAAGAAGAGAACGGTGGAACAAGAGACAGATAAAGGGAAAAAGGGAAATAAGGATTTTCCATTATGCGATAATTGTGGGAAGAATCACCCCGATACTTACCTAAAAGGAATGAGAGTTTGTTATAAATGTGGATAAAAAGGTCACCAGGATCGTGATTGTAAGGGAAAAAAAGAGGCTATCAATGTTGAATGCTACAATTGTAGGGAAATGGGGCATTATGAAAATGAATGTCCTAAGCATCAGGAAAAACTTACCTCAGAAAAGGCCAAGGGATCAAGGCCAATCTTATACTGTTACTACAGTTGAAGTGGAATAATTAATGTATTGGTGCTTTTGGACTCAAGAATTATATTTTGGTTACAAGAATAATGTGATATATATAAGGATTGTACTGCAGTACTTTTTGTTTTAATTAAGGTTTTAATATGATAAAGGTAATCATATTTTTAGTATGTGACAATAATAGAAACTTTAATTTTTTTGGGGAATCTGAGGAATTGATTTTGGAATTTAGAGACCTTTTAGAGAAAGTCTGGACAGAGGTATTTTGGATAACTATAAAGGTTAGAATGGATTAAGTTTAACTTTGGATAGTATTGTTTAAGGTTAAAACATTTCTTAATATAATTTTTTTAATATTATAATACTATAGTTTTAGGAAAAGGAAAACTTGCAGGTCGGGGGATAACCCGTCACGTCAGACAAAGCTGCCGGAATCAAACCCACAACCATAGTTCGAAATGACTTTATTACCTACCACTAGCCTATAAGAAGTCCCTGGTTATTAAAAAATAGTTTTCCTAATCTAAATGGTATGTGTTAATATTTGTAACCATGTACAATTAGGATAAACATAATATTTTTGAGTTCTATTAACTTTTGGAGTGAATGATGGGTTTGTGGTAAAAATTTATTAAAGAATGAAAGTCTACATGACAAGTAAGTATAATTCCTTACGTTCTTAGTAAATCTCCTAAATAATTTCCTCAACTTCATGAAAGGTAACTTAAAACAAAAACGTTGTTGGTTAACTTTTCCAACTGGGGAATCAATGATCGTTTAACCAATCACAAGTTTTTGATTTTCTTATAGTTAAATTTCTCCTAATCCTGTTTCCTACAACTCTTCATCAGACCTTGATGGTTTTTTTCTCCTCCATATCCATGTTTTCATAGAATTCTAGTATGGGATATCTCAGGTGAACTTTGTACTTCTCTTTCTTTCTTTTAAAGTTATATTTTTATTAACCTTATTTCCGATGTGAGTTTTCCACAAAGGTATTTTCTACTTTCAACCTTTTATTTTTGAAAAACAATTTCAAATTGCGAGGACACAATTTATTGATGGAGGGGAGAACGTAACACCCCAAGCTTCCATGGTACGGTTCTCTTTCAATAATGCAATAGCTTGCATTGTATGCAAGTTCGAGATTCTAACACACCGTGACCAATCAAAGCAGCCATTATGAATAGTAATACCTTGAAATTTTATAAATTTTATTATTCAAATTGGACTTCATTTTTGGATTCGGAATATCGAAATTATCATAAGTTGAATTTCTTTCTAAGAACTTCCAATTTTTTATGAATAATGTAAAATACTAAACTTTAATTAAAAACAAATTTTTTAATCAAAATTATTTATAGTGATAAATTATCTTATTTAGTGGTTTTAAAGTATAATTATAATATATTTTATCCATTTTATCCAATGGTGGTCATTAGAATTAATTTCACTTTGAAATTAGATATAAACAATTGTCAATCTTTTGATTGATATTCTTTCTTAAAAACACGCTATTTGTTTTGACAATGGGAATTAATTATAAAATTAATTAATGAAACTTATATGTTTTGAATTTGGTAAAATAGACATCATCTTTGAATTTTTAATATCAAATATATATTAGGGTGAATTTTTGGTATTTTTTTGAAAAACTTCAATTTTTGATGAATAGTGAAACCACTAAGTGGTAGTTAAAAAACTGATTTTTTGTTTAAATGAAATTTTACCGCTTCTGTGAATTTAATTTAAAAAATACGACATACATGGTTGTAATTAGGAAGTAAAATGTGGTTCAATGGGATGAAAATAATTTTTGGTGAATAGTAACTTTTGAGTTTTATTAACCGCGATTAGAGGTAATTAGAGTAATTTAGGGTAAAAATAATGTTATAATAATATGAAATTACCTTGACACATGAACTACTCTTATTTTATGACTCATGGTCGACCAAGAAAATCCATGAGTCAATTTTTGGGACCCCATGGAGCCACTAGGGTAAGATAATGACATTAATACCTTTTATTTAAAGTAAAAATAAAAATGTCACAAACATGTATTGTTTTACTAAAACAATTTTTACAAGGGTTTATACAAGTTATATTTTAAACTATAAATATCCATTAGAAATATAAAACGATTTCCTACATCATGGTAATTGTTTTATAATTTTTAGGCATTAAATAAATAAATTTATTTATCACACCATGATGATGCAACGATTACCACATTAATGAACGATTTAAATAAAATGAAAAGATAAGGTAAAATATAAGACTTACACTTGTCTAAAGCCTATTAGATGAGTGTATTTCGAACCCTTATCACCTTATCCTCGAAATATATCATTCTGGGACCTTTAAAATCTGAAAATCATTTCATAATAATGTAACATTTCATGACTTTCCAAGAGTGCCCCTCCTCTCCTCTTATAAAAGGCCCCCACCTCTACCACCTTATTCACACCTTCAAAGCCATTTGGATCGACCAAAATCTGCCCAAATACTCTCTAAACTTCCCTATATTACTCCTAGAATCCTCACTTTGGGCATAAGTCTTCCCAAGGAAGCCTTTGGCTCAAATCAAAAAGAGTTACCCGATTTTAAGGTAATGTCTTCTTTTAAGTTATTTTGTTTTATTTTGCTTCTCCAACACCTTAAACTATTTTCATTCCTTTATTTTGTAACAAAACCAGTATCTTAAATATAATAGGATGTTTTTATGAGAAGTATTTGATTTACCCTTACACCTTCCTTCGTCTAATGGTTAAATAACATACTGTTTCTGTGGGTGGCGAATTACTGCCTCACGAAACGATGATTGTTCAATCTTCTTTTAACACCTCTTATGATGTCCATTATGATGACACTATTTATATATATGATATATATTATGTTTATGTTTTCTTTATTCTTCTGTATTTTTCATTTATGGCATAACTTTATGATTTCCATTATGGGTAAACACGATAATTTCATTTTAGGAAGTACGGACTACCACCCCCTCAAAGTGATTTGAATCGTTAATGCCATATGTTGGATGTATAAAGGATGGAGTAAATGATATTATATATGATATTATACTGGAATTATAATATACCTTTATATCATTATTATTTCATTCCATTAAATATGAAATAGAAATGAAAGTAGCGTTCATGCGTACGTATGGCTTACCGTCTCCATGAACAGTGTATTTCATTTCTTACCTCTAAATGTTATATAATATTATAAATGCATGCATATACTGGATATATATGATATATATAATATCTAGATCATGAATATAATTCTGGATATAATTTATATTTTACCACATGAACAACTTGTAATTATAAGAAGTTTATTGTTGACTCAAGTACCAAAGATCGACAAAACGACCATTATTAACTTAAATGACTACATAATGTTCATAACATGGTAATAAGTGATATAAAAGGAATAATGAACTTGAAAAGTTTCTTAAGCAAGTATAGATTAAAACTAGTTTATTATTTAGGAGATTAAATAATGATCGAGTCAAGTCGGACACGAGGTAAGGGTTAATTCTATAATCTCTTCATTATTCAAGGTTGTTCATATATAATTATCTACTACGACCTATTTATCATCCATATCCATGTTTCTTAAAAATGTCTTTCAAAACATTTTTACTATTTATTAGACAATGTTTTAAAGTCATTTATACCCTTATTTTACCTTATATGTTTTTGAAAGGAATCTTTCCGTCATTTTCCAGACAAGGTACTTTTTGAAATTTTCGACAAAATTAAGGTAAGAATATCTTTTTTTAACTTATACGGCGGGTGCAACTATTTTCCGCCATTATAAAATCATTGAAGCTTCCCTTACAAGCTTATAAGAATATTTTCAAAGTAAATGTTTTCTTTTACAATTATGTTACTTTTAAATGATTTCAAAAATTATATTTCTCTCAAATAGTATTGATTTCATCTATGTCAACATCGTTTGATGGATTTTAAGCTTATTTGAAGTTGATTTATTATGATTCAAAACTTCCATATTGTATTGAAGGTTTTGTGATATGTTTGACTGTGGATGTGTTATTTTTATACCATTCATGGTTTATGGAGAAAGTATTGACATTTTGTATGCTAGTTTTAATACGAATGTTTATGTTATGTTTAAACCTGTTCATATGAGGAATGCATTGGACTTAATAAGTGACAGGTGGAGCCCGCTATAGCTCCTCGATGCATCGGTAGGTCTCATGAGACAAACTAGTGTCTTGGCATGAGGCCTTGACAAAATCTTATTTGTAGTCTTGGCACAAGTCCTTAACTATGTGGTTATGATAGTCTCGTATTATGCATTTCATCATTATGAAAGCGGTTATTTATATTGCATGTGATTATTCGACTAATAGAATTTCCATGTGAATAAGTAAATGAAATTATTTCATTTTACTTTTGCCATATTATTATGAAGTTCAAGTTTAAAAGGATTTTGTTTTAGTTATACATTGACTTAAATGTTTATGTTTATTTATGAAAGTTTCCACTATATTGTTATCCTTACTGAGAATCTGAGCTCACCCCTTTCTATGTTTTATTTTTCCCAGGATGTGAAGAAATATTTTAGGACTGACCTGCAGGGATAGTCTGAAGGGGATATGAGTGTGGACTATGGAGACTATGTTATTGTAGTTTTTCACTTTATTATGTAATGTAACATTTATGAATGTATCTAGTGTTTCCAAGAATACTAAACTAATCGGTCTTTTGAGACTTGATCTTTTTTGATCATGCCAATGTTACGTAATAATGCACCGAATCTGGGTAACTGGGGTCGGGGCGTTATACACAACCCCCCTGCCCACCCTACGCCCCACCCCCACCCCCTGCCCAGCCCACCCCCTCCCCACCAAACCCCCTACACAGCCCCCCTCCCCCCCACCTCACCCCCAAAAAGCACCCCCGCCTCCCCCACAAATTCCCATATGGTAGTTGATTTTAAGTTTTAATCATATTTTTTGGGGTTTTAGTGACCCATTCATGATTCAATCTATGGATACATTGGAGAAATTAGGTGTTTTGGGATATTTTTGGGTGGTTTAGTTTGGGAGAACTCATGTACATGATGTGTAGTTTTGAGAACACACATCATGTGTTCTTCGTACTTGGGGAAGATTGGTTTTGGGAACTAAAAGATTTATACAAGGGGGTGGGTTACACGCCATGTAGTGGTGACTCGGGGTGTGATAGTGTCATATGACCATGTAGGGTATAAATCTATATCTAGTGTGAGGTATATGAATAGGCATTGTACGTGGGTAGACCTTGTGTGGGGGGGATATATGGATAGGTACATACATGGGAACCATATGTGGGGTAAAAATTGTGTATGGGGTGATACATTCCACACAGTAGGGAATTTTTCATGCTATGTGGGGCCTTGTATGTGAATGTACCCAGGTGGGGGTAAACATCATATACCGGAACACATGATGTGTACTTTGGAAAAGTACACATTGAGTAGTCTATGTCACATGGAACGAAGGGAAATTTTGCGTTAGATATCATGTACCTAAAGTACAGGTTGGGTACTTTTTTATCCTTGTTGTGTTTACCCTATTTTAACCCTGGAGTCAGAATTCAACTTATGAGTATTCAATTTTGATCAGTTTTTCATATAAATTTCCAAGGTGGAATATTTTCTGTGTTTGAATGTGGTCTTTATTGTGTTTTGGACTAAAAGAATTCTTTATCAGGATTTCTTCAAGGATTGGATTCAGAATCCTCCAGTAGGTTGGGTTGTGAGATGAGAATCATGTGTGAGGGTTATGAGATCATTAGTTGGAATGGATTGTGAAATATAATCTAGTTTTGTTCAATGTTCTTTCATATAGATCCTGAAAATTATAATCATGTAGTATATATGAAGAGATATTGTTTTATCCTGACATGTTGGTACCTATTTCTAAAGGTTAGAATAGTTGAGGATTACCTCCTTTTTTTAGGATTGGAACTATTGGAACTATTGGAACCATTGGGATGGGATGATGTTGTGGGATAGAAGTTATGGTCAGATTTCCTTAAGATATTTATATGTGTCAAAGGGACTCTTGAGGATACCATAGTGGGCTTATTACTGATTGAGTGACCAATGTTTTCTATAGCTGTTAACTAATAATGCCCATGTGGAGTGGTCAATCTTGTACTATAGAGCCCTTGTAAGGTAAAACTTTTATGATTGTCATGAGGACCATTGATAATTCATTGGTTATTCATTTATTTTATATACCCCATTGGGTGCATTGTTGATAGATGATCAGTTGGAGACGTTTTTGATCGATGATCAGTTGGAGGCCATTTAGGGGCATTTAGGATATTTATGCACTGGGTGTGTCTTGTGTTTTGGATGTACTAGAGGTACCCCTCATAGGGTGTATGTTCTTACTGTGGACTTTTTCCCATTTGAGGTCTTTTTGAATGGCTTGGGCCAAGATTTTGGGTGCACCTGAGGACACTATAATTAGAAATCACTTTATATTGTCACATTGAGGACCATGGGAGCCCCGTGTTTTGGTTTGGCACTAAGGTGGGTCAAAGAGAGCCAATAGTGGTTGTTTTTAGAGGATAATATCCCAGGGAACATGGAGAGGGTATGTTATTTGTTTTATGTGAGTTGATCGATGCTTCTAGATCAGCTATTTGTCTAGTGGTTTAAAGGCTAGATCATCCCATGTTTGGTTGGAATTTGGTCGTGAGGTTTGAGGATGTTTCTGGTCAGGACTCTAGTCCAAGGAGGAGACACATATGATATCATAGATCATGCATTGGAACTATGTTTTGATCTAGTTATCTCAATTTTTTAACTATATTTAGATGTGATTAGTGATATAATGGGAGATCTGGATGAGTGAAACACCCATCTAGTTGAATGATCACTTAGGATAGAGTGGATTTAACATTATAATGTGTTGAGGTACTCACAGAGTAGGTTTTTCTAGTCGTTGATGTATTGGTGCTGCTATCAACATGGATGTTCTTTCACCACTATATCTTAACTTTCTCACCCCCAGCACATCCCCCCCTCTCCCCCACCTGCACAACCACCTCCAACCCCCTGTCCAACCCCCCTCCTCCTCACCTCACCCCTGCCCATCCCCCCCTCCAGCACATCCCCCCTCCTCCCCACCTCATTTTGACCTCTTCAATATCAATCAAAATGATTATATATAGGTAAATTACAACAAAACTGCAACCTAAAATGATATATTGCTTGTGTTTATAAGGGGATGATAATAGACAGTACAGTGTAGGGAGATGGAACCAAAAATTGAAAATAAATGAAGGCATACATACTGATTTAAAGTGAATGAACAAAAATTACTTGAATCAAAGATAAGATGACCGGCTGGAAAGTAGAGTTAGAAACCTTGATAGTAGGTAGGGAAGAAGGGTTCCAAACACAACCTAAAATTGTAAGGGGATCATAACACGTACCCATTTAATTCGGAATAATAGAGCGTTGGAAAACTAGACCTGTCGCGCTGGGAAGTAGGGTTCGCGTCGAGAGTCGGTTGGGAAGTATGATTCATGTTGATCTATTGGGAAAAATCTTCCATATGGGTGTGTCGAGCAATGGTTTATGGTAAAAAGAGAAGGGTTATGGGTTCGCATCGAGATTTTGGAAAAAAAGAATGAGCATTGATGAGCGGGGAGCGAGGAGTGGCGATCGGCGAGCGGCGATCGGTGAGTGGTGAGGGGTGGTCGGGATGGGAGCGGTGGTGAGGGGTGGTCGGTATGGGAGTGGCAGCGAGGACGGGAAGAGTATGGGATTGGCGCTTAGGGTTTGGAGAAGTGCGGCTTAGGGATAGGAGAAGTATCCCGATGATGGGAAAACCGGCTATTATCACCTATATGACAACAGTTCATATGAACCGTTGGCAATGAATGGAATAGGTTATTTTTTCCAATGGTTTGTTCAAACTATTGGGAAAAAAGTGTTGGGAATACTTTTATTTCCAGTAGTGCGAATTCTGACAAGACTGAAAACCGCCACAGGGTGTCGTCCTGGAGTAGGGCCAAATCACGGCATGACTGCGGCATGACCACGGCGTGACTGCTGCTTGACCGCGGTGTGACCGCGGCGTGATCGCCACTTGATCGTGGCATGTTTGCCCGGTCCAACGACATCTGTGGGGCAACATCTTCCACCCAGGAGTGAAGGGAGCGGGAGGAAGCGGGGCAACATTCTGGCCATCGCCTCACTCCCCATTAACTATGGATGGGTAATGTATCTAAAACTCTGTCTAGGTATCATACATCAAATTCCGACAGGACTGCAAAACACTGAGGGGTGTCGTCCTGGAGCAGGGCCAAATCACGGCATTACCGCGACATGACCGCGGTGTGACTACGGCATGACCACGTCATGTTAGCCCATTCCAGAAACATCTGTGGGGCATCATCTTCCAGCCAGGAGCGAAGAGAGCGGGAGGAAGTGGGGAAACATTCCGTCCGTTGACTCCCTCCCAATTAACTATGAGTGGGTAATGTATCTAAAACTCTATCTAGGTATCATACATCAAATTCCGATAGGACTGCGAACCATCATAGAGTGTCGTCCTGGAGCAGGGCTAAATCACGGCATTACCACGGCGTGACCGCGGTGTGACTGCGCCGTGTTGGCCCGGCCGAGCGACATCCGCAGGGCAGCATCTTCTAGCCAGGATTCCAAATAAATCTTATCTAGTTGTCCTTCACATTATAGAAACCGGTCTTATGTTATAAAAAACAGACTCTTGATTCAGGATTGTGGTAAGATAAAGATATATATTTGATATTCATTGTTTTTAAAAGTGATACTAGGTAGTTGAAACTACTAATTGAGAGTCAAATTGTGAAGGTGTATTACTTATCAATGGTATATTCATTTCTTGTAACTCTAATAATAAAACTTTAGTCACCTTGAGAACAATAAAATTTGAGCATGTTTTAACATCTTAGGATGGAACACAAATCATATGAGAGAATTCATATATGTAAAAAATTAGATGTGCATCGAGGCCAAGAAAACACCCCAAACAGTGTTAAGATGAAGCTTATGGTGGGGATCACCATAAGACTGACAGGTGTTAAACAATGACACCATCAGTGTTTTTAGATACATAGTCTTGAGTAAACACCCAAAGGGGTGACCAAGAGGCCAGGAAAACACCCTAAATGGGTTTTGCCATAAGATAAGGTCACAATGGACATGATAGAATAAATCAACTATTTAATATGTTATAGCAAGGGATCGTCGGAAGGTTGTAGTGAGCGGCACAATGATGCAACGTCTAAAGGGAAATGAAATGACGGAAAAGAATCATATACCCTAAACTATCACTGTGAGTTTTCGAAGACAGTGCACCTCTGTTGGAGGGGTTTTATTATAAAAACATGACTTTATTTATCAAATGAAACAATTATATTAAAGAAAACTTATTCAGGATATGCAATTCAATATAATTAAGCAGTATTAAGAAAGAATCTAAATTCAATTTAAATAATTCTTAAATTGAAGAGGCTACAAGAGGGACTCTACCTCAAGGTGGAACCAAGCCGTTCACTTCATCTCTTGGAGCTTTCTAACTAAAATCTACTGCTCCTCCACTAGGTATACACACCTTCACACACATGCAAGGAAACCTAGCCCCTATGCACACACCCGCATGGCCATGAGAATGTGCAAGGGGATCCTTACACATATGCTTATATGCATATATCAGTCTCCACTCACCTGCGCATGCATTTATATATATATATATATACATGGGAACACCTAGACCCATACGTGTATAATCACTTCCATGTGTGACTATACACGTAACGGGGGAGCCCACATATATATACTTACTTACCTATTCACACGCAGGCGAGTCGCCCTTGACTTGGCAACTCAAAATCAATGAGCAGGGATCAACACACTACACAAAGGATATTAAGAACCTTAAAACACATGAAGGATGCTACATAACTAGTGAAAAACCAACCAATGGCATTAAAGCCTTACCTAGATTGGCAGCGGAGAACCAAATCCACCCGAACCAACACGAAATGATCCAACTCCCTACTAAAAACATAATATGGAGTCAAAAACACTAAATCCACAAATACACGAGGTGCAAGACAAGTAGTAACCATAGAATATTACCTCAGATCAAAGCCAGTGGACTGAGTCAATCTGAACTCCTTCTGGCCCCCTTCGCAGAATATAAGTACCCTCTATCCATAGAAAGCAGTCAAAGATATAAGTGACCAATGTGATAAAGAAAATAAAATAAAAACTAAACTAAAACATACCTGTCTCCTATGACTATACGTGTCACCATCCAACATATAAGTACCACAACACCCCATGGGTCAAATCATGTTCCTGCAAGCAAAGGGGAAACAAATCAATGTTTCAAAATGATACTATCAAATAGTACATTCCTATTAATTAACAACTACTCTTCCTATTAATGGTATATAATCAATTTTGCCTGAGTTTCAACTTAGTTTGGTTTTGTTCGATACAATGGATGAGGTCTTATTATTCTTGGTTTCTATGTTTACACTTGATATATTTATTTAAAAATGATGCATGTATTTGGCATTATTATTTATGGTTTTAGTTCTTAGCCTGTTTCCATGGGGCCTGTCCACATGAATAATTATTGGAATGTAGGGTTCATTTGAAATTTATGCACTTTAATGTGATTTATGTCACTAACAATGAGGATTTAGATCAAGTAAAATATTCCTAAGAGGATTGGGCCTTGTAGTGATAGGTGTTGCAATTGTACATCTAGTGTTTGATGACGAAATACTTATGAGGATGGATTGGAATCTTGGTAGGTTCTTAGAGCGAGATGGTCCCTCTGAGTATATAAAATGTATTATGAAAGGTTTTACTCCATTTAATGATTCAAGAGTTCAACTAAAGAGATGAAGGATGAGATACTAGTGTGGGTATTGGGTATTGTCAGACATATTGGCATTATAATTCCAAGAGGCTTGGTTGATTTAGCTTAGGATGGAACCTGGTTAGTGGGGATGGGTTATAATACATGATTTTGATGAGGTTCTTGACCAGATTATTGAGAATATAATGTATATGGGTTCAACATGGTGTGCTTTTGTGACTAGGACAATCATAAGGTGAATAGTCCTCTTTGTCTAGTTGGATGATGAGATGTGCATCGAGGCATGGGATAATCCTTGAGAGATGAGTCTAGACTATGTGACTAATAGGATAGACTAGGATAGGTTTGATAGGATTGGGTGAGTGGCCAACCCATGCGAGGATGATACGATGTATGCAGACACTTGGAGACACTTGGGGTTATTTATGCTATCTCATGGAGACACTTGGGGTTATTTCATGACTCAAACATACTCTAGAAATGTTCTCACATGATGCTTTAGAAAAACGATTCCATCTCATGGAAGACCCCAAGGATCCTCTATCTTCCAATGTTTCCTCACACTCACACATCATGGTATTACAATATACAAGTGATCTATGTCAAAATATATTCTTAGGATAGATATCATATCCATCACCGAACCACAAATAATCCTTTGAGGGATTAATCAGTCTAGAAAATTTTGATTTTTGACCTTCTTAGTAAACAAACCATAAAAATTTTCCTTTATTTTATTTTTTGTATTTTGAAAAGGAAGATATTACGAATGAAACACAAAAAATGGTAAATGGATCATAACCACATAATCAGGTGAGCATATTGTACATCTCTGGAAGTGAAAGCATCCCATGATCTTTGAATGTCTCGCCCACACTTGTTCAAAGATATCCATATGCATTGTATAATAAGTAGGGTATGAAGGGAAATAGGATTTAAATTTCTTCATTCTAATAGGCCATTAATGGAAACTAAGTGTTGAATGATGGATAGATGTCAGGTGGGTCTTAGGAAAAAATTGTCTATGAAATATTCCTAAATCATTTTAGTTTTATACTTGTTCAGTCATCACTAAGATCAGATCTCAGTGCAAGTTCTAGTCAGTTTACATGCCCCTGGCATCTATCAAGAAATATCCCCATATAAGAGTATGAAATTGAAGGATTAGAGTCCTCTTGGGTAGTGAGAATAAAAAAATGGCAATCACAAAGGGCATAAATCCTAAGTAATAGGTCAATTAGTCATTATTTCGAAGATTTTGATTTTGAATTAATTCCCTAAACTTAGCAATCATTCTAAAAAAATCTAAGTAGGAGTCAAACATGGTCCTTGGAACTTTTACACTTAACTTTTTTTAATAACAAGGGCATAATGATTCTCAAGTTTAAATCATTCTTATTATTTTGAAAAATGTCTCATAGACAAGTGAGAATAATAAAAAATCCAAGTGCATCACATGTGAAACTGTGAGAAACTCCCCCCACACTTAAAATGAGGTAGTGTTCCTACTGTAAATGAAATACAGGTGAGAGTGGTATGACAGTGATTTTTAATGTTTTTGGGAATGGATATCGAAAAAAATGAAAAAATAAAAGGGAATTGAGAGCTCCCTGGGAAAATTGATATGCCATGGGGGTGTTTTCTACTGTAATCTTGTGTACCTGAAGAAGTGTTAGAGAATGAAATCCATTACAAGATAAAAAATATTAGTTCACCGAGATAAATAGTTGGAAGAGTATATCAACGGGAAAATACCGATCAAGAACCCTGGTGGGAAGAGAGGGATCCAAGAGGGGGGACGTCCCACTGGGTGTTCGGCCATGGGGGGTCTCGCTCGCGACTGGAGAGGGGGATGGGGGACGTCGTCAGAGGAGATTGATGGGAGGGGGATGTCACCAGGAGTGGGAGATGAGAGGGGACGGGGGAATGTCACCAGGAGCTAAGAGGGGAGGGGGACGTCATCGTCAGAGAGGGAGTCGAGAGGGTAAGGGGAATACCGCTGGAGGAGAGGGAGGGGGACGGGAGGCAGAGGCGGAGGCCGGAAGGAGATAGAGATCGGGGAGGGGGTTGGGGGTCGGGAGGCGGAGGTCGGGGACAGTTCGGGATGAGGAGCCCTAAATTGGATGTTAAAAGTTTTTCTTTCCCAACAGTTTAACAAAATTGTTGGGAAAACCCAACATATAACACCTTATACCAACGGTTTACTAGAACCGTTGGTAAAGGGTCTTTATCCCAACGGTTTTTTTAAACTGTTGGGAAATAAGTGTTGGTATAGGTCCCAATTCCAGTAGTGGAAAGGAGTGATTTATTTCCCTCACTAAGAGTTAAATCACTCAAGCTGACCAATTTTAGAGTTCACCATTCCTAGATTAATCAACATGAACATTCAAGATTGAAAAAGATGATAGAAAAAACTCGCCGTATGTTCTGTAGTTTTAATTTCAATTCAAATGATTAAATAAATTATTCCACAATAAAACTCACTGATTGAATGTGGAATTCCAAGATTAAGTATTGGTGATATGTTGCATTGAATGCAATCAGAACTGATCTCTCCAATCAATGGTGATCACATTTAAAATGATAAAGATAAGGAAAAAGAAAAATTAACCAGTAGATTCAATTTAAACCTCGAACTAGAAGTATTTAGATTATAATCATATCTATTTCATATACTAAAATCATTAAATTACAGAGTAAAAGAATTGGTAGAACACAAAGGAAGAAAACTCCCTCTGCTAGCATCAATTGCTGCTGCTCCTGGCCCTCAGGTCTCCGGGGATAGGTTCTTCGAGAAGTGTTCCTGGATTTGCCTCCAAGGTTCTTGCTCTGCTCCCACGTCTGGTGTGTTTTTGGAATGAATGAGCATCTCCAAATCAGATTCACCTTAATTCCCGCTGCTACTATGCTCAAAATATCATCCGTTATCTACTACATGTCACCGACCACTTCCACCGACTTCAAAAGCCCCTCAGTTATGCACCGCACACGTGTGCTTTTTTTTCATGACAGGCACATCGCACTAATTTTTCTCACGTAACTAACTCTCGCTGAGTTAGTTAAGTGAATCTAGAAGGGATCTCACTTCCCATATGAACCTTCACAGGAAAACACACACAGAATAATTAAAAATGAGAAGGAAATAAATAAATATTTAAAGTTATTAGTTTATTAAAAGTCTTAAAAGAAGTATTTATAAAGTTATTGATTTTTATTAATTAGAGTTATTAATGTTAAATTTTACTATTATTATTTATAAATTAAATTATTTACTAACTTATGTTAATTAGAATAGTTTATTCTAATTTTATTTATAATTTAATATTTAATTTTTTGAAATTTTGAATGTTAAATAATTATAAATATTAAATATGAAAAATTTAATTATTAATTTATTTATTTTAATTCAGTAGTCGTTATTAATTAATTTAGTTTAATTTAAAGTTCTATTTAATTAATTAATTTATTTTATTAAAAATAATTATCTTTTATGTATTATATATTTACAATTTAATAATAATTAGTTAAGTTATTTTTAAATTTAGGTTTTATATTTCTTTTTAGTTAATTATTTATTTTATTATATAATTTTTTACTAATTTCATCTTATCCTCCCCCCAAATTCGGCGCACAGGGGGAGGGTCATCTTCTTCGAAGCCGGTTTGCGGTTCTGCCTCCTATCTCCACCACGCTGACTCCTTTAATCTTCATCGACAAGGCTCGAGCGGCGAACTCCTCCTTCTGTCCGGCTAGATCGAGGCTTCATTGACAGCACTGCTCCTCCCTTGTTGCGACTTAACCAGATCTGAAAGTGGTGCGACTTCGACAATAGATCTCCTCAGCTTCGCCACCAGCATAACTCCTCTTCAGCTTCTCCTCCTCATCCTCGAACTGAACTCAGCAAGGTGAATACAACCTGGAGACTCTGCGACAGGTGGTACCCCCTGGCGAATAACGTGACGACGAACCGAAGCATGGTAGTAGAGGCATTTTCAGATTTTCTAGAAAGATAAGGTTGTGATTAAAACTATATTCTGAAGAGGTTTTGATCCGATTGAAACCAGATTTGTGATATTTTCCCTTGATTTTGAGTCAGGTTTGAGATTGTGAATGTCTTGTTGATTGAGACGATTGTGGAAGAGGCGAGACAAGGGTATGAAAATCGAGTGGTGGTATTGCTATGGATGTTTGAAGCAGTACCAAAGAAGCGGTGGCACCATTGTTGTGGCACAAAAATTAATGGGAAACAATAGAAAAATGGAGACACCATAAAGAAGTCTCGGTTTCCGGGGTTACGATGGCTAGAAGCAAAATGGTGGGGACGAGTGGGAAGCGACGGGCTGGAACCGGTGTGAGGATACAATTGCAGAAATATGGTGAGACCATGATGTGAATTGACAGTAGTAAGGGTTACAGTTCCACCATGAAAATTGGGAAGAGACAGGGAATGTGAGACAGCAGGTTGGGATATGGTGGAAAAGACACGGTGAGACAGTAAAAGAGAAAACGACACGGTGCGTGGTGAACCGGTGAGATAATAAATGGAACCGGTGGAAAAAGTGATATGAAATAGTTGATGTGACACCATGACGCTGCAAAATAAACAGAGAAAATAAAATAAATTAAAACATAAATAAAATAAGAAAAAAATAATTAATAAAAGATAAAACTTAATTAAAATAGTTGAAAATTTAATAGATTTATAAAACCAATTAAACATAATTTAAATTATTAATAACATCAATTCACATAACTTAAATTATTACTATACTAAAAATTGAATTAAAAAACAATTAAATTATTAAAAGTTAATATTAAAATAAAACAATTATAAAACAAAGTTTAATTATTTATAAAAGTCCATGGTTTCAAATTAAATTAATTAAAGAAATTAGATAACTATTATTTTATTAATCAATTTATGATAATTAATTAAGTTTATGAAATTAAACAAGAGTAGAACATTTATAAAACTAAATTAATAAATAATGAATTTTTAAATGACATCAAATATTTATATTCTATTAAATTGTATTAATTTATATTTAATACATGAAATTCTAAATCAAAACTTCATTATCTAAGTGAAAAAGTAGAATTAATTAATTAGCTAATTAATGTTAGATTATTAAAATTTGCAGACAGAAACTAACAAGCTAAATAAAAACTCATTAAACTATAAAATTAAAGTAATAAATAAATAAAATATTTTAAAGCTTATAATACACAATTTATTATAAAAATTAATTAATTATTAAAAATAATAATAAAAATAAAAAAGAGACTTTATTTATTAAAAATAGTTAAAATAAATAATTGAATTGATAAAAATTAATTAAAAATATGTGAAAAAACTTGTGCTTTTAAGGCCACATCAAATTCCCCCACACTAAAACATTGTTTGTCCTCAAACAATCCCATGTTTTATTATCTTTGAAAACCAAAGTATGATATTCATGATTTTTCTCAAAATGAAACATGTCCAGCAAATTGAAACAAATGACAGAAACATGTCAATAGGCTTTTAAAAATGAAATTTTCAGAACAAGTCTTGCCTAGAACAAATACTCAAAGGTAGTCAAGAGGGTAATGAATCAATAAGAAATGAAAGTGTCATGCCTCATATTTGGTACTGCTTAGTAACTAAATTTAATCCAGACTCAAGTCCAAAGTTCGAGGGTGACAAGAGGTAAATTTATGTGGAATTAAGAACTTAACATTAGGAACTTAATACTTTTACTTTTTCACCTAGGTTCCAAAAATAAATATTTTTTTGTGAATCACCATAATGAAACAACCTAAATGACTCCCATATAAACCAATTAACCCCTTATTCATCTGGCATTCATTATTACCCTCACCTTAATGAACTCATTTTTGACCCTAGACACTTTATTTTATTTTTCCCAAGCCATGTATCATTGTGCTAAGCAATGTGCAATGCACTTATTCAAAGTGTACAGAGAGCTTATAATAAACAGAAACGCACCCAATATCTAAGGTCCCAGAGACTCACCATGGGATCCCAGATTCCCAAACTATTCCAGTTTCAAAATATTTATATAAAAACCATTTACATTGTATCATTAAGATGACTAATTTTTATAATTAAAAGAAAAATGAGTCACCTATGATCAAAATCAAATTTCCAATTCCAAGATTCATGATCATAATTCCATTAACAAATCACCCATGTCACTCTCAGAAGTAATTCCTACACTACTGGAATGGTGGGATATACCAACAATTTCATGCCAATGGTTTGAAAAAACCATTGGTATAGTTCATTTTTCCCAACAGTTTAAGGAAACCATTGGGGAATCTCCCATTAGAACACTTTTTTCCCAATGGTTTCAATGAAACCATTGGGAAATGTCCAAAAAATAACATCCTTTACCAACGGTTATACAAAACCATTGGTAAAGAATACCTTTCCCAACAATTTTTTAAAACTGTTGGGAAAGTTTTCCTCCAAATACACAGAACCCCCAATTCCCTGTCTGCGCACAACTACAGCCCTAACTCACTATCTCTCCCGGAGGTATCTCATTACCCACTTTCCAAAACTCCTTCCATCCTCTTCAATCAACACTTTTCTTGTTCTACATTGAAAATCAGTAAGTGATATCTTTGTTTTGTTGTTATGATTCTATGATTTTTTGTTTTCTGTTTTGATTTGGATTTATGAATCTATGAATTTTTATTTTATATTTTTATTTGGATGAATTTTTGTTTTAATTTGGGGTGGGGGAGTGTGTGCAGATGGGGTGGGGGAGGATGTCGAGGTAGGGATATCCAAGTGGGGTGGGGGAGGGGCTATCTAGGTAGGGTGGGGGAGGGGGATGGGTTGTCCAAATGGGGTGGGGGAGGGGCTATCTAGGTAGGGTGGGGGAGGGGGATGGGTTGTCCAAATGGGGTGGGGGTAGGGATGTTTTTTTTTTATGTTTACTGTTTTAATTTGAGGTGGGGGAGGGTGTGCAGGTGGGGTGGGGGAGGGTGTCCAGGCAGGGTTGTCGAAGTGGGGTGGGGAGGGTGTAAAGGTGGGGTGGGGGAGGGGCTGTCTAGGAAAGGGTGGGGGGATGGGTTGTCCAAGTGGGGTGATGGTAGGGATGTCCTGGTGGGGTGGGGGGGATGGGTTTTTCAAGTGGGGTGTGGGGGGTAGGGGTGTCCAGGTGGGGTGGGGTGGGGGGGGGGGTTTCCAAGTGGGGTGGGGGTAAGGCTGTCCAAGTGGGGTGGGTGGGGTGGGGGTGGGTGGGTGGGTTGTCCAAGTGGGGTGGGGGTAGGGCTGTCCAAGTGGGGTGGGGAGGGTGTGCAGGTGGATAAAGATCATAACTATAAACTCTCTATAAATTATGGAAGTATGAAAATGTATAGGGACATTTGTGATCTTTTTTTTGGTGGGATAACATAAAATGTGTTTTGTGTTTTTAGTCCTTTTTTATTTGAAGTTTCTTTTGATGCTGATGTTTCTTATTGATACCTATTATGGGAATTTATTTTAGTTTCTAAATCAGCTAAGACTCCCCCACCATGCACAGTGTATGCAACCTCTACCCTTATTTAATCATTATGTTTACACAGCCTATGCAACCTCTACCCTCATTTAATCAGTGAACTAAAGTAATTAACTCAAGCCTTAATTATCACTAGCAAGTAAGAAATTGAATGATTTATACCCATCCTCACATGATTTCTTACCTTATATAGTGTCCAACATATGGAATACGAGCTTTTGAGTTCATCAGTTAACCAGGATCATATATTCCATTTCCCCCAAGATGACTGTACTAATATAAATTTAGGGTCAATTAAATATGGTTCTCATTGTACGTTGTATATTAGGTGTCCTTCTTGGCTAATACTCAATTTTATGAGGGTGGGGTGCTTTTCACTAGCCATACTGGCATGTATAGACATCCATAAAAATGTTAGATAAGTCACAAGTTTAATTTAGTAATGTTGTTATCATTGACATAATTTATTATTAATCTCAAATTTAAAAATAAATGTTTTTGTCTATACTTTATGAAATTAAATCTTTTTACAAACCATGAACAACCTATTAGTGTACAAGCCTAAAATTTATTCACCCATGGGGTGCGCTTGACTTGGGGAAGCAATTGGGTAATGAAAGGTATGGCCATAGAGGTGCCAATAATGAGTTATTGAACATGAGTGAATGATTTGGGATGCCTATAACACATAATAGGACCTGAGGCATGTGCCTATTATAGAACTAATGAAAATGAATATGAATAAATTTTAATTTAATTTTTGAGTACTTGTTCTTTACATTGTTTTAATAGTTCACTACATCAACTAGAAACTTCTTCCTTTATCGTTTACTTAAATGTATTTTCTATTAAAGTTCAATCCTATTGAATTGTTTATGAAAAAATGACTTATATAAATTATTTTTACTGAATGGATAGAAGTTGGATGTATGAAACCGATCGGATCTCAAGAGATTTTCAAAACTATTTGGAGATCTTTATAGATTTTGCATTTCACAATGATTCAGATAGTGGTTGCATACACTGCCCATGTTCCAATTGTGTTGGTAGAACTTGGTTGAGCCGTGAATAAGTCAGCTATCACATAACCAAATATGTTTTTCAAGCAAACTACTTTGTGTGGTATCACAATGGGGAGAAAACTAAATCTCAAATTGGTGATGATTGAAATGGAAGGACTGGAATGGAGAATTTGTTAGATGACTGGTTTCCATTTATTCGTCATCATGAAAAAGAAAGTATTTCGACTCAAGAAGACTTCGATATGAGGACAGATGATGCATCTAGTTAAAATGATGATATTGATAGGGTGAAAAAATTGAATGATGCTGCCACGAATCCAGTATATCGACAATGAGATAAAATGAAAAAGCTGGAAGTTTAATCCGATTGTTTCATGGGAAAACTATGTATGAGATTTCTAATATAGCAATCAATTACATTCTTACCCTCTTGAAGGATTTACTTCCAGATGATGCAGATATTCCCTCAAACCACTATATGGCATGGAAGTTAGTTGAGGAACCTAGATTTTCAAGAAACAAAATTCATTCTTTCCTGAAAGATTGCAGTTTATTATGGGAAGAAACTGCTGAACGAAATGATTGTATAAAATGTGTCACATCCCGCTGGAAGTCAAAATCTGATGGAACACCATCCCGTGTTCCACAGAAAGTATTGTGGAACTTTCCATTGACCCCAGACTCCAGAATATTTTTATGGCTGATTACATATCAATAAAAATGAGATGGCATGATACCAATATAAAGAAGACTAATGATGAGTTGGTTCATCCTGCAGATGGATTTGCATGGAATAGATTTGATGCTCGATATCCTGATTTTGCAGCTGACATGCGTAATGTGAGGATGGGTCTTTCATATGACAGTTTTAATTCTTTTGGGTAGATTCTTACTTTGTACAACACATGGCCAGTTTTTATACACATTTATAATCTTCCCCCATGGTTGTGTATGAAAAAACCTTTCACTTTCATGAGTATACTCATATCTGGCCCTTCTGATCCTGACATTGATATTGATGTATACATACAAAATTTAATAAAATAGTTGAAACTTCTTTGGGATGTGAGTCTACGCACATACGATGTATGTTCGAAAGACATATTTCAGATGCATGCTGCGCTTATGTGGACGATCAATGATTTTCTGGCTTATGGAATGATGTATGGATGGAGCACGGAGGGAAAACTGTCATGTCATGTTTGTATGAATAATACAAGATCCAGAAGACTGAAACATCACTGTAGTTTCAGTTTTATGGGACATCGACGATTCTTGCCAATGGACCATCCATATAGAAATAATCATCGAAGATTTGATAATACTATAGAGACCGATGATCCACCTCAGTATATGTCTAGAACTGATGTGTTTAATGAATCGAAAGATTTCAGTTTTTCATTCGGGAAGAGTCAAATGAAATCTGGAAAGAGAAAGAATGTTTCCACTGAAACCTGTTACAATTGGAGGAAGAGGAGTATCTTTTTTGATTTGCCTTATTGGTCAACCAATTTTTTACGCCATTGCTTAGACGTAATGCATATTGAAAATAATATATGAGAAATGTTTTTTTCAATTATTCTTAATGTCAAGGGGGAGACAAAAGATGATTTACGATCTTGGCGTGACTTGGTGGATTGGGGAATCAGACCAGAATTGCATCCTGTGCGTATCAGTGAAAATAAATGGAAACTTCCATGTGCTTCTTATGTGATGACACCTATGAAAAAAACAATTTCTGGAAGTATTAGAGACTATTAGAGTTCCTGATGGCTATTCAAGCAACATATCTAAACGGGTCAATAAAAGAGAGTTGAATCTAAAATCTTTGAAGACTCATGATTATCACATTTTTCTGCATGAGTTGCTTCCAATAGCAATCCGTCATATTTTTTCTAATAATGTAAGGGTGACTATTATTTGGTTGTGCCATTTGTTTAGAGATCTTTGTGCTAAGAATTTGTCCAAGTATTTCTTGCAAAAAATGTTGACAGATGCCCCATTAATTTTGTGTGAGTTGGAGAAAATATTTCCTCTATCATTTTTCACATGCATGCTGCATCTGACTGTCCATATTCCCAATGAAATACTTCTCGGAGGACCTATTTATTTTTGTTGGATGTATCCAACTAAAAGAAATATGTACACATTAAAGTCTTATGTCTGAAACAGGAATCATCCCGAAGGTTCTATCGTGAATGGTTACTTGGCTCAAGAATGTATGGATTTCTTCTCAATATATTTGTCTGATCTTACTACAAGAATGAAAAGAATGATGAGAAATGAAGAAAAACAGTATGAGAAAATTGAACCTAGTTTTCCATTACTTCCTCAAACAAGAGGAATTCCTGGATCATATACATTTAAGACATTAAGCCATGAAGAGTAGGAGATGGAACATTGCACATTTTTGTTCAACTGTGATTTGTTTGATGACTATATCAGGTAACTAAATTGAATATATACATATTACATATATATATATATATATATTAAACTATTCATATTTTTTATCTTCAGGGAACATAAAATAATAATAAATAGAAAATATCGTTCTTTATCTTTGAGAAGGAGGGAGGCTTTGCATAGCAAAGAGTTTTCTGCTTGGTTAAAATTGAAGGTAAAAATATTCTTGTTTGAAATAATTAAATCAATATTTAATTAAGTTTAATAATCATTTATATTTCAGGTATTGAGTTTGTGTGCTGACTCTGTCTCTGAGGAAATAAGATCTCTGGCTTTTGGTCCTAATACCGTGGTTCGTGACTGTAAATCAATTGTTATCAATGGGTACAAATTTATTGTCACTGAATGAGAAAAGAACATGAGAACACAACATGATGATGTTATGGTTACTGCCACAACAGATTTTTATGCCAATGCATCAGATAGTAGACCGCGATTTGAAAATGTGGGTTATTATGGAGTCCTTGAGAAAATAATAATATTGGATTATTACTCTCATGGACGAGTCACAATGATAAAATGCTATTGGTTTGATTTGATGATGAGATAGGGAACATTTATTGATGATTGTGGATTTCAAGTAATTAATATGACTCACACTCTTGCTACCGAAGAACCATATGTGTTGGCATCAATGGCTAAACAAGTTTTTTATGTCAAAGACCAACTTCGACCAGAATTTGGTGTCATAGTTGAAGTAATTCCAAGACATATTTTTGATTATGGTGATGATGGAATATACACTTTACCTACTACCATTGGAACCAATCCATTTATTTCTTTTGATGACTCCAAAATCTCAATTGTCAGAGTTGATTGTAAACCTGAAGTTTTGGTTGAAAATATATAGAATCATTCATCCATGTTCTCAATTCTTTTGGTTTACCTCGAGTTGGGTTGTTAAGGTTAGTACTCTTAAAATTGATTTAGTATTGATCACAAATACGTTTTAGCTTACTTGACTGTTATGTGAATTTTCAATATTTATTGGTTTCAGTTTTATTTGAATTGCATTTTCTAATTTGGAACTGAACTATATTTAAATCTAGTCATACAATATTTCTAACTTGGTGAACATTACAACTTGTAGGATTTATTAAATCCATTCAAGCTCTTCTAAAAAAATTGATATCTAAATTACCAATGAATCCCCATATTCCCTCATATATTTAGTTTTTTGGGTTACGCATTAGTTTCATTTTTCTAATTAATTACATATTTGTTTTCAAAAGCAGGAAATACAGCCAATTGAAGAGAGACGAAGGAAAAAAATGACAGAGAACAATTGTCGAATGGCGGAGATGGGCATTCCACCATTAGTGCCTACAGTGAGTAATTTATTTCAAATATATATATTTAAAGAATATATAATGTCATGTGATTAATTTTGTTGTAAAAATTTTTGTAGGATCCACCTATATGTCGATAGTTATTAAACGAGGATCCTAGTACTGGTCCTAGTACTCAGGCCGGTGGTACTAGGGGGGTTTGTACCAGAGGTAGAGGAGCATCTCCGCGTACCCAACTAGACCCTGCCCCTCCCACTGACATTTCATCCTTCCCACATTCTGATCCCAGTGTGTCATTATGGACACACGAGATATTTAGGCCTCCCATGTTTTCACCACCTTTTGCATCTTCTGCCTCCAGTCATACAACTATCCCATATTTTTTTCCTTATACTTCTGTCTCTCCGAGATTCTATATTCCATCGTCTTTGACTCTTGTTCCACCACAGAGTGTTCCATAAGTTTCTGTGGATCCAGCAGTGCTCATCAATCATACTGGTGCAGATATATTTATAGAACCCTAACAAATTTTTATACCAATATTTATTTTTATTACAACATGTTTTGATAAAATATTTTTTTTCTTTCATGACAGATACATCTACTGATAGGAGGTGGGGGAAGGGGAGTACACGCATGCGTGTGGTGTGGAACCGCCACACACAGGTAATGGTGGATTACAATGAAGACAACCAAATGGTTGAGAAAACTGGGCAGCAATGTCGGAGTTTTTTGGCGATGCTTTCCAAATACTCCGACATCATTCCCGTCAGCATGCTATCGTGGAGACAGTTGCCACATGAGGTCAAGGATAGAGCTTGGGTAGAGATATGGGTAAGAAAATCTGTTGTATTTAATTCTATGAATTATTTTTTTTATTTATATGAATTAATATTTTGGTGTTAGTTTCAATTTAATTTTCCTGATGGTGAGGGTGCACGACCAACACGTCTAAAGGATTTAGGTGAGATTTGGAGAGCCTACAAGCATGAGTTGTATATTTCTGGTGTTCTAGAGTTGGCACTGAGTTATAGGTGGCACCAGTCATGGATGATTATCCTATAGATAAGTATCATCAGATGATTACTCATTGGACGACTACTCAGTTTAAGGTATTAATTACATTTGAGTTATTTAAATAATAACTTTCATGTTTTTCATTAATATTATCCTTTGAATTATTGAATTTTATTTAGGAATCATCTGGAAAAAATAAAAAAAAACATTAATGCAAAAAAATACCTCCACACACTGGGACGTACTACGATGTCAGATCATGAGAGGAAGTTGGTTTGATAATTGTTTATAAGTTTTCTTTACGACTTAAAATTTCTTTTGTTTCCTCAATTATTTAATCGTTTTCTAAATTTTTCATATAAATTTAGTTTTCAATGTCACTGTAGAGGAAAAAACTGAATATTGAAGGACGTGTGCCATGAGAAAAACTATTTTGCTCAAGTAGATGAAAAAAGGATGGAAGTACCGTCAACAAACCGACTCAGTAGCAGATTGTAAGTTTTAATCTGTTGATTTTATATTTTAATATCTATTTTTTAACTTAATAATATATTTATATTTGTAACATGCTACTTTAGAGACCCTCGATGCCCAAGAACTAAACAATTTTGGGCCAACTGATCACTTACATCAGGTGTTGGGAGAGGATCATTCTGCCAGAGTACGTTGGCGACCTACGATAGCCCCGACGAAGTATTGGCCCTCCTCAGGTATGAGTTGTAGTGGCACCGAGCTGCAGAAAGTTAGGGAACATGCAGAACAGGCTGAAAAAAGGGCCATAGAGATGGTAGAATAGTCTGCTAGGGAAAAAAGTGCATTTATGAAATTTATTGAAGTTCTACATCCAACACTTCCACTAGAGGCCAGCCCAAATTTTGATGAATATATGTTGTCGATACGTTCTATATATGGTGCACTAGGTGGCAGTTCTAGTGGTGGTCAAGACGATGTCCAGCATGATGATGATGATGGCGAGGAGTTTGATGCAGAAGAGGAGGGAGAGGAGGAGGGTGAGGTGGAGGAGGAGGGAGAGGCGAAGGGCGAGGGTGAGGAGGAGGGCGTTGAGGAGGGCGGGGACGATGATGAGGACAATGATGACCATGAGGATGAGGGAGATGATGATGGTGATGATAGTGATGGAGATGTGGGAAAAATTGATCCATTACCTTTTTGACTAATATTACTGAGATTTGATGTTTAATCTATTCTAGTTGTTTGTTTTATCTAGACATGTAGTATAGTATTGGAGTTGAGTTATTTTTATATATTGTCTGTTTTGATGGATGTTGATGTCTTTTAGTGGTTGCGGTGTATCTTGAGCATGTTTGTAGAGTTTTGTGTGTTTGGGAACTCCCCAGACAGCCCCTTGGACAGCCCCCAGACAGCCCCCCAAACAGCCCCACAGACAACCCCCACCCTCCTCCTTGGTCCTCGGACAACCCCCCAGACAGCCCCCGGACAGCCCCCTGGACAGCCCCCACCCTCCTCTCTGGACCCCGAATAGCCCCCCACCCTCCTCCCTGGACCCCCAGACAGCCCCCACCCTCCTCCTTGAGTTCACATGCCTTTTTTTATTTCTCTGATCATGCAATATTATTTAGGATTATTCCATTTTTGTATGTCTTGAATTATATGAATGTCTTGGTAATTTTATTAGCTCATGCTCATCAAATGCATGTGATGATATGATTTAAATTGAATACAAATCCTTGTTGTACATTATCCATGTTATGTGAATTATGCCTTGTTTTATTTGGTTTACTTGTAAATTTTTAGGATAAGACATGGGTTATATGTTAAGGACTCATGGATGGACTTGTCATGCTTAGGGAATTTAGACTTGAAATTCCAGGATGAATGCTTTGGTTTCTAAGTGAGGGCTACTAGGATGGTTTCTATTACTCATGAGTGATATTGGTTCCTTGAAGATAAACTGAGGACATGTCATATGTGATGTGTACGAGTCAACCCCTCCTCAATCCGAGGCACGGTGTGGCCGACACCATTCATAGTGTCTCTCTTTTGTTTAAAATGGACAAGATTAGAAGTGAAAAGAACAACTGGCATACGAAAAAATGACCAAACGCATTAGGAATGTGTTGATGCTTTAGGAAAACGATCCATGGGTCATATGTGATGTGTACGAGTCAACCGTGCCTCAATCCGAGTCGTGGTGTGGCCGACACCCCCCAAAATGCATCTCCTATGTTTAAAATGGACAACATTTTAAGTACATACAAAAAACTGACCAAACGGATTATAATTGTGTTGATACTTTAGAAAAATGATCCATGGGTCATTTTTGACGTGTACGAGTCAACCTCTCCTGAATCCGAGGTGCGGTGTTGCCAACACCACTCAAAGTGTGTCTCTTTTGTTTCAAAAGGACATCATTTTAAGTGAAAACATCAAATGGCATATGGAAAACTGACCAAATGCATTCAGATTATGTTGATACTTTAGAAAAATTATTCATGGGTCAGTTGAGATGTGTACGAGTTAACCCCATCTAAATCTGAGGTGTAGTGTGGCCGGTAACACTCTAACTATGTCTCTTTTGTTTAAAATGGACAGGATTATAAGTGAAAAGAAAAACTGGCATACGAAAAACCAACCAAAAGCATTCCAAATCTATTGAAACTTTAGGACAAAGATCCATGGGTCATATGTGATGTGTAAGAGACAACCGCACCTCAATCCGAGTCGCGGTGTGGTCGGCACCACCCAAAGTGTCTCTCTTATGTTTAAAACGGACAACATTTTAAGTACATATGAAAAACTAACCAAATGGATTCTGATTATATTGATAATTTATAACAACGATCCATGGGTCATTTTTGACGTGTACGAGTCAACCCCGCCTCAATCCGAGGTGTAGTGTGACTGGAACCACTCAAAATGTCTCTCTTTTGTTTCAAAAGGACATCATTTTAAGTGAAAACATCAAATGGCATACGGAAAACTGAACAAACGCATTCATATTGTGTTGATACTTTAGGAAAATAATCCATGGGTCATTTGAGACGTGTACAAGTAAACCTCGTCTAAATATGAGGGGCGGTGTGGCCGGCACCACTCTAACTGTGTCTCTTTTGTTTAAAATGGACATGATTGTAAGTGAAAAGAACTACTGGCATAAGGAAAACCGACCAAACGCATTCGGATTCTGTTGATACTTTATCACAATGATCCATGGGTCATATGTGACCTGTACGATCCAAGACAGGCTCAATCCGAGTCGTGGTGTGGTCGGGATCACTCTAAGTGTCTCTCTTTTGTTTAAAATGGACAACATTTTAAGTACATATGGAAAACCAACCAAACGCATCCGGTTTCTGTTGAAAAAATAGGAGAACAATCCATGGTTCATATGTGACTTGTATGAGTCAACCTCGCCTCAATCCGAGGCACGGTGTGGCCGACACCACACAAAGTGTCTCTCATTTGTTTAAAATGGACTTCATTTTAAGTGAAAACAACAACTAGCATACAGAAAACTGACCAAAAGGATTCCGATTGTGTTTATACTTTAGAACAACGATCCATGTGTCATATGTGACGTGTAAGAGTCAACCCTGCCTCAATCCGAGGCGCAGTGTGGCCGACACCATTTATAGTGTCTCTCTTTTGTTTAAAATGGACATCATTTTAAGTGAAAACAACAACTGACATATGAAAAACTAACCAAACGCATTCAGAATCTATTGAAACTTTAGGACAATGATCCATGGGTCATATGTGACGTGTATGAGTCAACCGTGCCTCAATCCGAGTCGTGGTGTGGCCGAACCACCCAAATAGAGTCTCTTATGTTTAAAATGGACAACATTTTAAGTACATACGGAAAACTGACCAAACAGATTCTGATAGTGTTGATACTTTAGAAAAATTATCCATGGGTCATATGAGACGTGTAAAAATCAACCCCGCTTCAATCTGAGGCATGGTGTGGCTGGAACCACTCAAAGTGTATCTCTTTTGTTTCAAAAGGACATCATTTTAAGTGAAAACATAAACTAGCATATGGAAAACTGACCAAACGCATTCATATTGTGTTGATACTTTAGGAAAATGATCCATGGGTCATTTGATACGTGTAAAAGTCAACATATTCTAAATTCGAGGCGTGGTGTGGCCGGTACCACTCTAACTGTGTCTCTTTTGTTTAAAATGGGCAGGATTATAAGTGAAAAGAACAACTGGCATACGAGAAACTGACCAAATGCATTTAGAATCTGTTGAAACTTTAGGAAAATGATCCATGGGTCATATGTGACGTGTACGAGTCAACTTCGCCTCAATCCGAGTTTTGGTGTGGCCGACACCACCCAAAGTGTCTCTCTTATGTTTAAAATGGACAACATTTTAAGTATATATGGAAAACCATCCAAACGGATTCTAATTATGTTGATAGTTTATCAAAATTATCCATGGGTCATTTGTGATGTGTATGAGTCAAACCTTCCACAATTCGAGGCACGGTGTGACTGACACCACTCAAAGTGTATCTCTTTTGTTTCAAAAGGACTTCATTTTAAGTGAAAACAACAACTGACATAGGTAAAACCGACCAAACACATTCATATTGTGTTGATACTTTAGGAAAATGATCCATGGGTCATTTGAGACGTGTATGAGTCAACCCAATCTAAATCTGAGGTGCGGTGTGGCCGGTACCACTCTAACTATGTCTCTTTTGTTTAAAATGGACAGGATTATAAGTGAAAAGCACAACTGGCATACAAAAAACTGACCAAATGCATTCAGATTCTGTTTATACTTTATCACAACGATCCATGGGTTATATTTGACATGTATGAGCCAACCCAGGCTTAATCCAAGTCGCGGTGTGGCCGGGATCACTCTAAGTGTCTCTCTTTTGTTTAAAATGGACAACATTTTAAGTACATATGGAAAACCGACCAAACACATCCAGTTTCCATTGAAACTTTAGGAGAATGATTCATGGGTAATTTTGACATGTACGAGTCAACCTAGACTCAATCCGAGGTGCGGTGTGACCAACACCACTCAAAGTGTCTTTTTTTTTAAAATGGACTTCATTTTAAGTGAAAACAACAACTAACATACAGAAAACCAACCAAACAAATTCTGATTGTATTTATACTTTAGAAAAATGATACATGGGTAATATGTGATGTGTATGAGTCAACCCCACCTTAATCTGAGGCACGGTGTGGCCGGCACCATTCATAGTGTCTCTCTTTTGTTTAAAATGGACATAATTTTAAGTGAAAACAACAACTAACATACAAAAAACTGACCAAACGCATTTGGAATCTATTTAAACTTTAGGACAATGATCCATGGGTCATATGTGACATGTACAAGTCAAATGTGCCTCAATTAAAGTCGCGGTGTGGCCGGAACCACCCAAAGTGTCTCTCTTATGTTTTAAATGGACAACATTTTAAGTAAATATGAAAAACCAATCAAACAGATTCGGATTGTGTTGATTCTTTAGAAAAACGATCCATGGGTCATATGTGATGTGTAAAAATCAACCCCGCATCAATATGAGGTGCGGTGTGGCCTAAACCACTCAAAGTGTCTCTCTTTTGTTTCAAAAGGACATCATTTTAAGTGAAAACATCAACTAGCATACAGAAATCCGACCAAACACATTCGGATTATGTTTATACTTTAGGACAATGATCCATGGGTCATTTGAGACGTATACGAGTCAACCCCGTCTAAATACGAGGTGCGGTGTGGTTGGTACCACTCTAACTGTGCCTCTTTTGTTTAAAATGGACATGATTATAAGTGAAAAGAACAACTGCCATACAAAAAACCGACCAATGCATTCGGAATCTATTGAAACATTAGGAAAATGATCCATGGGTCATATGTGACGTGTACGAGTCAACCGCGCCTCAATCGGAGTCACGGTGTGGCCAGTACTACCCAAAGTGTCTCTCTTATGTTTAAAATGGACAACATTTTAAGTACATATGAAAACCAACCAAATGGATTTTGATTGTGTTGATACTTTAGCACAATGATCCATGGGTCATTTGTGATGTGTACGAGTCAACCTTGCCTCAATCCGAGGTGCGGTGTGACCGACACCACTCAAAGTGTTTATTTTTTTTAAAAAGCACTTCATTTTAAGTGAAAACAACAACTGACATACGAAAAACCGACCAAACGCTTTCAGAATATGTTGATACTTTAGGACAATGATCCATGGGTCATTTGTGACGTGTATGAGTTAAACTCACCTCAATCTGAGGCACAGTGTGGCCGTTATCACTCCAGGTGTATGTATTTTGTTTAAAATGGACATCATTTCTAGTAAAAACATATGGTATACGAAAAACTGATCAAATTATGAATTGAATCCCTGATTCCACATATAATTGTCATATAAATTTTAAATTTAATTCTAAATGAATTATGTATGTTTATAATTACGTTATGAATTCTGATTTAATTCTGGATGTGTATAGTTCTAGGATGCATTATATGTTAAATGTGTATGAATTTGTTCTATATATGTATGTGTTAGTTGGTTATTGCAGGTACAATAATTGTATATTTATGTGTTAGTTGATTATTGCAGGTACAATAATTGGAAATGAGAGGGAATTGGAAAGCAGAGGGAATGGACACCCTCTGTGCCTGCTGTGCAAAATGCAGGCTGCTATGAAATTTGCACAGCATAGTCTATGCCAACGGTTTCAAACCGTTGACATAGGATTATAAGTATTTTTTTTACCAACGGTTCTCTATGAACCGTTGGTAAAAAACCTTTCCCAATGGTTTAGAAACCATTGGGGAAGATGTGATAGGGTTGGTTTTCCCAACGGTTCAAGCCAAACCGTTGGGAAAAACTATCCCAACAGTTGTGCCAAACTGTTGGGATTGGTTTATTTTTCTAACCTATCCCAACGGTTCTATGTAAACCTTTGGGAAAAGATTTCCCAATGGCTTACTTACCAATGGTTTGCAGAACTGTTGGTATAAGATATACCAACGGTTCTGCAGGCTTTCCCAACGGTTCAGAACCGTTGGGAAATTGTCCATTTCCAGTAGTTATAAACCAAAATTTCCATCATATCACTAAGATAGATCACTTATAAATCATCCATTATCACTAATTTCAGATTCAAAACAAATCTTAACTTCCAAAAGGTACTTTTCCTAAGGCAAGACCCATTTGAATACAATGTAAAGCCTAAATTATGCAATTTTTTTGAAAAAATTTAACCATTTTTTACAAGAAATTTTACATTTCAGTGGGAAATGATGGGCTCACAATTAAGTACAGTTAAACATGGTCAAGAACTGACCCCCTCCCCCACACTTAAAATCCACCCAAAGTTGACTTCTAAAGTGGAGAAGAACAATTAATCAATTAAAGTTCAAAACAAATTTTCAATTAAGTATATTAATGACATGTATAAAGGGTCACATTAAAGTTAAAAAATCTTGTCTGCGATAATGAATAAATAATCAACAGGTTCATATCTAGATACACACATTAATATTTAAGTCTAATGACACAGATTTTCAATACAGGTCAAAATTTAATGTGAAGTGTAAGTGCACTATGAATTGGTGTGAAATCAAGTTTAGAAGAATTAATTCAGTTGGGTAATCAAAACATCAGAAAAAGTTCAAACAAAAAACACCAACCCAAAGAAGATTCAAAAGACCAACAACATGTACCACCCCACACTTAATTTAATATAGTGAAAGATTATTTCAATATTTATCAATGAATTCAAATTTAAGAAAGAGGCACATGCATAATTTTTCAATTCAACTTAGTGACATGCAACAAAAGTTCATTCCAATTCAAGTAGAATTTTAAACATATGTAGAATTTTTATTTACACAGTAGCAAGACATGCATCAGAATTTAATACAGTTCAATTCATGCAACAAAATTTTCAGTACTCATGTAGCAAAATTTTCCAATACAAGCATAATTTTCCAAACAAACAAAACATGCAGCAGATTTTTTTTCTAAAGCATTAAGGAGTAGAAAAATGAATAAAAAAATAACAGTAATATACTTCCCTGACTAGGTTTTCCATTACTCCTTCAACATGGTAATTCCACTCCTTAAATGACACAACAAAATCATCCTAGAAACACAGAGCATGTAAACCAGGAACAAAAATCCAGCAGATATAGAGCATATGGAAGACAAAAAAGCATCAATTTATTCAACACTAAACAGTAAAAAAATGAAAACAAAGAAAGAGAATGAGTTGGATCCCATGAAGCACTGATTTTAAAGTCTTCAGTTAGA
This sequence comes from Viscum album, assembly GCA_963277665.1. Classification (NCBI taxonomy): domain Eukaryota; kingdom Viridiplantae; phylum Streptophyta; class Magnoliopsida; order Santalales; family Viscaceae; genus Viscum; species Viscum album. The sequence goes on along the minus strand of OY728143.1, from coordinate 1,995,122,237 downwards.
ATTTATTTAATTACAATATTTTATTATTTATTAACACAACAACAACGATGGGTTGCCTCCCATGCAGTGCTATATTTAAAGTCCCCAACTAGACTTCATTCAAGAACAATTTTCAAGCACAGTGAAGGCAGTCAAGCCCTTTGGATGTCCCTAAAAATAAAGTTTCACTCTCTGCCCATTGACTGAAATGGGTTTATTCTCTTTTCCTACAATCTCAATAGATCCATTATTCAGAACTCTCACTACAATAAATGGTCCAGACTACTTGGACTTCAAATTTCCAAGAAAGAGTTTAAGTCTAGAGTTAAAGAGGAGGACCTTCTGTCTAGGTTTGAATTTTTTGCTTTGAATGATAGAATCATGAAATATTTTAGTCTCCTATTTATAAATTATTTAATTATCATAACTCTCTATCCTAATATCATCAAGTTCACTCAACTCAAGTAAACTCCTCTCACCATCACTCTTAAAATCAAAGTTTAGAGCCATAACTTCCAAATAAGACTTATGTTGCAACTCCATAGGTAAATGAAAGAATTTCTCAAACAATATCCTGTAAGGAGACATAACTATTGGGGTCTTGAAATTAGTTCTATATGCCTATAAAGCTTCATCCAATTTAAGAGACTAGTCTTTCCTAGAGTTTGACACAGTTTTCTCAAGTATTTGTTTTAGTTCCCTGTTTGAAATCTCCACCTGTCCACTGGACTGTGGATGATAAGGAGTACCAGTTTTATGAACACAACCATATTTCTCCATTAAAGAATTAAACTTATAGTTCTTAAAATGTGTTCAATTATCAGTGATAAAAGCTCTTGGGATTCCAAATCTTGTAAAGATGTTCTTTTTAACAAATTTTATTACAGAATTGTACTGATTGTTAGGTAGTGCCACTGCCTCAACCCATTTCGAAACATAGTCAACAACAACAATTATATACTCATTCCCATGAGATGATAAAAATGGACCCATGAAATCTAAACCCCAGACATCAAAAATTCCAACTTCTAGAATTCCTTTTTGGGGTAACTCTTTTTTCCTACCCACATTTCCTAGCCTCTGACATCTATCCCAACTAACCACAAAGATCCTAGCATCCTTAAAAAGAGAAGGCCAATAAAAACCAGATTTTAAGACTTTCTGAGCCGTTCTATCACCACCATGGTGACCTCCCAAAGGTTAGGAGTGAAAAATTTCTAAGACATGCAACATATATTCCTCAGGTATACATATCCTAAGAATATAATCAGCACATCTCCTAAACAACAAGGGATCATCCCAAAGATAATATTTAATCTCAGAAATGAATTTCTTTATTTGGTTATTGGATAGATTCTTGGGAAAAACACCTACTACCAGGAAGTTGGAAAAATCTGAAAACCAAGAAGATTGCCTGATCGACACAGTAAACAACTTTTCATCAGGAAAGGAAGATTTAATCTCCCTAGGATCTTCAGATTCAGATTGAGTAAGAGGAATCCTAGATAAGTGGTCAACAACTAAATTTTCAGCTCCATGTTTATCCCTAATCTCTAAATCAAATTCTTAAAGCAACAAAATCCATCTAATCATCCAGGGTTTAGTTTCTTTCCTAGACAACAAGTACTTTAATGTAAAATGATTAGTGAAAATGATGACTTTTGAACCTAACAGATATTGTCTAAACTTTTCTAAAGCAAACACAATAGCTAACAATTCTTTTTTAGTGGTGGTATAATTCTTTTGGGAATCATCTATCAGTATACTAGCATAATACACCACATGCAATTTCTTATTGTTCCTTTGTCTAAGGACAACACCAACAACCATATCGCTAGAATCACACATAAGTTCAAAAGGCAGTTTTCAGTCAGGTGTAGTGATGATAGGTGACGTAGTGAGTTTCTCTTTAAGAAGATTAAAAGATTTCAAATAGTTTTCATCAAAATTGGAAGGTGCATCCTTGACTAGCAAAGAACATAAGAACTTAATTATTTTAGAAAAATCTTTTATGAATCTACAGTAGAAACCGGAATTCCCTAGAAAACTTATAACACCTTTAACATTTCTAAGAGGTGGAAGTTTTTGAATAACATCAATCTTAGTAGTATCAACTTCTAAACCTCTCTTTGACACTTTATGACCAAGCACTATACATTCTCTAACCATGAATTGCCATTTCTCCCAATTAATAACAAGTTTGGTTTCAATGCATCTATCTAAGGCTAACTCAAGATTTCGAAGACAAGTATCAAAAGTGCTACCCACAATGGAGAAATCATCCATGAAAGCTTCAACGATTCTTTCAATCATATCCAAAAAGATTGCCATCATACACCTTTGAAAGGTGCCTGGAGCTCCACACAACCCAAAGGGCATCTTCCTGTAGGTAAATGTTTAAAAGGGTCATGTGAAAGTGGTCTTTTCTTGGTCCTATAGATCAATAGGAATCTGGTTGTAACCATACCCATCCAGAAAACAGAAAAAATAATTTCCAGTAAGCCTCTCAAGCATTTGGTCCAAAAATGGAATTGGAAAATGGTTCTTCCTAGTGGTTGAATTAAGATTCCTATAATCTATACAGACTCTCCATTTTGTGGCTTTCCTAACTCGGACTTCTTCATTTTTTTCATTTTTAACTACAATGAAACCTCCCTTCTCGGGAACAACCTGGACAGGGCTGACCCAAGCACTATCAGAAATGGGATATATCATTCCAGTGTCTGGCAATTTAATCACTCCCTCTCTCACAACTTCTTTCATGTTTGGATTTAATCTTCTTTGACATTCTACCCTAGGATTATGGTCAGGATCCATAGGTATTTTATGCATACAAAATGAGGGACTAATACTCTTGATATCAGCTATTATCCATCCTATGACAGATTTAAACTTCTGCAAAACATTCAACAATCATTCTTCTTGGTTTTCATTAAGTTCAGTAGAAATTATTATAGGAAAAGTGGAGTTCTCACCCAGGAACAAATATTTAAGATGAAACAGTTTCTGTGACACCATGACACTGCAAAATAAATAGATAAAATAAAATAAATTAAAACTTAAATAAAATAAGAACAAAATAATTAATAAAAAATAAAACTTAATTAAAACAGTTGAAAATTTAATTACAACATAAAATTTAATATATTTATAAATCCAATTAAACATATGTTAAATTATTAATAACTTTAATTCGCATAACATAATTTATTAGTATACTAAAAACTAATTTCAAAAACAATTAAATTATTAAAATTTAATATTAAATTAAAATAATTATAAAATAATGTTTAATTATTTATAAAAAACTAATGTTTCAAATTAAATTAATTAAATAAATCAGATAACTATTATTTTATTAATCAATTTATGATAATTAATTAAGTTGATGAAATTAAATAATAGTAGAGCATTTATAAAACTAAATTAATAAATAATGAATTGTTAAATGACATCAAATATTTAGATTCTATTAAATTTTATTAATTTATATTTAATATATGAAATGCTAGATCAAAACATTATTATCTAAGTGCAAAAGCAGAATTAATTAATTAGCTAATTAATATTAGATTATTAAAATTTGCAGAAAGAAACTACCAAGCTAAATAAAAAAGCATGAAAATATAAAATTAAAGTAAGAAATTAATCAAATATTTTAAATCTTATAATACACGATTTATTATAAAAATTAATTAATTATTAAAAAAAATAATAATACAAAAGATCCATTATTTATTAGAAATAGTTAAAATAAATAATTGAATTGATAAAAATAAATTCAAAAGATGTGGCAAAACATGTGTTTTTAAGGCCACATTAGTGAGTAATAAATACTTTTAATTAAGGGAGCATCCCTAGTCACATGGAGTTGGTTCAAGATTGAACCATTATGATTCCAACTCAGCTGATACATAGATGGATAGGTGGAATTTTGTAACTAATTCCAAGACCAAAAAAATCATATTATTCTCCTAGTTCATAAGATAATTTTATTTCTTCACACTAAGTCAACCATTAGAAAAAATCATGGTTGGGTCAAATATATTATTTATTTATTTCATTCAATATAATTATTTATTTTATATATGTAATGTCGCGATTACATAAATAAATGAATTAATGTGAAAAGATAGAAATTAAATAAACGAATTATTCGTAAATGATTTATCCAACATGGTTAATTAATTAACTAATATCCAATTAACATTAACAAGACATGTAAATTATAAAAAAGATAAATTTTATGTATAATAAATTAAAATAACTCCATTAAATATTAAGTCATAATTGGCCTTCCATTACTTTATTAGGAATAAAAATCAATAAAATTAAGTGTTTAACCAACCCTTGTCAGGAAACATACATTTATATATAAAGTTATTAAGAATTATTTGGGTAGAATTAAAAAGTTTACATCAAGAGGAGTATCCCTTTCTATACTAGGTGTAATTTGGAGGCAAGTGTTGAGAAAATACACGTTAAGATTTAAGGATTGAGGAATCCACTAAAATAATCAAGGAGTTACAAGCCTGGAATTTGAAAATACCTTCCTACCTAAACACCTTCAAGTAGCCTGACCAACCCTTGTTGGGGTTATGCGATGGGGCATGAAGATCCTTTCCACTATAATGTTAAAGCAACTACATATTCTGATTTCAATGGTGAGTGTTATTGAGACTTAATAAAATAGTCATAGATTTAATAAAATCTATCAATTTATTAGTTCTCACATAATATGTAATAAAATAAATTACTAGTAATATTCTTTTTTAATTGTAGAATAAAATTCAAATATTATCACCCACATTATCCCTATGATCAATGTTGAATACTATCAACCTTCCAACTGGAAGTAACTTATATTAGTGGTTTAGATGCCTTTGAGTTATTTTACGCCATGAACAAAAATATTACTTTCTTGAATCCTCAATGTGTGATCTTCCTGGTAAGGAGGCAAGTGATTAAGAGTTACTTGTCTATGAAAAATAGTTCAATGGCATGGTCGATGTTTAATGTTTGATGTTTTCATAAATTTATAGTGAACTCATGAAGTCTCATGAATATATGAATTCATATAGCATGATTAAAAACCTCCATGGTCTATTATAGGAGAGAGATAAATATAAGAGGTTTGAGATTTAAAAATAAATCTTTCAAATTAATCATATGTGGGTTCCCTAGCTGGACAACATGTAGTCCATATCACTAGAAACATTGAGTTCCTAGAGGTTCTAGGGTTTAAACTCTCCAAAGAACTGGGAACTGACCTCATTCTAGCATCACTCCCATAGAGATTCTCTAGTTTTGTTGTGAATTTTAATATGTACAACATTGAGAAATCTATTCCAGATCTTCTCAAAATTCACCACCAAGTAGATAAGGATACAAAGATTATAAATCCTTATGATCTTATTTTAAAAATTGGAAAGGTAATGTGAATAGAATTAAGACTAAAAGTTCTTCACATACCTCCAAGAAGAGAAATATAAAGGAAAAAAAAAGTGCATAGGATTATGTCTATTTTGCATGTGGGAAGAAGGGCCAATGGATGAAAAAATAAACCCATCCAAAGAAGTAAGGGTATGATTTCAGTGTATTTTTTATTGAGTGCAATTTATCTATTTCTACTAATTGTGTATTAGATATATCTTGTGGTGATCACATATATATTCAAATATAGTAACCAAGATTATTCATAAATATTAACTTAAGGTATTTAGATCAATGAGTAGCCAATGGATCTAAACTAATTGTTGTAGCTATCATGGACTACCACCTCATGTTGCTGACCAAAATGATCTTGGTTTTTAAAGTTTTTTATTATGTTCCATCTATTACCAAAAATAGTATATTTTTATCCAGACATGATATAAATGGATTTATTTTCAAATTTAGAAATAAATGTTTCTTATTTTACAAAATATTGAATTTATTATGGAAAGGAACATTTAAAAAACACCCATTATTTCTTGGATTACACAAACCAAGTAATGGAAATCGATAACAAAGTTAATTCACATAAATCATACCACACACAACTCTAGCATCACTGGCTCAGTCATGTAAACAATTTTTTTGACCATGTTACATCAAGATTGAAATTTATATTCTTTTGAACTAAATCCACTTGGTGTATGTCACACGTGTTTATAATGAAAATTTACCAAATACCCATTTAGTGGGAAAGGTGATAGTGCTAAATATATTATTGAATTAGTTCATATGGATGTGTGTGGACCATTTCCTATTTGTGAAAGGGGGTGTTACTAATAATTCATAACTTTTACATATGATTTTAGTAGATATGTATATGTCTACATGATGTGGTAAATATCATATTCTTTTGAAAATTCAAGGAATAAAAGAATGAAGTTGAGAAACATCTTGGTAAGAATATTAAGAAACTCTGCATACACCAATGTGAAGAATATCTTAATCAATACATCATTGATTACTAATAGGATTTTGGGATCTTATTCCTACTCGATCCTTATAATACGCCTCAGTGTAATGGATTAAGTGAAAGGATGAATCACATCTTATCAGACACTGTGAGATCAATTATGTGTCATGTGAGTCTTCCGTTATTATTTTGGTGATTGGCGTTCCAAAAAGAAACACATATTGAAAACAAAGTACAAATTAAATCAATAGATGTTATTACATATGAGTTTTGGAGTATAAGGAAAACTATGTTATCAAAATTACGTGTGTGGGGAAGTGAATAACTTGTTAATGACACTTCAAGTAACAAACATGCACCCTGAGGCACAATTTGTATCTTTATAGGATTCCCCAAGGAAAAAAGAGGATATAACATATACAACCTCTTATACAAAAAGGGTATAGGGGAAATACATTCCATATTCCTTGATAGGGATAACATCTCTAAAAGAGATAGTGGGAGTGAGATATACTTCATTGACATTAAGGATTACGGTACACAAGACTTAGTATAATAATAGATTCTATAAAGCCCTGTGGAATATAAATTTTTTTTAGAGACACAAGTACAATGTATGATTACTAGAGAGGTTAAAGAATTGTAATGTTATGGTTTTCAATTCATGTTTGATGGTGACTAGTTGTTAGTTGATAATAATGATCTTATAACCTATAAGTAAACAGTAAGTGGAGAATATGTTTCCATGTTGAAAGAATACTTGAATTTTGAAATGGATTCCATATACCAAAACCAATTATATATTTTAGTATATCCTCTAGTAGATGTATATCCCACTGTTTTCAAATAGTTATTCAAGAATAAACTGGACATGGAAGGAAAAGTTAGTATCTATTAGGAACGATTGGTTACAGAAGGGTTTAAACAATATCAAGGCATTGACTATGATTAAACATTTTTTCTAGTTGTATTGCTAAAATATATCAAAATTATACTTTCCATTATAGCTTACCATGACTCTAAGATTAGGAAAATGAATTTCAAAATAATAATACTTAATAGGAACCTTCAATAAGATGTCCTTATGACACAACCTGAAGGGTTTGTGACTTCGAATGATGCTAATAAGATATGAAAATTGGAAAATTTTCATTTAAGGATTAAAGAAAGTATCTTGTTCATTGAAAATTAATTTTGATTAATTCATAAAATTATATTTTTTCATAAATAATGAGTGTGATCCTTATGTATAGAACGGTTTAGTGGAAGTGTAATAATTTTCTTAATATTATATGTTGATGACATATTACTCATATAAAATTAAATATCAGTCTTACAATCTATTAAGGCATGGTTAAATAAATGTTTTTCTTTAAAAGACATGGGTGAAGAAGAATATAATCATGGGATAAAGATACCCCATGATAGATCCAAGAGACTACCCAACATAAGTAAAAGTACATCCATTGATAAGATATTGAAGATATTCAATATGAAACAATATAAGAGGGGATTGTTTCCAGCATCACATGGCATTCATTTTTCTTGGAAAATGTGTCCTCTAGAACATGAGGAAATAAATAGAATGTAAACGATTCTATATCCATCAGCTATTGGTTAGATCATATAGGATATTCTATGTATTAGTCTAGATGATTCATATTCATTGAATATGGTAGGAAGATATCAAGCTGATTTAGGTGAATGCTATTATATGGTAGTCAAGACTATCCTTAAGTATCAGAGGTGTACTAAAGATATTTTCTTGGAATGTAGATGAGATGTGGAACTAGTAATCATAGGATATGACGATTCTAATTTCTAAACAGATCAAGATGACATGAATCCACAACTAGATTGCATCTTCACATTGAATAAAATTAATGAGATCCAAAAGATCTCAAAGCAAGATATGGTCATAGATTCGACCATAGAGTCTGATTATATTGTGGTTTATGAGGTAGATAAGGAAGAAGTATGGATGTGAAACTTAATTCAAGATCATGATGTGGTACATAGAAGTAAATATCATTTCACACTCTATTGTGATAATACTGTAGTGGTGGCTCTCAGAAAAGAGACAAGTTCACAACAACAGACAATGAGCATACTTGGAAAGTATCATCTCTTGAGAGATTTTTCATAGATAGGTGAGGTTTTATTGAGAATTATTTAAATGGAAGATATCAAGTAATACCCCTCAACAAATTCCTTGGATCAACAAAAACATGGTTATCATGTGAGTTCTAGAAGACATAAATTCATAGGTAGTTGGCTCTAGTCCAAATGGGAGTTTGTTAGAGTTGGTGTCCTAGGAAAAACTGATTATACTTTTATTACATGTATTTTCAATGTATTTTCAATTTATTGAATATTAATTTAACATCTAATTAATTTTTTTTTTGTTTTGGAATGAGTATAATGAATAAAAAGACACAAGTGGTGGTAAATTGTGTTCTTCAAAAACATTGATGATTTCAAACACCTATCTTTATATGCAGTGAACCTTTTCTTCTCTATTAAATATGAGAGATATATATAATAAATAAATAAAATAATATAGTGTTTTATAGTGTTTTAGGGGAAAATATCCCCTAGTCCACTCCACCAACACTATACTTCATGATCTTGGTGATTTTAACTATTATGTCCTCCTATTCTAAGACCTCTTAATCAAACAACTAAGTACAGGTAGGTGAAAACTAATAAAAATTTTATAGGTCCTTATAGTTATTTTACAGGGAATAAAAAATCCTTATCTTAGTATAATAAGATAATACTTTACCATGAATGAGTTCACACAACTGAGACTCTAATAAATAAATAGAGATTAATTTTATTGAGAAAATAGGTTTTACTTCATAGTAGTAGTGGAAAATAGAAGATGTTTTTTGATATTCAATAATTCATATCAATAAATAGTTCTTCAAAATTATAAAATATTTCTTCAAAAAGTGATTGAGAAAATACTAGACAGATGTGTAAAAATTTATATTTCGAATGTTTATCTCTGAAAAATAGTTCATATATCTTCCATAAGAAGAATTATTAATAAGATGCAGCAACAATGACGGTAACAATAGTGAGTCGATCAGATAGATCAAAAAATGTACTTCTCCAATGTGTATCTCTAAAGGAAATGAGAGACTTGTTTTTTTCAAACAGAACCTTTCCTTATTTATATTAATTTTTTATCTCTTATCACTATTTTAATTGAATATTTTCTCAATATTAATACTTTAGGTTGAATAGATCCATTCCATACTAGATTTATAAATATCACACAATAAATTGTAAATATTTGAATTCAAAATCATTAATTGGAGTCTTAACTTCCCATAATAATAGATTTTTTTTTATTTTGAATTTTATACTTTGAATAAATCATAAAATAGTTGTTAATATATGTTTAATTTAGGAGAAACCATTTTATAAATAATAGATAATATCTTGAATCTAAAACTTCATTGCTGAATAGTCAAATGTAGGGTTCCTTCAGATAATGAAAAAAATACAAACCTATGGTTTCTTCACAAAATGAAAAAATCCAAACACTTGTTTGAAAACATATGGTTATTCACATATAAGGGTTGATGATGTACGTTTTTAAAAAAACATAGGGTTGATAAATAATAATTTCCTTTTCATAAACATAGGGTTTCATAAAAACATATGGCATGTGATCTATATTCTTTTTTACAAACATAGGGTTTCCAACAATTATATTATTCTTACAAATGTAAGTTATGAACAATATTTCAATAATACTTTCAAAACACATCCATAATACTTTAACAAATATATTCCATTAATCAATTAATTGAATATATTTTCCGAATAAATACACTAAATAATATTATCTTCTTGAAATTAATTTAAAAGAATATTCATTAGTAACATAAATGAGGTAATTTGTGAGCATCAAAACCAAAATGAAATTAATGATTTTTCTTAATCAACATATTCTCAATAATCTCCCCCTTTTTTATTATCAAAAATCCCATAACTAAATTTGTAAAATTTTAAAACAATTTTTATAGGATAAAATTTCCATAAATATAAATAAATTAAAAACACATTTATACTTTAACTACATTTATCATAATCACATAAATCTATCCTATAAATATTCCACAAATTAAAAAATTATCATATCTATATAAATTTATCCCCCTTTATCCCCTTTATAAAATTTCTCATAATTTCTCCCATATAAATTTATCTCACATATACCTTCTTTGATAAACAAATAAACTTCTCCCCCTTTTTTGGAAATCGAAATGATGAGAGTAAAATGTTGTAAAATAATCTCCCCCTAAATTAATTCTTCCTTATAAATATATAAATATATAATCATGGAGTATATACCCTATTCTTTTTAAAGAATAAAATGGGTTTGAACTGAATATTTTAAACCACTTAGATATTATTTATTAAAATAACTGAACACTTTATAATAACTCCCCTAATTCATATAATATATTATATTCAATTAATCAAAATATTTTTAATGAAAAAAATACATTTAACTATTTTTTTCACCAGTAATAATTTTAAAAAATATTTAATACTTATAGAATTAGACTTATTTATGTACTATTAAGTTCAATATTATGTATGATAACTAATAAAAGTATAAAAAATTAAATATAAATTAAAAAATAACTTATATAACATATTGATGATAAAAATATTTTAAAAATAGGATATATATACCATTAAATTCAAATAATCTACAGAAAATAAAATTTCATCGTTAGGAAGGATAATACAATTCATCTAAACTATCCAAACTTGGAAATGTTTTCACATAAAATAGCTAAATCTCATGATAGTTCTTTTATTTATCTTTGAACATGTGATGTTCTTTGATATAGTGAAGAAGATTAATATTTTTCAACCAAGAACACTTTAATATTATCTAGATCCAACTTATTAATATCTTATCTTCTAAGTAACTCCATCTCACTTAGCATTTATACTTTAAAATCTTCAAATTATTATTTTTAAATAAAACTTCCTTTCACATTCTGATACTTCATTTTTAGATATTTATATGACTTTCAAGAAATAATCAAACCATATTGTAACTTCAATTTTTCATCATTCAAGGTACCAAATTTTTGTAGAATATTTTCATAAGATATTTGAGATAAAGAGACTTCCAATTATTTAGAATCATGAGTTTTATTGTATCTTTAAGAATATTTTCTAAATGAATCCTTAACATTCAAAACAAACTTTTCTTTTAAAAATTAGAAGAATTACCATTTTCTATTTTTTTGAGAAAGATATTATTCTAAAAATTAAGTAATTGATTGCTTCATCTTTAAATTAATTGTTTTTATAATCCTTTGACCAATATATTTCAAAGAATACAGGTACATAATTTAAAATGTATTAAGAGTAAACTTATAGGGTTCTAAATAGAAAACAATATTTTTTTTCTAACACATTGCATAATATTATTAACATTATCGAGTTAATAATTATAGAATAATCATTAAAGATTTTAATTTTGGAAAATATATTTTGATACAAGAAATATTTTATTAAAAACATTACATAAATTAGTGAATAAAACTATAAAAAATAATGATCTTATTTAAATATTTTAACAACCTGAATCAATTATCAAGAAAATTCCTCTTCCATATATAAATAAAATAATTTAATAAAAATATATATGAAAATAGTAATAAAATACATCTTGGATTATATATTACAGTTATAAGGATTTTCTTTTGATGAAAAACTCCTTCGGAGTTGACCATTCCTTTAATATCAAGATTTCCATATACTAAATAGATAACCACTTCAACATTTAAAAATTTAGCTCAGTGGTGAATTCATGAAAACAATAAAATACCAGTTCCTTTTTATACCCATATTATTTTGGGCCTATAAGTGTTAGAAATTAATTTTTTTGGTAACCAAAGTTTTTTATTTTGAGTAGGGATTTAACTGATCAAGTTAAATAATAATTTTGAATAATAATTTTTTTAACATTATAAATTTGAGGTTTTCTAATTCAACAGTCATTTGCATAGTGTCCATTAAAACCACAATCGGAACATTAAAGATTTTACATGATATATCTATTTGAAGTAGGAACAAAATAATTCCTATATGATTTTGTTCTTTAACCATTACTTATTATTCCATGTTTTTATTTATGAATTTTATTTTTACTAAGGATTTAATTTAAATAATTTTCTTTATTTACTATCATATAAAAATATTTCTTTCAATTATCAACATCAAACAATATATATTTTTTCTTAGTTTTATAGAAATCATAAGAAATTTTAGAAGAATTAGATTTTGAATCTGTAATCTGTTTTCACAAAAATTATTTATATAATAGAATAACATAATGTGATTCTCTAATTTTTCTATGATTTTTATTTAAGGATTCATATTTATATTTTAGACTAATGAAATAACTATTTAATTCATCATAATAAAGTTTATCAGAATTGTAGTTTTGAGAGTAAGAATATTGTACCTCATCGTTATAATCCATAAGATATAATTTTTTTTTGCTCGGTCTCAGAATTTGTAGAAGATTCATGACGTGAACTAGATGAATCACTACAAGTAGACTTCATAATTTTCTTTACTTATATCTTATAAATTAATTTAATTTTATCTTTAATTAAAGGATAGTTAATATTTATAAAACCTATTTCTTTTCATTCACAACATATATTTTCTTCAGTCTCCTTCTTTTTATTTTTATATAGTTTTTCAAATATTTTAACAAGATCTAATAAATATTTATCTAAATATAGATGAATTGAATTATATGATTTATCCATATTATCTTGGAGAGTAGCTTCTTTATTTTTTATACGATTTTCATATTTATATTATATATCAACTTCATATGTCATTAAAGTTCCAGTCAATTCTTTCATTCCTAATTTTTTTATTGGTGTAGATTTATGTATATATGCAGATATTCTGTTCTAATTAGAAGGTAGTATGGTGAGTAACTGTAATGGCCCGGACCTCTCCGGCCCATTCATTTGTCAAAAAGAGGGCCATGAAGTGTTCTGTAGGGTAAAATGGACTTTTCCCACATTTTTCAGAATTTTGAAACTACACGCCATATAGTGTGAGTACACGCCGTGTACCCCATCACCGGGTATACCCCGTGTTAAAGTCCGTGTACTTTCCATGTGAAATAAATGGGTACACGCCGTGTACCCCATACTACACGCCGTGTAGTCCCTCCCCACGTATGCATTACCTTCAAACTGTGTGGTGACCAGTCAACAGCTACGTACCGTGTTGAAGCCGTGTCCTTACTGTGTCAAATAAATGAGTACACGCTGTGTAGCCAATAATAAATGCCGTGTAGTCCCTCCCCGCATATGCGTTACCTTCAAACCGTGTGTTGACCAGTCAACAGCTGCGTGCCACGTTGAAGGCCGTGTTGGAATCCACGTGGTGACCGTGTGAAATGGACGAGTACACTCCATGTACCATAAAGTACACGCCGTGTACTTTTGTTTTTCTCACCTATAAAAGGAGGGGTCCCCTCCTCCTTTTCAACTCACCCCTCTCCTCCCCTTTCCTCTGAGCAGAGCTCTCATAAGAGACTCGAAGGCTCTTTTTCATCCATAACTTCTTTATCCAAGCTCTGATTTACAATCCGTCAGTGGCCACAGGATCGTAATGATGAGGAAGAACTTCTGATCTTGGATCTGTTGTCTTTCCTTTGACCTTTCCTTTCCATATTCCACCTGAGGAGGTTTTTCCAGGTTTTTACAGAAGTGACGGATACCGACGGACGTCTTCTAAAGTTGATCCAGGGGATCATTGTGATTAGAACCTGATGATGTAGGGATCTTACCTTCGTCTCTCTAAATTGTGAATCATGCGGGGTGGGTATCCTCTTTTTTTCATGAGAACCGGTTGAACCATTAAACAAAGCTAATAACTGGTTAAAGAATTGGGATGGGAAAGTTGTTATGTTTATCTTTATATCCTATGATATTATTTTGTGAATTGAATAGGCTTATGCCTACTAAAAATAACGGTCGTTGGGGGCCTTTGCTTGAGCAATTAAATGTTTCCCTATCTTTCTAGACCGTTTTTGTGAATGGAACTTTGTTGAATGTAGAATTTGGTTAATCATGTAAAGTTAACTGATTTAAAATCTGGAACCCTTGTGTGATCACCCCGGTTGAACAAAATGGAATAATGAACATGTGGGTGTTGTCTTGGATACATGGCATGTTATGGGGTGTTTTGTGGGTTGCTGTGGATCGGGTGAGCAGCAGGGAAGCGGTTGGATTGGTTGTCGTTATGGTGGTTGGCAGTAGGGCTGCAAGGATGGGCTTGAATATGAACAAACTATGGGTTGTGAATAATAAATAAAATGCAGAAGAGTTAATGAATGGCGGGGCTTGGTAATGGAACAAAAATAATAATCAATGGGGTTGGTTGGTTAATAAGAGGGACTTGGTTGTGTTGCTTGTGTTTTCCTAACTTGATTTGTGGATGGTAGGGATATGTTTTATGAACAATTGATATGGTTGGTTGTGGATAGTTTCCCAGTAGTTAAGGAACTAATAAGATGATTCTGTTGAAACATGAAAACCTAAATGGGGTTGGGGTTGTTTGTTTTATGCATGCTTCATAGTAGCAGTGCCAAGGCACATGCTCAGTTCTCTGATTAGAAGCCATAGGTTGGTCTGAGTGTTTGGTATAAATATATATATATATATATATATATATCTGTATCTTTGTGTTTTATCGCACCCCACCCATGTTGAGAACTTAGTGCCAAACACTCCCATTTCACGGGAGAGGGTGTTTTCCCCATAGTTACTAGCTCCCTCCTGCTCCTTCTTCCATAGGCTGTGATGGATTGAGGTGACCTTACACCCAATACTCTTCGGGTAGGTTTCGATTGAGGTGGTTTTATCCCAAGACTCTTCGGGCGGATTTTACTGTTTCCCAAGAATCTTCGGGATGAGGCCCAGGTGTGTGTGGGTGGGATACGTGGTTGTGAGGCCCAGGTGTGTGCGGGTGGGATACATGGTTTTGAGGCCCAGGTGTGTGCGGGTGGGATACATGGTTTTGAGGCCCAGGTGTGTGCGGGCAGGATACGTGGTTGTGAGGCCCAGGTGTGTGCGGACGGGATACGTGGTTGTGTGGCCCAAGTGTGTGCGGGCAGGATACGTGGTTGTGAGGCCCAGTTGTGTGCGGGCGGGATGCGTAGTTGTGAGGCCCAGGTGTATGCGGGCGGGATGCGTGGTTGTGAGGCCCAGGTGTGTGTGGGCGGGATATGTGGTTCTTGAGGCCCAGATGTGTGTGGGCGGGATATGTGGTTCTTGAGGCCCAGGTGTGTGCGGGCAGGAAGAGTGTGGTAGCGCCAGGACGTTCGCCGTTAGGAAGAGCAGCTAACTAATGGGAAATGGTGTGGGGTACCCAATACTCTTGTTCTTATTTACTATTACCTATTTTGATTTTGTTTTTGGTGAGTGTGGCTGGTGAGGTTGGGTGGATAGAATTCCTTGCTAGGTTTATTCAATTGTTCTCACGGGACATTAGGATGTATCCCCACTTGTGCACGAGAGCTTTAGGTTTCCCTACGGAGTATACTTGTATGCTCACCCTACGTGTACTTTCAGGTTTCCAGGAGGACTACTAGGGCCGTGCGGGACCCTACTAGTCGGGACAGTTGGAGTTGTTGCAGTTGTTGTACTCTTGTTCTTTTGGTATTGTACTTTTGAGCTTTCTTGTGCTTATACCTTGTTTCAGAACTATTTAAACATTCATGTGGGATTGGTTTGGGTTTATTTCTATACACTTGTTCTTTTCCTTTTTGTTGGTTGACTTGTCTTATTTCCCGATCTTAAATAATAAAAAGGGTAACGCCTCCCATATTTGTGAAAACTCATACCCTTGGTTCTAGTCACCACCCCGGGGCCTACTAGAGGTGGGACTCGGGGGTCATTATCTCCCTTTCACCATTGCCAACCCAGGAGGTGCATATTTGGTGGGAGGGGGTCATGAAAGAATGGTATCAGAGGTAGGTTGAGAGATAGGATGGAGTCTGGAGTTAGGCATAGTGAGGATTGCATGGGATGGTAGAGCAACAATGTTGGTTAATCTTGGTGCATGACATATGCCAGGGAAGACTGGTTAAGACACGAGATTTTAGGGCCCCCCGTGATCCGATGCAGGGACTCTGAGCCTACTGAACGACCAAGTGAGACTACATTGATTGCAGGGTAGAGACCCTAGGGAAGGTACATGCATCATCATGATTGTGTTTTACTTGATTTGGGTGTTTTGGGAAATAAATTGTATAAAATGATAAAATGAAACCTTGAGAAATTCCTTACTACTTGGGCTTAGGCAATCTTTGTTTACCGTACAACTATGGCACCTGGACGTCATCTCCGGGTGACTCAGACGGCCAAGGCCCAACAGATTCAGGCGGTCGATCAGTTGAGGATTGATCGAGAGGAGGAAGATAGCTAGTGGAAGAAGACTCTCTGTTCTTTCCAGTGGGGAGATGGCCCCAGCAGTTCCAGTTCAGATCTTTAGGTCCTTGTCCCTTTTTCACGATCCCAGGACCGAAGTGTTTTTCCTGTGGAGGTTTCAGGCACATTCAGAGTCGGTGCCCGACCCGATCTCAGTATGCTGGAGGTGGGCATGTTCAGCGCCCACCTCAGCAGCACCAATTTTCGGTGGGTCCCTTCCAGCAGCAGCAGGACCATGCTCCCTTGAGGACAGACATTGCAGGAGGAGGCCGACCTCAGGGTGCTCCTCAGGGACCTCGACCAGGGTGTGGTCGGGGAGGTGGACGACATCAGAGAGGCAGAGGAGCTGGGCATGGACAGTTGCACGCAATAGAGTTGGCAGCTCCAGCGGGACCAGAGGTGGTGCGATGTATGATTTGTTTTTTCAATAATCTCATTTCTACTTTGTTCGATTCCAGAGCTTCACACTCCTTTGTTGCACCTAGTCTAGCCCATGCTTTGGGACTAGACGTAGAGATACTTTTCGTACCACTGGTTCTAAGTACACCGGTTGGAGGCCAGACTAGCGTATCTTGTGTTTTTCGGGGATGTGGGCTGACGTTGGGACCACATCGATCTAGTGGGGACCTTCTTCTGTTACAGATGCTGCCATACGATGTTATCATAGGCATTGACTGGTTGTTTTCTGTTAGTGTCGTTATCGACTACTTCCGGAGAAGAGTCATGTTCTACGACGTGGATGAGCAGAATGTAGTTTTTGTTGGTGAGAGGAGCTATCAAGTGGGAAGCCGACATGTGAAGCCTCTCCTTTCCTTGTTAGGCGGGTTATCAATGGTTTAAGCTGATGCAGAGATGATGGATGTCCCAGAGATTTTTGGGGAGTTCCTTGATGTTTTTCCCAAGGAGGTTGTGACTCTACCCCCCCGACGTGACATTGAGTTCAGGATATACTTACATCCTGGTGCCCGTCCGATTTCGATGGCCCCTTATCGGATGGAACCTTCGGAGTTGCGGGAGTTGCGGATTCAGATTGACGACCTGATGGAGAAGGGTTTTGTTCAACCCAGTGTGTCGCCATGGGGTGCTCCATTTTTGTTCGTAAAGAAGGCAAATGGTGGTCTCAGGTTATGTATAGACTACCGAAGTTTGAATCAGGTAACGGTCAAGAACCATTACCCCCTTCCAAGGATAGATGATCTTTTCGACCAGCTGAGGGGAGAAGGTTGGTTTTCTAAGATTGATCTATGATCTGGATATCATCAGCTGAGGGTAAAGGACAATGACATCTTGAAGACGGCTTTCAAGTGCAGGTATGGGAACTTCGAGTTTGTAGTGATGCCGTTTGGAGTTACAAATGCACCGGCTGTGTTCATGGGACTTATGAACTTTGTCTTCTGAGAGTTTCTGGACCGGTTCATCATTGTGTTTATTGATGACATCCTGATCTACTCAAGATCAGAGGAGGAACACGTTGAGCATCTCAGGGAAGTCTTGGAAGTCCTTCAACACCACCATCTTTTTGGGAAATTGTCTAAGTGTAAGTTCTTGACGCAAGAAGTACACTTCCTTGGGCACGTAGTGTCTCAGCATGGAGTGTCAGTAGACCCGTCGAAGGTGGAGGCAGTTGTTTCTTGGGTAGAAACCAAGAGCCTGGAAGAAGTTCGTAGTTTCCTGGGGTTAGCAGGTTACTATCGAAGGTTCGTTTCGAAATTCTCTCGAGTTTCTGCTCCATTGACAGCTTTGACTAAGAAGAACCAGGTCTTCCTATGGAGCGAGAAGTTCCAGAAATCTTTCAACTACCTAAAGGAGAAGTTGGTCAGTGCTCCAGTACTCAGGTTTCTAGAGGAAGGGTTGTTGTATGAGGTGTTTTGTGATACTTCTGGCCTTGGTTTGTGGTGCGTCCTGATTCAAAAGAAGGGTGTGATCTGTTATGGGTCTAGGTAGTTGCGCCATCACAAGCGTAAATATGCCACCCATGACCTGAATCTTACAACAGTAGTGTTCTCACTGAAGTTTGTGGTGACATTACCTCTTTGGGGGGAGCTTTGTGGTCTTCTCAGATCACAAGATCTTACATTATATCTTCTCCCAACGTGACCTGAACTTGCGGCAACGAAGATGGGTCGAGTTCCTCCAAGACTATGACTTAGAGATCTCTTAAACTGAAGGTAAGGGAAACGTTGTGGCTAATGCCCTGAGCAGGAAGTCGCATAAGGAAGTGGTTCGGGAATCCACTGATGCTTGGAAAGCGTTGGGAGAGTTGGCCGCCTTGCACTTGGATGCAAGGGTAGAAGGTGTTAGAGGCTGTTTGTTTCAGATGATGGTGTAGTCCTCCTTGTTGCAGCTGGTGGAAGAGTCTCAGTGGGGGGACTCCGAGGCGAAAGTAATGCGGGATCGTGTAGATCAGGGAAACGCTCCAGAAGGATGGTCAGAGGATAGCCGACATCGGATGCTTTTTCATGGAAGGTTGTTTGTTCTGGAGGCGATGTGCGAGGGAGTTATCAGTGAGTTCCATAACTCATCCTTGGAGGTACATCTGGGAGTTTCCAAAATGTACCGAGGCCTGAGGGAACAGTTTTGGTGGCCCGAGGTGAAACGAGCAGTGGCAGAGTTTGTGGCTAAGTTCCTAGCGTGTCAGCAAGTAAAGGCTAAACACCGTGTTTCCAGTGGTTTGTTGCATCTATTAGATGTCCCTGAGTGGAACTGGGATGAAATCTCGATGGACTTCATCACATGACTACCCATAGCTCAGGGTGGTTATGATGCTATTCGGGTGGTGGTGGATCGTCTGACGAAATCAGCTCACTTCTTAGCAGTTAAGGAGTCGGGCCCAGTGAGTACCTTAGCACAGAGGTACATAGATGAGGTGGTGCGTTTTCATGGAGTTCCAAAGACTATCATCTCAGATTGGGATACTCGGTTTACCTCACGAGTCTGGAGGGGGTTATAACATGATTTTGGCACCCATATACGCCTTAGAACTGCTTTCCACCCCCAGACTGACAGGAAGACAGAGCGGACTATCCAGACGTTGGAGGACATGCTGCGAGCATGCGTTCTGGATTTCAGAGGGTCATGGGTACGACACTTTCCTTTAGTAGAGTTTTCCTACAAAAACAGCTTCCACTCTACTATTGGCATGCTGCTGTTTGAGGCTTTGTATGGAAGACCATGTCATTCACCCATTTACTAGGAAGAGGTTGGTGAGACATGTGCTCTTGGGCTAGAGGTAGTGCAGAGCACCATAGAGAAAGTTCAGCTTGTGCGTGAGAGGATGAAAGTGGCTCAGGACTAACATAAGTATTATGCTGATCGTCAGAGGAAGCCTTTGGAGTTTGAGGTTGGAGACCATGTGTTCTTGAAGGTTTCCCCTTGACGGGGGCAGTAGAGGTTTGGGAAAGGGAGAAAGCTCTCACCTAGGTTCATCGAACCTTTTGAGGTGCTGAGGCGAGTCGGCGAGGTGGCATATCAGCTAGCCCTGCCACCTCAGTTGGAGAAGGTTCATGACGTCTTCCATGTTTCCCAGCTACGTCGATACTTACACGACGACTGTCATGTTATCGACTGGGGAGAGTTAGATATAGGAGACGACAGGACCTTCAAGGAATGACCAGTCAGAATCGAGGATTGTAAAGAGAAGGTGCTCTATGGATGAACCATTCCCTTGGTTCGTGTGTTGTGGAGGCATGGAGGCCTCGAGGAGAGCACTCGGGAGTGAGAGGCTCAGATGCATGCTCAGTACCTGGAGTTTTTTTTACTTGTGTTTTCTTTGTTCTTCTGATATTTGTTTTGATTTTATACTTTGTACCTTTGATATATGGAATTCTTGGCTTGTTGGTTATGAGACCTTTTGTTTCCTTGTTCTCTGGAAGTGTGTAACATGCCCGAATGTGTGGGAAAAAGGGAAAAACCTGATCTTTAATCGAGACGCATTAATGCAGATGCGATTGAACCCGTGCAGGTGAGTCAGTGCTGCCTAAAGTGGATAATATCTTGACATAAGAGAAGGAATTTCCCCAAACCACATGTTCGGGTAGTGTGTTGGTTGTGTGGTGTTGGGGGTAGTGCAAGTTGAAAAAAATTGTAATGTATGAAAGTGGGAAGACCCAATTCTTAATCGAGACACATTAATGAGGATGCGATTAAACTCATGCAGGCATGTCAATGCCGCCTAAAGAGGATAATATCTCGACATAGGAGAAGGAATTCCTAACACATATGATTAGGGTTGTTGAATGAGTTCCTGTTATAACGAGGGACTTAGGAGGTATATTTTTGGGTTCCTCTGGGTTGGATTTTGAATTCTCAGGGATGAGAATGTTTTAAGAGGTATCTGATGTAATGGACTGGACCTCTCTGGCCCATTCCTTTATCAAAAAGAGGGTCATGAAGTGTTCTGGAGGGTAAAATGGAATTTTCCCACACTTTTAAGAATTTTGAAACTACACGTCGTGTAGTGTGAGTACACGCCATGTACCCCATCACTGGGTATACCCCATGTTGAAGGTCGTGTCCTTGCTGTGTGAAATAAATGGGTACACACCGTGTACCCCATACTACACGCTGTGTAGTCCCTCCCCGCGTATGCATTACCTTCAAACCGTGTGTTGAACAGTCAACGGTCGTGTACCATGTTGGAGCCGTGTCCTTACTGTGTGAAATAAATGAGTACATGCCATGTAGCCAATACTACACGCTGTGTAGTCCCTCCCCGCGTATGCGTTACCTTCAAACTGTGTGTTGACCAGTCAACGGCCGCATGCCGCGTCGAAGGCCGTGTTGGAAGCCGCATGGTGACCGTGTGAAATGGCCGAGTACACGCCATGTACCATAAAGTACACGCAGTTTAATTTTGTTTTTCTCACCTATAAAAGGAGGGGTCCCCTCCTCCTTTTCAACTCACCCCTATCCTCCCCTTTCCTCTGAGCAGAGCTCTCCCAAGAGACTCAAAGGCTCTTTTTCATTCATAACTTCTTCATCCGAGCTCCAATTTACGATCCGTCAGCGGCCACGGGATCGTAAAGACGAGGCGGAACTTCTAAGCTTGGATCCATTGTCTTTGATTTGGACTTTCCTTTCCAAATTCCACCCGAGGATGTTTTTTAGGGTTTTGACAGAAGTGACGGACGCCGACGAACGTCTTCTAAAGTTGATCCGGGGGAGCATTGTGATCAGAACCTGTTGAGGTAGGGATCTTACCTTCATCTCTCTAAATTGTGCATCATGCGGGGTGGGTATACTCTTGTTTTCATGAGAACTGATTTAACCATTAAATGAAGATAATAACTGGTTAAAGAACGGGGATGAGAAAGTTGTTATGTTTATCTTTATATCCTGTGATATTATGTTGTGAATTGAATAGGCTTATGCCTACTGAAAATCATGGTCGTGGGGGCCTTTGCTTGTGCAATTAAATGTTGCTCTATCTTTCTAGACCATTTTTGTGAATGGAACTTTATTGAATGTGGAATTTGGTTAATCACGTAAAGTTGGATGATTTAAAATTTGGAACCCTTGTGTGATCACCCCGGTTGAACAAAATGGAATAATGAACATGTGGGTGTTGGCTTGGATATGTGGCATGTGATGGGGTGTTTTGTGGGTTGTTGTGGATTGGGTGAGCAGTGAGGCTGCGGTTGGCTTGGTTGTGGTTATGGTGGTTGGCAGTGGGGCTGCAAGGATGGGCTTGAATATGAATGAACTATGGGCTGTGAATAATAAATAAAATGTGGATGGGTAAATTAATGGTGGGGCTTGGTAATGGAATGGAAATAATAATCAATGGGGTTGGTTGGTTAATAAGAGGGACTTGGTTGTGTTTCTTGTGTTTTCCTAACTTTATTTGTAGATGGCAGGGATATGTTTTACAAAAAATTGATATGGTTTGTTGTGGATAGTTGCCCAGTAGTTAAGGAACTAATAAGCTGATTCCATTGAAACATGAAAACCTAAATGGGGTTGGGGTTGTTTGTTGTATGCATGCTTCGTAGTAGCAGTGCAGATGCACGTGCTCAGTTCTCTGATTAGAATCCATAGGTTGGGCTGAGTGTTTGGTATATATATATATATATATATATATATTTATATATATATATATATTTGTATCTTTGTGTTTTATCGCACCCCACCCATGTTGAGTACTTAGTGCTGAACACTCCCATTTCATGGGAGATGGTGTTTTCCCCATAGTTACTAGCTCCTTCCCGCTCCTTCTTCCATAGGCTGTGATGGTTTGAGGTGACCTTACACCCAAGACTCTTTGGGTAGGTTTCAATTGGGGCAGTTTTAGCCCAAGAATCTTCGGGCAGGTTTTACTGTTTCCCAAGAATCTTCGGGATGAGGCCCAGGTGTGTGCGGGCAGGATACGTGGTTATGAGGCCCAGGTGTGTGCGGGTGGGATACGTGGTTGTGAGGCCCAGGTGTGTGTGGGCGGGATATGTGGTTGTGAGGCCCAGGTGTGTGCGGGTGGGATGCATGGTTGTGAGGTCTAGATGTGTGCGGGCGGGATGCGTGGTTGTGAGGCCCAGGTGTGTGCGGTCAGGATATGTGGTTCTTGAGGCCCAGGTGTGTGCGGGCGGGAAGAGTGTGGTAGCATCCGGATGTTCACCGTTAGGAAGAGAAGCTAACTAATGGGAAATGGTGCGGGGTAACCAATACTCTTGTTCTTATATACTATTACCTGTTGTGATTGTGTTTTTGGTGAGTGTGGCTAGTGAGGTTGGGTGGATAAAATTTTTTATTAGGTTTCTTCTGTTGTTCTCATGGAACATTAGGACGTCTCCCCACTTGTGCACGAGAGATTTATGTTTCCCAACTGAGTATACTTGTATACTCACCCAACGTTTACTTTCAGGTTTCTAGGAGGACTACCAGGGCCGTGCGGGACCCTACTAGTCGGGACAGTTGGAGTTGTTGCAGTTGCTGTACTCTTGTTCTTTTGGTATTGTACTTTTGAGATTTCTTGTACTTGTACCTTGTTTCAGAACTATTTAAACATGCATGTGGGATTGGTTTGGGTTTATTTCTATACACTTGTTCTTTTCCTTTTTGTTGGTTGAATTGTCCTATTTCCCAATCTTAAATAATAAAAAGGGTAATGCCTCCCATATTTGTGAAAACTAATACCCTTGGTGCTAGTCGCCACCCTGGGGCCTACTGGAGGCGGGACTCGGGGGTCATTATCTCCCTTTCACCATTGCCAGCTCAAGAGGGGCATCTTTGGTGGGAGGGGGTTGTGAGAGTAACATTAACGTTTTAACTAATTGTGAAATTACATCTCCCAATGTAGCAACATTATTGAAAATTTCTATCAATCATCCATTCATTTGAGTGATATTTTCATCTTCATTTATTATAAAAGTATAAAACATTAACTTTAAAATAGTTTTTATTAATTTTATGATATTTTAAGTTCCTTCCTAGGAAACAAAAATAGTATACCACATCTCATAGTCATTATCAATTTTATAAACTCAATCAAACTCATTAGTTCCTAAACTAAAAAAATAAAATTCATTTATTTTGAATTGAGACCATATTATTATTTTTTAATCATCCATTTTTTTGAAATCTTTTGTAGGAATATCATAATGATTAACAACCTTTAAATAAACCCTTATTCCTTGATTTTTCATATAAATAATCATATGTTATTTCCAACATTCATAATTATCACCATTAATGCAGGGAGAATAGATCATAAACATACCTTCTCAATTATCATTCATTTCAATATGTCTCTTTTTAATCTTTAACTCAGTCTTGTTATATCTAGTAAATATTATTATTTTTTTCACAGGAGTACAAAATTTTAAAGAACTTTAATCGAATAAAATAGAATACTCAATGAATAGATCACAACTATATGTTGATATCAGATAGAATCAAAAGAATTTTCAAGAAGAAAATATACCTCTATATCCCTATATATGATAATGCTTGTTGTGTCATAATGACTATGAAAAAGACATCGACATAATACAGTGGTGAATAGTGTTATCCAAAAACATTGATTGATTTATAATAGCTCTCTTTTTATGTAGATAAAATTTCTTCCTCTCTTAATGATGGTCAAGTGATAGAAATAAAAAATGAAATGAACACAATGACGCATAGTGGTTACATACACAAATAACCTCTAGTCCACTCCACTAATTCTCTACTTCACGATCTTGGTGATTTTCACCAGTAGGTCTTCTTATCTAGAGACCTCTTAATCAAACAACTTAGTGTAGGTAGTTTATACCTTATAATGATTTTATAGGGACTTCTGTTTCATTTATAGGGAACTGAAACTCCACATCTTGTTATAATAAGCTGACATTTCACCATGTATGAGTTTCAGTATCCAAAAATCTAATAAATCAATAAAAATTGATTTTATTGAGAAAATAGTATTTAAATTATAATTTCAACAAAAAATGATAGATTTATTTAGATCTTTAGTAATGCATATTAAAAAATAGATCTTCAACATTTCATAGTATTTCTCCAAACTGTAATTGAGAAAACATCAGACTGGTGTGTAAACATGCATGTATCTAATGTGTGTCATTGAAAAATTATTCTTCTTTCTTGTAGAAGAATATTTAATAATAAGATTCTATAGTAGCGACTACAAAATTATTGAGTCAATCATATATATATATAAATATATGTCTCCAAAGTGTATGTCTGAAGGCAATGACACACATTTCGTTTTCAAACACCAACTTTCCTTATGTATATTTCTGTTGTGTCTCTCATCTCTCTTTTTCTGATGAGGATTTTCATGATATTTATACTATAGATTGAATAGATCTTGGTCAAAATAGCTCCAAAAATATCACAAAATAAATCATAAATATTTGAATTCAAAATCATTCAAGAGATTAATAACTTACCTTAATAATAGAAATGATATATTATATTGAATTCAAGACACTAAATCAATCATAAAATATCTTTGAATAGATATTTACTTCTAGAAAAACCATTGTAAAAATCACAGATAAATTCATGAATTTAACACTTTGTTATTGAACAGTCATACAAAGGGTTCCTATGTATAATGAAAAAAAATCCAAACGTAGGGTTTCTTCATGTGATGACAAAATCTAAATTTAGGGTTGACAATGTATGGTTGTTTACAAATCTAGGGTTGATGATTTATTTTTTTTATAAACATAGTTTTGATAAACAACACTTTACATTTCTCAAAAGTAGGGTTTCTTCCAAACATATGGTATATGTTCCATATTCTTTCTTCCAAACATAGGGTTTCCAACCCTTAAGTTACACTTACAAATTTAGGGTGTGAACAATGTTTCTAAAATACATTAAAAACACATCCATAATACATTAATTACATATCTATTTGATGCATTGAATATTAATTTAATGTCTTATTACATATTGTTCATTTTTATGCATTGATTTAATGTAATAATGCCTTAAAGTATTTGTTGAATTAATAAGGTTATAGAAGTTCCCTAAAATGATGAGAACCTTGAAGTACTATGACAATATTCTTAATATAGTTATGTGGTTGGAAAATATACTATTATGGGACACATAGAATTTAGACCCTCAGGTGCGAGTTCTCATAAGAAGATGATGCTTCTTCTCAAGATGTTCATACTTAGTAATCACCAATATCTGAGATTATGAGAATTGACCCGAAAGTATGAATTTTTCATATTTTCATGTCATCAAATATTCATATATGTGAACATGTGTAATTGACCTTAGAAATTAAGACTATTGTTAATGTATGTCCTGACTTGTGTACATAGATTTACTAACCAAAACCATAACTCCATATGTTGGTGGGAAGTAGGGTATGTTGGGTATATCATGATTGGCATGCCATTAATGGAAAATTCACCAAAAGATTTTTACCTTCCATATTTTTGGAAGTTGATATCTCAAAACATTGATTATAATAGAACCATCACATTAAATTCCATGGTCATGGTGTAACTATATGTTTATTTCAGATAGTCAAAGAAAGATGTATCAACTAAATAGGTTGATGACACCATCATGCAACTTACTTTATTATATATTGTGGAAAATGGTTTAAATTACATAGTGAGAATTTATATGTGGTTATCTAGGTTGCGGCATTAGGTTTTTTCTGTTTGGTAACATCACCCATTTCTAGAAATTAATCTTAGAATTTAGGCAAGCTTGTCAAACGCCAATGTAAAATAATTATAGAGGGTAACACACTAAGTGTTTTTGTTGATCTCATTTAAATTATTTTTGAGTTTTATTAATTGAATAAATATTATTCCCATGTATGAGGAATAATTTTATTCAACTTATATAGATCAATTAAATTAAATAAATATTTATTCACTGACATGTGAATAAAATATGTTTATTTATTTTATTGAATATTTAAAAAATATTTTTTCCCTGGTATGTGAAAGGAATATTTATTTATAAATAAAATTTTTATCTGGGTGTTAATTAAATGAAAGAGGATTTCTAACATACCAATACGATGTCTAGTGACAAATATTAATTAACAAGATGTTTGAACAATATTTATTGTTTTGAAAGTTAGAACACACCAAATAATAATAATAATAATAATAATAATATGTGGAATGAGATTCATTAAATGTAATAAATGTTATTTAATGGAAGACATGCAATTAAATAATATTTTATCCTAAATCCTAACTCTATAAATAGACAGATATGTCTATTGTGTAATGCATTCAAAAATTGAGAATAGAGAATTATTGTTCACAAAAAATTCTATGTCAAATCCTCATTCTCTCTCTCTCAAGAACAAGAAGCACAAGGGATATTTATTCAAGATTGAAGAAAGAGAGGTCAAGAATGAACAATGCAAGACATTTTACTCACCACACTAGCACCCAGAGATCGATTGGTGTTGTTAAGTGATCATAGGAGCATGTGTGGATCGTCACAATAAGGATTATATCCTTGGATCCTAACAATGAAACAAAGGTAATCTGAAAGGGAATTTTTAGATGATCAAAATTCCATAACTAGGAATTTTCCTAAGAACATGTATTTGTTTCTTAAAATATTAAATAAATTAATTTTAAATTTAACATGCTAGATCCTCATTCTTGGTTTTAGACAACGATCGTTAAAATAAATTATAAAATATTTCCCAACACCACACACTTCTGTTGTACCTAGAACCAATAGTATTCCCCATAATTTCACGTCAATGTGAGTCAATTTTCTATGTTTTTGATAGTTACATTCATATTTTAGTGTTTTAAAACATTAAAAATGCGTTTATGGGAATCCTGGGAAAACCATAACGCGGAATGATGTTTTATCAGTTTCTATATTTCAAAAATAAATATACGGTCGTTTTCCTCTCATTTTATTACAACCAAACATCATTATATTTATTTTGACCCCCAAAAACATAGTTTTTAAGCCTTTTGTTCCTTTAAAAATAGTTTAATTAGCGTCTTAAACACTTAAAATTTGTTTATAGGAATCCTAAAAAAACTATAACTCTAAATTATGTGATGTTAGTTCCTACATTTTAAAAATAAGTATACAATCATTTTACTTTAATTTCATGGTAATACAACATCATTTTTCTAGTTTTCACCCTATGACACACATTTTTAAAGGCTTTTGTACTTTGAGAAAGTATTTATTGAGTCTTCCCAACCATAACACATGTTGGATTAATGTGTTTTCTATACGTAAATATAAAATATAACTCAATGATGTTTGTCCCATGATTTCACATCAATATGTGGGTATTTTCTAAGATTTTTACCATTACACGCATGTTTTATTATTTCAAGTCAATGCATCTTGATATGTTACTTGAATATCTATGAGGCACTTTTAAATTTTTTAAATTTAAAAGGAATAAAACTTTTTCATGATTTTTCACTGTAATTTTTTTTGATGATATTTTCCATTCTCATTTTCCCATGAACCATGAGTTATATTCATGACTCCAAATACTTATGAGCATTAAAGTGATACTTCTATTTATCATGCTCATTAATCAATGATACAATTAAATTTTTAAATATGTTCTTATCAATATGAATTAAATCACGATTATGAAGTCTCAAATTAAACTCTCAATTGGGATGTTCGAAAGATATACCCTTTTTATTCCATTGTCGTGTTCTAGATGCTTTAGATAATATACCTCATACCCTTTTACCCATTCCTTAAATTAATTAAATTTTCTATATTCTTTATTGACAATCATTAATTGTTCCAAGATTTTTAAACCAGTTAACACCTTCTATGGATTTATCAATTCAATATCTTCATTTAATTATTTCTTATTAAACATGAATTTATGACAAGCATCATGAAATCGATGATGATGCATAAAAAACCATTTTCTACTATGAGTTAATCATTGAGGTTAAAAATTAAAAACTGGAGACGATAAACCATTATGAGTGTTCCAACTATATAAATTTCTGGCTCCAGGAAAGTCACTAATTTTACACATTAAAGATGTATGCATTTTGAATAATTTTCTAATTGAAGCATCATAAGTTTCCATTACATCATCCCATAATTATCACAATTTCTCAATTTTAGGTTGAATGTATAGATAAATGTAATTTCTTGGCATTTTATTTTCAACAATAATACAAAAAAAATTTATATAAGTCTTCTTCATACACATCCATTAAGGTATATTATAAGGGATCAAAAAAATAAGTCAAATTATAAAATTAGTACTTAATATACCAAAAGAATTAAAACCATCAGAAGATAATACCAAGAATAAATTCATAAGATCCAAAGAAAAATGTAGATATAATGAATCAAAAAATTTACATGATATTTAATCTTGTGTAAGTCTCATAAATCCATCACTACTATCATGATCATTCCATGTCATGTCATATGTAGTCTTAGGTGGAACAAATAATATTTTCAAGTGTGGTTTCAGAGGAAATTAATACAATACCTTTACATGAGTTTTCTCCTTCAATTTATTCCTATGGTTTCATTAATTTATACCCTAATTGTTGTTCAATAACTTCCTTTTTCTCGTATAACATCTTATGCATTCTTCTTTATCAGACTCTTCTTGTAATGACCCAAACTTTTATTACAAAAAATTTATCTTGATCTAATTAAATGTATTATTATGTAAAATTATTATATGAAACATATTCAATTATTTGGATTTATGTTTTTGGATTGTAAAATAATGTTAATAATTGTTACCATTGCTAATATAGTCGTTGAAGAGTGATCACATTGTTAGTATAAATATAGGGCTTTAACAAATCCAATTTACTCAGACAAAGGAAGCGATGACCTCATCCAGTAGAATTTATCTGTAGGAATCCCATTTTTCAGAGCTCGGAAAGGAGGTGGCATCACTGGGCTTCATTCTTGACCAATCCCAAGCTGAACTTAAACATGTTAAGCTTGAACAGAACTGCCCATAGGAGAAGTGAAAGTTAATAGAGATTACCACTCGAGCGATGTTATCGGAGCCACCCTAAGAGTTTTTTACCCTTGATCACCTTACCCTTAGGTCTTATGCAGGTGTTTTAAGGGTTATTTAACAAGACACTAGCACTATTATTATGTGCATTATTTCTTTATAGAGAATATACATTCATTTTTTTAAAAGGTTGGGGCCGAAGC
Source organism: Viscum album (assembly GCA_963277665.1). Lineage (NCBI taxonomy): Eukaryota > Viridiplantae > Streptophyta > Magnoliopsida > Santalales > Viscaceae > Viscum > Viscum album. Next base: position 1,995,091,718 of record OY728143.1, on the reverse strand, counting down.
CTCATTTTATTATTCAAGAAAATCAAAGACCTCTTTTAACTGGGTAGAGGGAGACCCATTACATAGCCCAAAGTCCCAGTGGGCTTGTAGCCCATTGCATAGCTCATAGGCCCAATTTTTTGGCCCAATTTCCATTCTGTGAATAATAACCCGGCTGCTATAGTACCCACACAGTACCGCCATTACTACAGTTCCCTGCTGCTGCTACAGTACCCGCCGATCTACAGTACCGCCGCTGCTACAGTACCACTATAGTACTGCTACAGTACCTGCACCCAATGGGTTTTGAACCCCCATTTTATTATTGTTACTTTGTAAATAGTTTTTAAAGAACAAATAATATTTTTAGTAAATATTCAATTAGAAAATCTATTTCGATGAATTAATATATTTTTGAATTAAATAACATTTTAATAAAATATTATTACTAATTTAATTTTTATTAAATATAAATGATCATATAATTTTTTATGAATACAATTGTAATTTTTATTAAGGTTTAAAAGTTGTTTATGTAAAACCCATGAATTTTCGATAAATGTCAGTTTTTTTTAAAATTAAAAATTCACATATTAATAAAATTATTTATACAAAAATAATATTATTTTTGGAATCAGGACTTCAAAATTATCTAGTGGTGAATTTTTCATAATCTTATGAGATAGTCAAATTTTTGGGTAAAAATTAAATACCGTTTAAATATATAATGTATTTTATGACATTATAAGGACCCAATAGTGTTTTAATAAAATACTATAAAAAGGTTTTTCAGAAAATATATGTTTTACCTTTAAAATAATGTGATTTATTTATTTTTTTGATTAATTTTATATGATGCCTTAGTAGACCCACTAACACTTATAAATCATTTTAACTTTTAAAATGATTTCCTTGAGAGTGTGACTCAATTTCACATAAGAAAGCCTAATATTTTAATAAGTTCATCCATTGTCCTTATAAAATAGTTTTTTCCAATCATGTATGAAAAAAACCATGGGTTGGTTTGGGGTTTTGATTATTTTAAAGTGTGGTATCCAAAACCTAAATAATAATGAATTCCCTCCCCTTTCCTATATAAACCCACTCAATCTCCTATTCCTCTTCACTCAAACCATTTGGATCTCGACAAAAATATGAACTCTTCTCTCTATAATCCTAAAAAGGCACCCCAATCTCCCAATAATCCACTCTCAAGCCTCTCCCAATCCTTTGGGATCACACTTCCAAGTAAGGGATTTTTCCTTTCTCAGTTTTGTACAAATTTATTTATGTTGTTATACCCTTTTATTTTCAATTTAAAATGTCGGGATATGATTTCACACCTCCCCCATACTACCCAACTTATTTTTGAATGATGAGATACCACTTTCTCTCTCATTAATACCTCCCATGTACACCCGTTACCATGCTGAAATTTCATAAGGAATTTCTCTCTTCTCATTAACATTCTAGAAATTATTTTATATTATGCATATAAATTCCATTACATATGTTGAAATAATATGTTAAATTACACCCTTAAAATACATTTCATGTATAAATAATGAGAGGACCCATTCTCTCTCATAAACCCATTTTACAATTTCAATTTGACGTCGTTAGGCTGCCGAAGATACACCAAAATTTCCATGCCAAAATCATCGTGTAAGTGAATACCATTCCCATTTCCCTATCAAGGGTATTCACATTTATGAACATGTACATGCTAATTTGGGACTTAAATTTATTTATTCTACATATCTTATTCATGGAATAAATTGTGATGTTTAATAAATCTACATTGTATAATCTATGTAGCACACTTATGCATGAAATGAAATGATTAAGAAGGGTGCACCCTGATAGAACTCCAATGAATTGGGTAAATATTAGTATCATGATATGTCAAGTGAAATGAGGTTTTACACATGATAATTAAAGTTCAATTAGGGTTTACTCATGCTCCATGTGTAATGATCCTTAAATCCTGCTAATATCATGTTAAATATTGTTGACACATTTCCATGTTATGATAATCAAGCTATATCATGCATTTATGTTCTTGTTTCTCTTATGCTCTATTGATATTCATAATGCTTAACATGTATTATATTCTTCATTTTATGCGTTTTTTTACTCTCTTATTGGGCTTTATAGTTGACCATTTTAACATGTATGTCCTCAGGTTATCCCATGCAATGCTATGTATGAGGGAATGTTGTGGTCATATAAAGGAAGTTTTCAAAAAAGATGTAGTTTTTTTTGTCTTAAGTTGTCAAGTAATATCCCTAATTTCCCATGAAAATATAGCTCTAGATCCTTAGAGTTCTCTTAAGTTCATTTCTATGTAATAAATCATATTTAAGTGTGTAATAGAGATTAGGTTTGTTATAGTCGGTATCAAAGGATAGGTTTAATTATTTTTTGGATTAGGTTTAGAAAACCATAGTAAAAGCCTTAGGGATAAGACTAAGTATAATAAAAACATCCCTAAATTTTGGTGAGTATTGAGTAAGTGGTTTATCAAGAAAATACACCCCTGTTTGGATACGACTAGGTAGAGGTGGCTTTGACACAAATATATCTTGGGGTAAAACCCAAAAACACCCCTTTGAGCTAGACTCAAACGGGAAATGATGAAAAAAAATAGGCATTGCTTCACTCTTGGTTATGACACTACCGAGGGAGATGCATTGGTAAATTAATAAGATTAGTATGAACCATTATTAAGGGAATTAAAAAAAAATTCCCTAAGAAAATATGTTAGGATGTAGATCATGGATAACATAGATAAGTTAATGAAATAAATATAATTTATAAGTTATCCCTTTTGTCATTAGATTACCCCTTATGTGTTACACCTAAATTTCCTTTTATTCAAACCAATGGATGGTAATTAGAGGAATCAGGCTAACAACCGATGCAAAGATCAATGTGACAATTGTTTTAATGAGATGCCCAATCTGATGGGATCTCGAATCACAAACTTTGTCAGGATAAACTCATAGTTAAATCATTTTTTGAATATAAACATGCGTCAAGAGGAACATTCAACCCCCCACCCCTAAGAAAGAACAATCCAAAATAAAGAGCTTCACAAGAGAAAGAACTCTAAATTTTAATGGATCATTTGATACCTCAATCGTCAAACAATGGATCAACTCTATTGAGAATATCTTCTCCATACTTCAATGTTCTAAAGAAGATAAGGTACTTCCAGATGCTTATTGTATAGAGGGTGAAACTAATCAATGGTGTATATTGATCAAAAATACAAAGCCCGAGGAGGAGAATGAGGTGTTGGAATAGATGGATTTCCTAAAAATGTTTTTTGATAAATATTTTCATCGCACCCACCGACTTAAGATGGAAAGGGACTTCCTTGACCTCAAGAAAAAATACGACGAATCCTTCAGAGTGTACATAGAAAACTTCACAAGGATTGCACAATATGCCTCTGGGTTTTTTGTTACCCCCAAATTCAAGTTTTACCAATTCTATAGTTGGATAAAACCTAGCCTACATAAATCCCTATAGATCCATGACTTCGAGAGCTGTGAGGAAATTTTACAATGTTCCCTCAAAGTCAAAATAGATATTAGAGAATCTCAAGGGTATCATGTGGATAAGAAGCATAAGGTGGACATTAAATCTGGCAGTCTGATGGATAAATCCAATGGTACTAAGAAATTCCAGCACCCCACTTTCCAATGGTGTGGAAAGAAGCACCCCAAAAATTTCCTGAAGGGGATGAGGAAATGATTTAGGTGTAGAAGAGAAGGGAACTTAGCTACTAACTACTGACAAGAAAAACCCACTACTGGATCATAGGAGTGAAACACTCCGTTCGACCCCCAACACACTTTTCATTGCTTCAACTGAAAAGAACAAGGAAACATTGCAAAATAGTGCCCTAAGCCAAGGGTTTTTGGAGGAAACCAACAACCTCCAAGGTAGCAAGCATGAGATTTTTCCACCACTACCACTGAAGAGAACCCTGACAATGAAGTGGTGATAGGTATGCTAGTAATTTATTCAAGAATAGAGAATGTTCTTTTTTATTGTGGTTCTAAACATTCTTTTATATCCTGAAAGTTTAGTAGAACAATCCCACCATCACCACAAATTTTGGAAGTAGAGATGTTAGTAAGAATAGAAAATGGGGTAATTATTTCAGTCCATGAATATAACTCCTTCCCTATCACAATTTGTGTATTGAACATTTCGGCGAACCTCTTTATACTCCCTCTAGTGGGATTTGATAAAATTGTTGTCATGGATTGGATTTCACTATATAGGGCCAACACAAATTTATGTGAGAGGGAAATCACTCTCCATATAGAGAATCGACCCCCGATTCTATACAAGTGCAAGGAGGAGGATGAATCTTCTTTAGAACCATCATCTCAAGAATGGATATTACAACCCTATGAGCATGCATTTCTTACACAGATGATTGAGTCTAAGGAAGAAACCATCCTTGAAGACATTCCTTTTGTGAGGGAATTCATTGAAGTGTTTCCTGAAGAATTTCCTGGTCTTCCTCCTTGAAGAGATGTTGAATTCTCGATTGATTTTATACCCGGGGTGTTGCCAAATCCAAGAATCTATACAGAATGGCTGTTGTGGAGCTTGAGGAGCTGAAGAAACAACTACAAGAGAATCTGGATAAAGGGTTTATATGCCCAAGTGCATCACCATTGGGTGCACAAGTTCTCTTCATCAAGAAGAAGGATGGGTCAATGCGCCTTTGCATTGATTATTGTGAGCTCAACAAAATCACGACAAAGAACAAGTATCCTGTGCTCCGAATTGATGACTTGTTCAAATAGTTATGTGGATAACAATACTTCTCTAAGGTGGATTTGCAGTAAGGCTATTACCAAGTAATGGTGAAGAAGGAGGATATCCCTAAGACTACTTTTCGTACAATGTATGAGCACTATGAATTCAAAGTATTGTATTTCAGACTCACTAATTCTCTATAAATCTTCATGGACACGATGAATAAAGTCTTTTGAGATTACCTCGACAAATTTGTGGTAGTCTTTATATAAGATACTCTAATATACTCCAAAAACATGGAGAAACACGAGGAGAATCTAATCCATGTACTAGAGACTTTGCAAAAGGAGAAGCTCTATAAACCTTATAACAAGTGTGATTTCTAGTTGAAGGATGTCTCATTCTTGGGTTATATCATCATAAGAAATGAGATATTTGTGGATCCTTCCAAGAAATCCGTAATTGAGGTATGGATGAGGCCAACATCAGTGACAGATATCCGGAGCTTCTTGGGGTTAGCTGGATACACTACAGCAAAATGAGGATTTAATGACGGTTTATTTTTCCATTTCGCGGTGGTTTAAACCGCCGCTAAATCGATTGGCGGCGGTTTTGAAAAATCGCCGCTAAATTGGGCATCGAGAAACTATTCATGGTGGTTTTCAAAACTGTCATAGAACGTTTCGCGACGGTTTTTTAGCGGTGGTTTTTTGTATTTTTTAATTAATTAATTAATTAATTAATGATTTTATTTATTTTATTTAGTTCGTATTTATTTTATTTATTTATTTCATAGTTATTTTATTTATTTATTTAATATCTTATTTATTTGTTTCGTATTTTATTTATTTATTTCGTATTTATTTTATTTATTTCATTTAATTCGCATTACTCTATTTACTTTATCCATGCATGCATGCTCATTCCCATGCACATGCCTATGCACATGCACATGCACGTGCCCATGCAATATAAAGAAATACTGCGTTTGGTGAGATTTGAACCCCTAACCTCTTGCATATTTTCCAAAGACTTTACCACTCCAGCAACCTCGTCATGTGGTTAATAAACAGAATTTAATATACTTATATATACTAATTGAAAAAATAAATAATATATAATAATACATAATAAATAATAATAAACAATAATAAATAATAATAAATAATAATAAAAAATAAAAAATAAAAAATAATAATAAAAAATAAATAATAATAAACAAATATCAAATAAAAAAAATAATAAAATAAATAATAATAAATAACAATAAATAATAATAAATAATAATAAATAATAATAAATAATAAATAACAAACTATATATAATAATAAATAAAAAATAAAAAATAATAAAAAATAAAAAATAATAAAAAATAATAAAAAATAAAAAATAAAAAATAAAAAATAAAAAATAAAAAATAAAAAATAGAAAATAAAAAATAAAAAATAAATAAAAAATAAAAAATAAAAAATAAAAAATAAAAAATAAAAAATAATAATAAATATCAATAAATAATAAATAATAATAAATAATAAATAATAATAAATAATAAATAATAATAAATAATAAATAATAAATAATAAATAATAATAAATAATAATAATAAATAATAATAAATAATAAATAATAAATAAAAAATAAAAAATAATAATTAATAAATAATAAATAACAAATAACAAATAACAAATAACAAATAACAAATAATAAATAATAAATAATAAATAAAAAATAATAAAAAATAATAAAAAATAATAAATAATAATAAATAATAATAAGCATATAATAAATAATAAATAATAAATAATAAATAATAATAAATAATAATAAATAATAATAAATAATAAATAATAAATAATAATAAATAATAATAAATAATAAATAATAATAAATAATAATAAATAATAAATAACAAACAATAAATAATAATAAATAATAAATAATAAATAATAAATAATAATAAATAATAATAAATAATAAATAATAATAAATAATAATAAATAATAATAAATAATAAATAATAAACAATAAATGATAATAAATAATAAATAATAAACAATAAACAATAAATAATAATAAATAATAAATAATAAATACTAATTAATAAAAAATAAAAAATAAAAAATAAAAAATAAGAAATAAGAAATAAGAAATAAGAAATAAGAAATAAGAAATAAGAAATTATAAATAATAAATAACAGTAAATAAAAAATAAAAAATAAAAAATAAAAAATAAAAAATAAAAAATAAAAAATAAAAAATAAAAAATAAAAAATAGTAAATAGTAAATAAAAATAAATAACACATAATTAATAATTATTATTAAATAAATAATATATAATAAATAATAATAAATAAATAATAATAAATAATAAATAATAAATAATAAATAATAAATAATAAATAATAAATAATAAATAATAAATAATAAATAATAAATAATAAATAATATATAATATATAATATATAATATATAATATATAATATATAATAAATAAAATATTATTATTAATAATAATAAATAATATATAATAAATAATAAATAACCAGTAACAAATATTATTATTATTAATAATAAATAATAAATAATAAATAATAAATAAAATAAAATAAATAATAAATAATAAATAATAAATAATAAATAATAAATAATAAATAATAAATAATAAATAATAAATAATAAATAATAAATAATAAATAATAAATAATAAATAATAAATAATAAATAAATATAAATAATAAATAAATATAAATAATAAATACTAAATAACCAGTAACAAATAATAGATAATAAATAAATTAAAGTATATTATAAATAATAAATAATAAATGAAACACATGAAAAAGTATGAAAAGGCGTGATAAGGGATGAAAAATTATGAAAACGCATGAAAACAGATGGAGAAGCATGAAAAAGGAAGCATTGGAAAGCATGAGAACTCATGAAACTCATGAAAACTCTGGAAAACCCCATAAGAATTCAACATAATCATCATAATAACCCACAAAAAACCATTGATAAAGATAACAAGTCATGGAAAACCAAATAAACAGTAATAAATGGAGCAACCGTTAAAACCCGTCAAAACGGTCATAAAGTGACAAAAACATTGGACTCACATTAACAGAGATAATTTATGATCCGAGAGTCTGTTCCAGATCTGCGACCAGTCAAATCGAAGATCCTAAAACGATCTTCGAGCTGATAGGTGAAAGAGATTGATTGGACTGGCGAATCATAAGTTACGACCATTTAAAAAAACTGACGGGGAATGGGTGCTAGAAACGAGGCATCGAAAAACATAACAAACCCGATACCCACTAAAAAGTCCATAACTAATGATCTAGGAGTCCATGTGGGTGCTACGAACAGTAAAACTAAATATCATGGAATGAACTACGATCTGGAAGGTGTAGGAGTTCGAACTGACATGCAGATCGAAAGTTCGGTATGTTTCAAGACAAGTTCGATGGGACATCGGTGATGAAAATGGGGTTTCAGAGGCCTTTGGAGGGGTTTTTAGGATCAAAAAATATGAAAAAAGCTTGCTTTTGTCGAACTGGTGTGTAACTCTCTTCGCTGGATTCGATTTGATATGTGATAGAGCCCAAACAGACACCCAGAGTGAAAGTTATGGCCGTTTGAAGTTGGAGAACTTTTTTTAAATTTCTTATAACTCTAATATCTTCTGCACCTTAGACAGTCTCACGATTTTGATTATACGTGCCTCTATATCTCTTCATGAGATTCTATTTGACTGGTCATAGCGCTCGAACAGATGCTTGGATCAAAAGTTATGTCCGTTTTAGTGATTTCAGGGTTTCTTATGTTTCTTTATTTTTTCCTTTCATTTAGCGGCGGTTTTACCCAAATCGCCGCTATTTCATGGCGGTTTTACCCAAACCGCCACTATTTCACGGCGGTTTTTTAAAAAACCGCCGCTAATCCTTGAAAATTTTGAAAAACAATTTAAAAAAAAAATTTAAAAAAATTAAAACATTTTATGGCGGTTTTTAAACCACCTCGAAAAAACCGCCGCGAAATAGCGGCCCAAAAAACATTTAGTGGCGGTTTTTAAAATCACTGTGAAAAAACTGCCGTGAAATGACCGTTTTCCTGTAGTGATATTATCACCGATTTGTGAGAAATTTATCATGATGGTAAAACCCTCTTACCAAGATGACTCGGAATGGATTCAAGTTTTCATGGAGTGATGAATACGAAGATAGCTTCAAGGAGTTAAAAAGGAGGCTTATCACTATTCCCGTACTCATACTACCCAAAAGTGGATAACTTTTTGTGGTATTTAGTTATGCTTTGAAGAAGGTCATGGGTTGTGTGTTGATGCAAAATGACAAATTCATTACCTATGCTTCAAGGAAATTGAAAGTTCACGAGAAAAACTATCCAAAACATGATGTTGAGTTGGCTGCAGTAATCTTCACTTTGAATATTTTGCGACGTTATCTATTTGGGGAGAAGTGTGAAATATATACGGATCAAAAAATCCTTAAGTATATATTCACACAAAAAGAGTTGAATATGTGCCAACGAAGATGGTTAGAGCTGATCAAAGACTACGACTTCTCAATCCATTACCACCCTGGGAAAGTGAACAAGGTGGTTGATTCTCTAAGTAGAAAGGACCGAACAAATCTATCATTGATGATAATGGAAAAGGATCCAATATTCTTAGATTTGATTAATATAGAAATGGGAATCATAAATAATGGAACATAATCAATCATTCCAAAAATGATTGCTCAACCATCTCTTTTGGAAAGGTTAAAGGATGCTCAAAAGGATGATGTGGGAATTCAGAAGAAAGTGGAAACTATTAAAAAAGGGAAATCCTTAGAGTTCAATGTTATTGAAGATGGAACTATGAGATTTAGGTCAAGACTATGTGTTCCATACATTATAAAGATAAAGATATAAATTTTGGATGATGCACATAATTTAAATTTCTCCATTCACCCAGAAGACACAAAGATGTATCGAGATCTCAGAGATCATTTTTGGTGGGATAACATGTAGAAGGAGATCACTAATTATACATTAAAGTACCTGGTATGTCAGTAAGTTAAGGCTGAGAGGCAGAATTCTAAGGGGATGTTGTAACCATTATCCATACCAATATGGAAATGGGAGAACATCACCATGGAATTTTTCACCGAACATCTGAAAACATCCAAAGGAAATAATGTTATCTAGGTTGTTTTAGATTATCTTACAAAGACTATACACTTGATTTCAATTCGAGAGGATTTCTCATTAGATCAAATGGAATAGATATATATCAGAGAAGTGGTAAGGCTGCATGAAATACCACTATCTATTGTATTTTATCGATATCCAAGATTCAACTCTAGGTTTTGGAAGAGTCTTTAACATACTCTGAATACTGAGCTAAACTTTAGTATGACTTATCATCCTCAAACTGATGGCCAGTCTGAGTAAACTATCCAAACACTAGAGGACATTTTGAGAGAATTCTCAATGAACTTTAAGGAAGATGGGATCAACATATTCCTCTAGTTGAGTTCTCTTACAATAAAAGTTTCCACTCAAGTATCCAAATGGATCCTTATGAAGCCCTGTATTTGAAGAGGTGCAGAACACCATATTGTTGGGATAATGTTGGGGAGAAAAAACTCTTAGGTCCAAAAATGGTCTAGGAAATGGTGGAGAAGGTTAAGACCATCCAAAAGAAAATTAAAGATACTCAGAGTCAACAAAAGAGCTATGCTGATAATTGTCGACGAGACCTAGAGTTTGATGTTGGAGACATGGTATTCCTCTGTATATCATCATGAAAGAGAGGTATGATATTTGGGAAGAAGGGAAAGTTTAGTTCAAGGTACATTGGACCTTTTGAGATCCTTGATCACATTGGAGAAGTGTCCTATCAACTAGCACTCCCACTGAACCTATGTCAAGTACATGATGTATTCTATGTATCAATATTGAGGAAGTACATACCTAAACCATTGCATGTAATCAATCCAGAGGTGGTACCATTATAGAATGACATCTCCTATGAAAAAAAAATCCGATGAAGATCTTACATTGTAGAGAAAATGTTCTACAAAATAAGACAATGCCCCTCATTAATGTATTGTGAAAAAAAAACACATGTTTGAAGAATAAAGGTGGGAATTCGAAGAAGTGATGAATCAGAGTTACCCGCACCTGTTTTAGTGTGGAAAAAAGAAATTTCAAGGGAGAAATTTATTAAGGGGGGAAGATTATAATGACCTAAATATTTATTAATGAAAATTCCTCTTGATTTAATTAAATGTATTATTATGTAAAATGGTTATATAAAACATATGAACTTCTTTGGTTTTATGTTTTTGGATTTTAAAATACTACTAAGAATTGTTACCATTGCTAATATAATTGTTGAACATTGACCACATGATTAGTATAAATATAGGGCTTTAACAAGTCCAATTTACTCAGAAAAAGGAAGCAATGGCCTCATCCAGTATAATTGATCAGTACGAAGCCCATTTGTCAAAGCTCAGAAAGGAGGTGGTGTCACTGGGCTTCACTCATGACTAAGAACAAGCCGATCTTTAACACATTATGCTTGAACGAAACTGCATACGGGAGAAGTGGAAGTTAACAGAGATTACCACCAGAGTGATGTTATCCAAGCCACCCCAAGAGTCTGTCACCATCACACACCTTACCTTTAGGTCTTATGCGGGTGTTTTAAGGAGTTATGTAATAATATGTTAGCACTATGATTCTGTTCTTTATTTTTGTATATAGAATATACATTCATTTTATTATTGTTACTTTGTAAATAGTTTTTAAAGCACAAATAGTATTTTTAGTTAATATTCAATTAGAAAATATATTTTGATGAATTAATTGATTTTTGAATTAATTTTTTTTTAAAAAATATTATTACTAAATTAATTTTTATTAAATATAAATGATATTATAATTTTTTATGAATAAAATAGTAATTTTTATTATGGTTTGAAAGCCATTTTTTTGTCAAAACCCCTTAATTTTTGATAAATGTCAGTTTTTATTTTAAAAGTAAAAATTCAGATATTTAGAAAATTATTTAGATAAAATGAATATTATTTTTGGAATTAGGACGTTGAAATTATCTAATGGTGACTTTTTTCACAATCTTCCGAGACATTCCAAATTTTAGGTAAAAATTAAATATAGTTTAAATATATAATGTGTTTTAGGACATCATAATGACCCAATAGTGATGAAATAAAATACTATAAAAAGTATTTTCGGACAATATATGTTTTACCTTTAAAATAATGTGATTTTAGATTTTTTTGATTAATTTCATGGTGCCTTAGTGGACCCTCCAAGACTTATAAAAAATTTTAACATTTAACTTGATTTCCTTGAGAGTGTGACTAACCTCCACATAAGCAATACTAATATTTAAACAAGTTCATAAATTGGATTTGTAAAATATTTTTTTTTCACTACCCTTTGGAAAAAACCATGTGAAAAAACAAGGGGTTGGTTTGTGGTTTTGATTAGTTTAATGCATCATGTCCAAAATCTAAATAATAAAGAATTCCATCCCCTTTCCTATATAAACCCACTCAATATACTATTACTATTCACTAAAACCAATTGGATCTTAACAAAAATCTTTCCTAATCTCTATAAAATCCTCCCAAGGCGGCCTAATCTCCCAAGAAGGCTATCTCAAGCCTCTCCCAAGCCTTTGGGATCACACTTCCAAGTAAGGTATTTCTTCCTTTCTCTTTTTTTCAAAATTATTTATGTTGTTATACCCTTTTGTTTTTAATTAAAAATGTTGGGGTATGATTTGGAACCTCCACCATACTTATCTACTTATGTTTTAATGTTGAGAGACCTCTTTTTCTCTCATTAATACCTCCAATATACACATGTTTCCATGCCGTAATTCCGTAAGAAATTTATCTCTTCTCATTTACATTCAAGAAATTATTTTATATTATGAATCTAAATTACATTAAATATGATGGTATATTATGTTCCATGACTCCATTAATATCTATTTCATGTATAAATTATGAGAGACCCATTTCTCTCTCATCAACCCATTTTATGATTTCTATTTGATGTCGTTATGCTACTGAAGTTACACCAAAATTTCCATGCCAAAATCATCCTGTGAGTGAATACCATAGCCATTTCTCTATCAAGGTATTCACCTTTATGAACATGTACTTGTTGATTTATGACTTACCTTTTTTTATTCCACACATCTTATTCATAGAATAAATTGGGATGTTTAATTAATCCATGTTGTATGATCTATGTGGCACACTTATGCATGAAATGAAATGATTAAGAAAGGTGCGCCCTGATAGCACTCCAATGCATTTGGTAAAGAATAATATCATGATACATCAAGTGTAATGAGATTTTACTCATTATAATTCAAGTTCAATGAGGGTTTAATCTTTCTCCATGTGCAATTAGCATTTGATCATGCTAATACCATGTAAAATGTTGTTGCCACATTTCCATGTAATGATAATCATGCTACATCATGCCATTATGTTCATGTTTCTCTTATGCTCCATTTATATGACTAAGGCCTAAAATTTATTGTATTATTCATTTTTTACCTCGTTTACTCCTTTACTAGGATTTATAGCTCACCCTTTTCATATGTATGTCCTCAGGTTATCCCATGTAATGCTAAATAAGAGGGAATTTTGTGGTCATGTAAAGGAATTTTTCAATATAGATATTGTTTTTTTATGTCTTAAGTTTCATGTAATGTCCCTAATTTTCCAAGACACTAGAACCATCGATCCTTAGAGTTGTCTTAAGTTCATTTCTATGTAATAAATAATGTTTTAGTGTGTAATAAAGACCAGGGTTGTTATACTTCTCCCTAGTAATGAATACAATCATTAGGGTATTCATTTATATTTGTATAAACAAGTCCATTTTTGTTGATATCGTTATTTATTTCATAGAATGGTGTAGGGATATTAGCTTTACTACATAAAAAAAGAATAAACTCTAAAATAAGGGTAATTTATTTGTTAGTAATTTCATAGAGATAGTTAATATGATACGACATAAGTAGAAAATAAAACTTCAAATACTTGGACCACCCTTCATATAGTTCTTGTTGTCCATATTTAACTAATTCAAAAAACATGTTTTTTTCACTGATGTTCTGAGAAATATTAACATGCTCGGGATAGAGTGAAGTTTCTTTTTATTTATTAAAATCTTGAACATTTTATCCTGAAAATCCAAACGCATCATTTATCAAATTTCAAATTGAATTACCCTATGGTGATTCACTTTGTGTTTCTTTGATAGGATTTTCATTATTTTGAATATCTATAACATTTGATTTAGCATGAAAAATCCATCATACATAACAAGAAGGAAACTATTTCAATATCACATTCTCTTATACTTTATTTTTATTCATCTATCACATGAATTCACTATTTGGACAGAGACATTTTATTCTAACATCCACTGATTGGTTTGAAATTTCATAATCTAAACATTCTTCCAAACCATTGGCATACAAAGGTGTGTTTTGATGTAAATTAATCCAACTTTTATCCATTGGTATTGAATTTTCACTCTTCTCCATGTATATTAAAAAATAAAGATATATATTTTTAGTCAAATAAGTACAATAAAAATTAAACATCACTCAACATCGTCATTGACTAGGGTCGGGTATTGATTCTTCATAACACAAATTCAATATAAAAATGATTCAAGACAATAATAATAAAATAAAAAACACTCAATTCGAAAAATATTTATACAATTTAATTAAAACACTTAGAAAAAAAATAAATCAATCATACCATTGATGATGTGGGGAGATCGTAGTTACAAGAAAAATTGGAAGAGAGAACTTTTGGGGTCATTGTTGAGGATCGAGGGTTGCTGCGAGGTAATCATTATGGATCATGGGGTCAGGGTCATGGTTTTATAGGGGGAGGGATAATCTTCATTATAATCAGGGGTTCATGGTCACTATGGTCTTTGTCAGGGGGTTTAGGGTCACAACTATCACCGACACAGGAGGGGTTAGGGTCACAACGGTCACCGACAAGGGGGTCAGGGTCACGACAAGGAGGTAGGGGTCAATGCGGTCATCAACAAGGGGTTAAGGTCATGACGATCACTAAAAGGGGGTTAGGGTCACTATCATCATAAATGGGGGGGGGGGGTATTTGGGTCACAATGGTCATCGACCGTGGGGTTGAGGTCATGGAGGATTCCAGTAGGGGGTCAGGGTCACGACAGTCTCCATCAGAAGAAGGGGGATTAGGGAAAAAATGTTCATCCGTAGAGGGTTGGGGTCATGATGGTAGCTTTAGAGGGTTCATGGTCACGTCAGTCACCTACAATGGGTGTGGGGTCATGGTCGTTGTTGTCAGGAGTTAGGGGAGTTAGGGTCTTGGTGGTCGCTATCAGGAGTAGGGTTTGGGGGTCAGGGTGGGTGGGTCGGTGAGTGGAGTGGGATGGGGTGGGTTTGAGGCCTGGGAGATTGGGGAAGGGGGTTAAAATTAGGTTTTATTAAATGATTTAGTGGTGGTTTAAATAAAACCACTTCTAAATTTTAAAATAAAATAATATAAGGGTTTTTATATTGAAGCACCACTATATTATGAATTTTTTTATTACGATTTATTTTGTAGCAGTTATTAGAACTGCCACTAATAAAGAACCACTAAAACCTATTTTTTATAGTGATAAAATTATATATATATATATATTTACAATAAATCACAAAAAGAGGGAAAATGTTGAAATAGTGGGTGCCCTAGACCCAACTATTCAGTGCTTTAGATTACCATATCGCGTGTATAGTTAGCTATACATGATGTCTTCTTACCATTATAGTGTAGAATTTTCTTCGTCTAATATTTAAATGGTAATTTCCAATGGTTAATTATTGTATCAAAAGGTTATAGAAGTTCCCAGGAAATAATGAGAACCTCAAGATACTATGACATTAATCTTAGATATATGTTCTATATTCTAGATACATCTTACTGATTGGACATAGTAGATGTTTTACTATCAGGTGCTGGGGGATCATAAACATTGAGACTTCTTCTCGGGAAGTTATCACTTGGTGATCTCTAGAAGTGAGATCATGAGGACTGACCCGCCAATAGGAACTCCACATGTTTCAGGTGTCATTGGATGTTCCTATTTATGATCATGTGTAATGGTCTTCTGACTTCAGATCATTACCAATGTATGTCATTTGATTGAGTAATTTAATGTAAGATGAAAACCATGGCAATGAAGTCGTGGTGAGGTAGTTTGTGTTGGGTGCGTCATTGGTGTCATGGTATTGGTTGAATGGTCAAGACAGAATTTTTCGCTTCTGGGTTATGGAAGTAATATATCTCAGGCCATGTTGATATGGATGTAAGTACCTTTATAAGACCATGGCCATGGCAGTCAAGGGTAAATCCATCCAGTTAAATCAACAAACAATAAAGTAAGATAAGGACGATGAAACGTGAGTGCGTCTTTCTTTATGAGATATTAAAGACAAAGAGATTATATTACACAGTGCGTGTTCGTAGGTTGGTTGTCGTTGCTATGACAATCCTTATTTCTTTAGGGGCCATGATGGGTTGCTAGATCCCTCTCTTGGTCTATGAATACTATTCATGACTGTCGAAATAAGGTCCTAGATGGTCACTCACAATAGCATATTCAATTATTTTCCATATTCAGTAGAATACAAGTTTTGGACATAGTGGGCCCCATCACAGGGGTCTGGGATTTGTCCAAATTTAAATGATCACCAATGAAATAAATAAATTCATATTATTCGAGTTTAGAATAATGAGTATTGAACTTATTTATTAAATGTATTTATGAGTTTTAAGTAAATACATGAAAAATATTAATTTTTGAATATTAAAATTTTCAAGGTTCAATTAATATTTATGGGGGCGACGAGTCGAGTTAATGACTCAATTATTATCATGTAATATATTTTAATATATTAAAAGTAAATGATAATAATATTTATGACTCAGTTTAGTAGTCATAAAATGTCATTGATTGTGCGTTAAGTATTCGGGGGGAGGGTTGGAATTTCCGGGTAATTAATTAACCACTATAAATATTAGAGGAGAAGAGATTTCTAATCACTATTCATAGAGCTTCTCTCTCCTCTCCTCTCTCCCACACTCTATAGAGAGATTCTCTAGATCCAAGGAGCTCGGATGGAGCTTTCTCTCGGGAATCGCTAGTGAAGCGATGCGGTGATCGTTGGAATGTCGAAGGCATCATCGATATTCCGCGCTAGCACCCAGACTACGACAAAGGACGCTCCCACAGATTCCTTGAAGCGCGTGTGGATGATCTAGATGAATTCGGCTTCGTATTCTTTGAGCAATGATCACTAAAGACAAGAAGACGTCGTGCACAACATTGGATCTAAACTAGGTATTTTATTGTTTATGTTTGTGCTTAAAATCCTCCACGCGTTGTCCTCAGCTAAACTGGATTTCTCTTCTCTGACGTCGACAAGTTTACATCGACCATCGGTGGAAGTTTTTTAAAAACCCCCCTATTTGCGGCTTCCGTTGCATGCCTGTTTCCTACAGAAAACCACAATAACTACAACACCATGAATTCAATTATAATATAAATTGATGGAATAAAATCATAGATGACCTAAAATAAATGAATATACTCTTAAAAGAAGATGAAATCTCATTGAATGTTCAAAAAAAGACATCCAAACTAAAAACTATATTTTGGAGGCCTTATTAATAATAAATTCAAAACTTTATTATCAACAAAAAAATAGTACAACAAAGATAAGAAAATATTAATAGGTAGTGATAATTGTGTAGAGCTTATCATAGACTTCGATTTGATATGTGGTAGAGCTCAAATGGACACCCGAGTCAAAATTTATGACTGTTTTAAGTTGAAGTTCAATTTTTAATTTTTATTAAAACTATAATATATTTTATACTATTATCTATTGCCTAATAATTATCTAATGTGATTTTAGTCCATTTCTTAAGATTTGATTTGAATGGTTGTGAAGCTAAAATGGACACCTGAATCAACAGTTCTAGTCATTTGTGGACACTTATTTTCAACTAATACAAAAATTAATTTAAGTTTTAGATTAAATAATAATTATATATAATTAAAAATTAACATAATATAATTATTTAAAATTTTAAATAATAAATAATAAATTAATATAAAAAATAAATAATAATTTATAATAATGAATTAGAATTAAATATTTAATACTTACTATTTTCCCATTAATTTAGTATTGGTTTTTATAAAAATCATCGCCATTTCGTAGAGTTTTTTTATAAAACTATAGTAAAACTAATTTTTTTTAAAAATTTTAAAAACATTAAAAATTAAAAACTTTAAATTATATTTAAAAAAAATGAAAAACCAATAAAATAAAATAAAAAACATTCAACAGTGATTTTAAGAATTGCCAGAAAATTTATCCCTCGGTATATTTAGTGGCAGTTTTTAAAACTACCTAAAAAATCCTTCCACCAAAACTACTTTTTTTGTAGTGTTATTTGGATTTTAAACACACCAAAATTATACATGGTGGTCATAAAAGATTCTTGGAAATGTGCAACTCTCCTTGGGTTCACCTTACATGGTTTATACAGTTCTATTTAGTTGGGAAAAATAGAAAATGAAAAATTCACAAACAATAGCAATGAGAACGTTTGAAAAAAAACAATTCTTTCCCTTCAAGAAATCCAGAAAAACTAAAGTGGATGTGCAGCGAGCGAATAAAATGTGTGCAGAAAATCAAATTTTGACACTAAAATTTTAACGTAGAAAACCTAGTGAGAGAAAAACCATGTGACCTAGTCCAGAAAGAGGGATCTGCTAAAAACAAGGAGTAAATAGTAGAGACTCCACAAAAATTTAAGGGGTCTAAAAAGTAATATTCAAATAAAACAGTGTATCAAAGGAAGAGAGAAGATGCAGATTAAAGAAAAATGATCATAAAAAAAAGTCGATTACCAAATTGGAATTTTCTTTCCATATATCAGTGTGTTGTAAACCCTTGTCATATGACTCCTTTTATAAAAAAAATTCTCCATGTGAATGCCAAATGGTCTGCATGAAATTATAACTCCTCCGTATAGAAGAAAAAAAATGTCCTTTGGTCTGTGTTTATTTTTATTTTACGAAGCCATGTGGAGAACCATTTGAGGAGGGGCCCCTAATAAACTCCCCCTCTGACTCAAGTGGGGGTCACTTCCAACCCTGTAATCTGTCGTAAAGTCTCATTTTTACCTACGGGTAAACTCTTGGTCAACATGTCTGACCCATTGTCATCAGTTTGGATCTTTTGGATCTTTAACTATCTCGAATCAAGGATGTTGTAGATCGAATGATAATAAAAATTTATATGTTTCTACCTTCCATGAAAAGTGGAATTCTTTCCCAAACTGATAGCACTCCGACTTTCAAAAAATAAAACATACTTCTCCTGATTAAAATTGAGCTCTCATATAAAAGTTTTCATCCACATAAATTCTTTTCATGCCTCTGTATAAGCAATAAACTCTAACTTTTTGGTAGATAAAGAAAAAAATCTCTACAATCTAGACTATCAAGATACAGCTCCTGATGAAAATTGATCAAATATCCTGAAGTAAACTTCCTTGAATAAATATCTCATGCCATATCTGAATCTATAAATCCAAAAATAATAGTTTCTCCTTTGAAAAAATAGAATCATAGGTCAAAAGTACCACAAAGATAAAAAATATACATTTCAGTGGTCTCAAATTTTCTCTACCTAGATTTTATAGAAAACTACTAACCACACCAAGTACATGAGTTATATCAAGGTTTGTACATACCATCACATATTTCAAATAGATAATGAAATATGAATAAGGTATGTGTGGCATGTCCTCTCTCTCTCGTCATCGCTAAAAGGTGACTGACCAATGCTGATATTAAAATGTAAAGAAAGAGGAGTATTAACCACTTTTTTTCTATCCATAGAAAATATCTGAAGAAACTTCTCAATATCTCTCTACTACGATAACCACAATTTCTTGGCTTTCGGTCATGGGATATTTACATGCCAAGAATCTGTCACTCTATAACTAACTCTTTCATCAAAAAAACTTAAAAATATCATTCATCAGTATATCAGTTCAAGAAGCATCATGGCCAACAATGATCATATCATTAATATAAATCAACAATATAATAAAATCTTCATCTAGGAATCTATGAAGTAAAAAAACAATGATTATAGGATGTATTACTAAAACCCTGATGAAAAATGATGGATTCAAACTTCTTATACCACTACCTTGAGGCATTCTTGAAACCATAAAAACTATTCTTTGACCTGTAAACAATATTCTCTTTACATGTTTCAACAAAACCCTCTAATTTTTCCATATAAATATCCTCCTATAAATATAAATTGAGGAAAGTTGTCTTCACATCCATCTAATCAATCTATAAATACAAACTAGTAGCCAAACCAAAGATAACTAGAATGGAAGCAATTTTGAAAATAGGAAAAAATATATAATCAAAATAAATTCATTTCTTCTGATTGAGCCTTTAACAATTAATATTTTCTTGTATCACAGAATATAATTATATTCTTCATTTTTAATCTGATAAATCCACTCATTTTGAAAACCCCTCTTACTTATCGATAACTTCACCAGCTCAAAATTATGGTTGTGGTGCAATGATGTCATCTCATAATCCATTTTCATAACCCATATATCCTTAAATTCAATTTACATTACCTCATCAAAAGATTCTAGTTCTCCCCCTTAGTTGAGGATCACATACTCATTAGGTGAATAGCGAGTAGAAATGGTACAATTTCAAAATGAAATATGGAGTAGAATTACGGTTTCATTAATAACCCTAGGAACTGGATCTTCAAAAACAAAAGGGGAATAAGAAATATAAACTCCAACCTATTCATCATGAACATCATTATACACCTCAACATGATCATAAAAATTAACAATATGAGGTAAATGTGAATCATAACATGGCTCAAGACTGAAAAAATTGTCAAAATATAGAGAAGTATATTTTTATCCCTTATCAATATCTTTAATAGTATAATCCTCTTTAAAAAATGCATCATAGCTTTTGAAAAATTTCTTCAATACAAGATCATATAACTTATACCCAAACTCATCATGTCTATACCCAATAGAAATACAATTTCATAACTTACCATATCTCTTGGATCTCTCATATCTAAGAACATGAAATAATCTTTGCAACCATAAACACGCAAGTGATCATACCTGATTTCGTTATCATACCAAAACTCATCAGGTGTGTCTATCTATAAATCTACCACAGGTGATATATTTATAATATATGTATCAGTAAGTAAATCCTGACCCCAAAAATATCTAGGAAACTTTGGTTCTGAAAGAAAAAAATAAACTCCTTCCAAAGAAGCCTTATTCATCTACTCACCTTCACCATTAATCATAGGTGTCTTAGTAAGTTTCTTCTGATGTAGAATACCTTCCTGACTGCAATACTAATAAAATGGGCCACAATACTCACCCGTATTGTCATTGCGAATAAATTTCAATTTCCTACCATATTCCCTCTCAATAGAAACCTTAAATTGCTTGAAAACAGTAAGAACCTAACTTTTAGAATTCAAAATACAAACTTGAATATTACATGATTAGTCATCAATGAATGTCACAAAAAAAATACCACCACTAAAGGTATTAGATTTAAAAGAAAAAAAACATCAGAATGTACTAATTTATGTACCTGTGACTTCTTATGTGAATAATGACTGCTAAAAGTCACCCTTCCATGCTTTCCAGCCATACAATGTTCACATATTTCAAATTTGACACTCTTCAAATCTGGAAGGTGATTTATCTTTTCAAAACAAACAATCCATTTCTCACTAATGTGATTGATCCTCTTATGCCACAACTATGAAAAAACACTACACTCAACAACACAAGTAATATTACAAGAAATAGAGGTTCTAGTCAATTAAAAACCTGAATAGTTCTTCTCT
The DNA here is from genome assembly GCA_963277665.1 of Viscum album. NCBI lineage: Eukaryota > Viridiplantae > Streptophyta > Magnoliopsida > Santalales > Viscaceae > Viscum > Viscum album. The sequence goes on along the minus strand of OY728143.1, from coordinate 1,995,069,888 downwards.
CAATCCACAATCAAAAAGCATTTGGAAATCATCCATTAGTATTAAAAAAATGTACTGATAAACAATTCATCATCAAGAATGTTGGTAGAAATAAGATTCAACCAAACCTTAGGTGCATGTTGAACATCCTTCAAATTTACCTTACTTACTTTATTGGTCTCCAAAAAATAGTCCTGAAACCTGAAACATTAGCATGACCATCATTAGACATCTTCAAAACCAAAAATTACCTAGGATATAATATGTAAAGAGATCATTATTTGATGTCATGTGAAAATAGGAACCACTATCAATAACCCGACAAGAATCATCACAAGTAATATGAATGGAGTCATAAACAATAACCAGATCACCCCATGCAGCAACGACGACATGATCATCTCTAGAGTCATTTTTCTTATGTTGATTTTACTTCATTATATTTTCTCTTTTCAACTGATAACATAACATTTTATCATGCCATATCTTACCCAAATGATGAAATTCAAATTCAATCTTCTTAAACCTGGATTTTCTTCTGCCTTTGATTAACCTCGATTACTATGTCCCTAATCCTGGATACTCCTCCTGTTATCTATGAATAAATGATTTGAAGAAGTTTTTTCCTAAGTACATCTCCTAGCTTCTTCATTTGAAACAATATAACAAACAAAACCAAATGTCACAACACCATTAGGAGTAGAACCAGTTAGAGTAACATGTAAATTCTACCAAGAATCGGGTAAAGTGTTAAGAAAAAATAGATAAAACTTCTTCTTCAAAATTGATACCCACGCCAGAAAACTGATAAAAAAATAACGAATATTCACTCAAATAGTAAAACATATATGTACCAACTTTGTACCTCAAAATCATCATTTTTTTGAGAAGAAAAAACTAATTGTTTTCTTTCATAGAAGCATAGGTAGTATCAAGCTTCACCCACAAAGTTCTGGAATAAAAAATGTTGTCAATATAGTTCATCACATTATCTTCAACCCATTGGAGAATGAAACTAAAAACCGTATCATGCTTGAATACCCATTCTTCAAATGACATTATTTTTGGATTCTGGTTTCTGAACACCAGAAGATGCATTCACATGACAAAAAAGTTGATCCATAATTTTTAGTCTCCACATATGGTAGTTTGTACCATTCAAAAAAATCATCTGACTCTAATTGGATTACATAATAAATATGAAATAAAACCAAAACCTCTAATACCAGATGTTGTGAAATATGGAATATGGAGGACACGCAAATAATAGAAAAGAGAACATGTAGGGGAAAACAATTATTTCCCTTCAATAAATCCAAAAAAACTAATGTGGATGTGTATCAAGAGAATAATATGTGTGCAAAAAAAAATGATAACATCAATATTTTAACATGAAAAAACCACTGAGGTAAAGACCACGTGACCTAGTCCAGAAATAGGGATACACTAAAAAAATTATGTAAACAGTAGATACACCCCAAAAATGTAAGGGATCTCAAAATTAATACATAGATAATGTAGTAAATCAAAGGTAGATAATAGATTCATTCTGAAAAAAAATTATGGTCAAAAAAATATAATCACCAAATTGGAATTTTATCTTGGTATTTCAGTTTGTTGGAAACCCTTTTCCACTAACTCCTTTTATAACAAAAATTCTCCACATGAATGATGAAATTCTTGTGTGAAATTATAACTCCTCCATGTAAAAGAAAAAACACAACCTTTGACAATTGTTTCTTTTTATTTTACAAAGTCTCATGGCAGAACCATTTGAGGATCCACCCCCGAACACATTTAACCTTATGTGAAAACCTGTGTATCTTAGGTCCTTTATATATGAGGATGGAATTTTTTTCATTTGATATAATGTGGTACATTCTGATATGGATATCTGGTTATTCAAACAAGAGTGATATTGTAGCTAGTTAAGCTTACATGAACTCATCTACCTGGCTAAATCACACATGGTAGGTTCTTATGGTGTTAATATCACAAAGAAACCCATTTTTTAATGAATATATTACATTTATTTTTTTTATTAATATATGGAACTTACTTATATTGTTTATACTTATATTGGTGTTTGGGGATTTGGTTTACTTGTATGTGGAATATACCCTTGGATTTATTCTTATGCAAGGATTATCGTAACTAGTTAATTGTACATAGTACTTTTGGGAATGATTAATCTCATGTAGTTGTGGTTTAATGACACACAGCCTGTAGAGGCCCGAAGATTGATGTACATGGACATTACATTACTTTTTCGGAATACTTAATACATAACAAAAACAGTCACACAAGGACCATAATAGTTTAGTGTCTTTGGAAACTTGGAATATAAACTTTTAATCATGTTGAAAGATCTTCAACAACTCCCATAACGATCTTCCCCTTTTTTTACTTACCTAAAAACTTTCTTTATTTCATGGGGAAAATAAAACATAAAAAGGGTGAGCTCAAATGCTCATTAAGGGCAAACAAAGAGAACATAAAACAATCCATAAACATTTTAAAGCAAAAACTTGAACATGAAATTTAAACATCAAAATATTGAGCAAAGACATAAATTATGGAAGTACGTAAGGAATATATCATAATGGAACATCAATCATGATAAAATATAATGGAAATAAAACATGTAATTGTGGAAAACATTCAGCACATGTTATGATTTCCATAGTAGCCAAGGCATTGCTTCCAAGACCATCTTAGTGGACAAAGTCCCTTTCTGAATCGAGTTCACTCCTCGTTTCAGTCCTGTAACACTGAACCAGATTAACTTACCATTCCAGCTATGTCTATCGCATGAGATATAAATCTTTACCCAATGCATTGGAGGTAGATATAGGTCCCACCCATCTCATAATGAAATCATTATTACTTGTGCCACAACATAAACATAAATCATTCATAATAACCCAAAGAATAAAATGGGTTCCATAACATCATTCCATCATAACATAATCCATATTAAACAAATGGATATAATTTCATCATAATAAAAGTGAAAACATGTAAATAATAGAGAAATTATACTTGAAACATATACATATGTAATAATGTCATCTTAGATGGAAAATGGTTTTGATAAAACACTTGAAATGAATTCTTGTGGAAAATATCCTTTCTTATTCAAAATCATTTTCTTTTCACAAAATGTCATGAAATTTTAAAAGAAAAGGATTTTGTTGAAAATAGTCATGGAATCTTTTGGAGGAATCTTCATGAAAATAAGGCTTTATAAAACCGTAAAAATCCGTTCGTGCCGTATAAGTTAAAAAAAACATTCTTCTCGTACTTTTGCTGGAAAAGTCAAAAAAAGTACCTCGTAATGTAAAAAAAAGAAAGATTCCTCACACACCATGTAGTAAAGGTCAAAAATGGGTAAAAAGGACTTTAAACATACATGAAAACACTTTTATAAAACATGGACATGGATGATAGAAATAACCCCAGTAAATACTTACGAATAAACAATCTCGGATAAGAACGAGATTGGAAAGGTTATCCCTTACCTTAAGTCCGATATGCTTTGTATGGATCCAAACCTCCTGTATAATGATTTAAATAATGTCATTGACTTATTACATAATCATATTCATTGTTATTATATCATATATGTTTCACTTATGACTTTATATTACCCGTTCTTTTGTAAATTCCATGTTAAAGCAGAGTTTTGGGTAAAATCATTTCATTTATCGTATGTGTTTCAACTTGTCATTCTTGATATTATTACTTGTATCTTGATTTACATAATTACATAATGTAAAAAATGATTTATATATAATATATATTCATCATATACATATATATTATAGATTGATAAAAGGAATGAAATACATCGTTCATGGAGACGGTAGGCCGTACGTACGCATGAACGCTGTTTTCATTTCCTTATTGAATTGAATGAAACTAAATAGATGACATACATATATATATATATACATAAATACAGTAGAATTATTATTTCATATATTTCATTATTATTCATTATATAAACTTTATGATCATTCATGTATGGTTAACATGGAGAATGAATCTCATCGCGTAGTGGAGACGGTAGTCCGTACGTACACACGAGCGATGATATCGTTCCCATAATTATTGAATAGAATTGGAGTGGATGGTATAATATATCAGAATCAGTATGATATTATAATAACCATATATAGTTATTCTTTACACCATTATACCCCTCCATGTATGGTGTTGGTGGAAAAATAGATTACACCACGACGTGGAGACGATATTCCGTACGTACGCACGCGCGGTGATTTTGTTTTCTGTAGGATGGATAGAAGGTGAAATATGGTTGTTTAATATTTATAATAACATATAAGTATATGAGGGATACTGATGTTATTACTTCATAATAAAACAACTAAATAAGAGGGAGTACAAGAAGAATGGAACTTGAAGAAAACGGTAGAAGGTATTACCTTTTTCTCAAAGTGCCTCATTTAAACTTTCTCTTAGGGCACTAGAGTTGGCCTTTTGAGAAGAACAGTACCTATATAAGGTTTATAGGGAAGTGGGGGAGTGAAATGGTCAGATTTTGGATGAGATTCAAGGCTCAAAATGGTGTGAGGAATAGAGGGAGGAAATGCCCTTTTATAAGGGAGGAGAGGGGCACCTTTGGAATCCTAAAAAATATTAGTTTAATATAAATTCAAAACACACATAAAAACCTAAAAAAATGACACAATTCGAATATTAGATGATATAGGGTTTTAATATCATCAACCAATAAAATTTAGACATGTTTTGATCTTATTTTAAACCTTATCATTTTGATTTATCCTTATTTAATCTATTTAAGTTTATTTGTGGTAATAAAATTCTAAAATTTAAATAGTTATAAATAATCACTTATGTGTTGTTAATTTTCTATAATTGGATAATTTATGACATTGAAGACTATATAAATTTCAATTTATAATTTTTAAATATTTTTGTGATTTTTAAAAATTTAATAATATGTTATTTTTATAAAATAACAATAGTGTCTATTTTGACACTATTCATTTATTTGAATTTAAATAAAATCTACAGAGAGGATATATTCAAAATAAAATATTTAATAGATTCATTACATGTCAAATTTGTCTATAAAAGTCATGTATCACATTAAATAGTTCATATAATATTTATTTTAATATTTTTAAAAGCATTTATTTGGTATATCTCTTAATAAAATTATTACTACAACATTATTGTATAATTATTTAATATACATATTTGTTGGATAAAAATTAAAAATAAAATCCTATGATGCATATAAATCTATTAAGTTTTACAATAATACTTTTACTCGAATTTAACAACTTAAAATCACAATAGTTAAGTTGTTATATTTATTAAATTATGAAGGTGACAACTTTGCCATCATTTAAAATAAAATAATATAAGTTTCATAGTCGCTTTTATAAGACTCCAAATGGTCAAATATTAGACCATTGGATGATTATGGTATACATTTACATGACCAATAAGTTTCGGTCAGGGGTTTGTGCCTTTTATGGTCACTATTAGTTTAATAAAAACCATATTATTGATTTTTCACTAGATAAACAATTTCTGCATCACTATTGTGTCACAATTAATGATAATTATTTAATCCCTAAAAATTATAAATAAATTCTTATGATGTAGATAATTTTATTATCTTTCTGGATACTATTTATGTTCGAAGTTTCATGAAGTTTATCACTAAATTAAAATTAATATACTTATAAGATTTAAGAAAGTGACATGTTGTCACTTTCTTTGGTTTTAATAATAATTACATTATTTCATGGTAGAAATTCCATGAAATGAATATAGTCTGACCCTTAGGTGATATGGGTCGACTTTTATTCATCCAATAGGATTTTAAAAGGTGTTAGGGTAATTTTATAATCTTATATTTACCCTTAATTACCCGATTTACCTTTAACTATGGTAAATAAAATTTACCGTAATTACTATTCATAATGCCCAAAAATAGAAAGTAGATTATTAACATAATTTGGACCCACTGATTCCAAATATGGAATTCATTTTTCCAAATTCAATACAAAAAAGTTGCATAAATTAAATTAAAATTAATCCCATTGTCGAAAGAGAACGGGTTTTTGGTTAAAACATTGCAAAAGATTGAATTGATTTAACCTACGAATTCAAGGTAAAATTAATGCTAATGACATAAATTATATTAAATGGTAAAAATATATTCTATTTATACTTTAAAACCATTCAATATTATAATTTAACCATATAAAGTATTATGATGAAAAAAGTTGTTTTTAATTAAAATATAGCGTGTTTTTACTATTCATTAAAATATGAAAGTTATCAGAAAAATATAAAAACTTTATCCAATGTAAACTTTTATATCCTGATTCAAAATAATAAGTTTATTTTGTAAAATTGAACTTATAAACATGTCAAAAACTAGATTTAATGTGGGTGCGCCATCAAAAGGCGGCAAAACTACATTTTTTGAAAAATACTTATTTTACCCGAAAAATTTATTTTGTTCACCTAAAATGTTTTAGAAAATTTATAAGATGAATAATAATGTTATAAAATTTAAAATTTATTTAATACTATTCATAACGTCTAGTCCATAATAATATTATAACAATATATCATCGTTTAGTGAAACCTGATATTACGTACAACACACGCTATCGAGGAAGGGCACGATTGCGTGTAATGCAAGCCAAGTCAGGGTTGCGTGTTGTGAAAGACTCCTTTTTTGTTTATTTATAACATAATCCAACCATTTTTCATTTATACATTGAATATATATATATATATATATACACTCAATGTTGCATAGAATGACTATTATCAAATGAACTTGAAATTGTTTGTAACACAATCTAAGAATAGTGTTGCGTATACTGCAAGCTAATACAGTGTTGCATATAATCTTTTTGTAGCATAAAACACATGACATCAAATAAATTAAAAAGATTACTTATCATAAAATGTCGGGTTGTTACATTCTACCCCCCTTAAAATGAATTTCACCTTCGAAATTCGTTGGGGTTATACATGGTTTTCTACTTGAAAGTTTATTTAATTAAAACCCACATTGTAAAATGAAATACCAAAACTTAACTTTAAAAACTAAAGTATGAAATGTAATAGTTACCCAAATTAGCTAATCACTGGGTTTCCACATAGGAGAACATAGGTGAAAATATGGATATGGAAGAGAAATCTAACCATCATGTTCTGATAGAGAGTGGTAGAGGACATGGCTATGATAAAGCCAATAGTCACAAAGCCATAAATTTGAGATGATCCAAGTTAGCATATTATTTATTAGATATACGGTCATTAGGACAACATTTTTTCTGTATTCAAGATCATATCCCTAAAGTCGATGAATTGTTGAAAAAGAAATACTTACTTGATTTTGGTACAATATCACCGTTGGTCATTCCTTGGACAATTTCCACTTCATCTCTTAAAGAAATGAAGCTGAATTTGTCATTCGTAAAGTGTTAGAAGATCATGTGATAGAATGATAGGTCATTCCATCTATCTCAAATAAAAGGTTATCAAAAGTTATCAAATATACATAAGTCCATCTATAGTGAGATGAATCATATATAAACTTATACTTCATATATCATACTTTTTAATATAATAGAACTAGTTTCTACTAACCAAGGACTTCTTGTAGGCTAGTGGTAGGCGATAAAGGCTAGTCACACTTCAGTTGTGGGTTTGATTCCCACAGCCTTGTCCGACGCGATGGGCTGTCGCCCGTCCTGCAGGTTGTCCTTTTTCTAAAACTACATTACTATAACATCCCATCAATAATATCGAAAAATTTCTATCCTTAAACAATAATAAATTATGTCCAAAATAATCCATTCCAATCTTTAGGATTATCTAAAATACTTCGGTCCAAGCTGATAGTATAAAGAAAATAATTACTAGAAAGGTTATCTACCAAGAATGTGAATACAAGAATTTATCCCACATATATCATAAGATATATCTTATTGGTTGTATTAAAAACACATGAATACCTTAGTCATATATTCTATTGAAACATAAATTACCATAGAACCTTAGTGAAAACATAAATACTGTCAAAAGGTAACTCTTTCCACATACCAAAATCCCAAAAAAAATCTATATAATCAAACCATAATATCACTTAGTCTTTATATCAGTCATGAGCTCATGAATACAATCAAACATCTCATTATCTTCTTATCCCTTCATTATGCGCATATCATCTACTTTCTAGAAATATCTGAATAACCTTCCATGGTTACCAGTACCATTCAACATATACTTTCAAATACTTTAGGAAAAACAATAGTGTAACAATCCTTAGATGATTCTTTATTCCATAGTACCATACATTATTCTTTAAAAACATACAGTCATCCCACTAACTTCTTAAACCATTGACTGAGCTTCATCATTTCTTTCATCTCATATTTCATTTGTAGTCTCTTCATCATCATCAACCTAAATACTACCCATACAACCATGCTGATTCTCTTCATGAGATTTTCCCATAGGGCATCGATTTTCATAATGCCCGTACATTCCACATTTAAAACATCTAATCATTGTTGATGTCGTAGCAATACCATTATCCTTGTCCATGGTGTTAATTGAACATTTTCCTTCCCACTTACTGGCTTTGTGTCCTTCTTTTCCACACCCAAAGCATCTTCTAGTTCCTTTGAAACAATCTCCCCGATGCCTCTTCCCACATGATTTACATGAGGGGAATTGAACTTTCTTTCCTCTATGATCATCATGAAACTCCATATTTCTCTTATTATCTGAGTCAGGAAACTTACCAAAGTTGAGATTATTGATCATATTATGAGATTTCTGATTAGGCATAATAACGATGTTTGGACATCCAAATATTGTTTCATTTGGTTTCTCATGAAGAATATCATTCCATTGTCCATAATATTCTCCATTAACATGAATCCTCCTATTTCCTGCCATTTCCTAAAACCCAAAAAGAATTGCGTGAGAGGAAAAAATCATACTTGGGAAAAAAACATAATAAAGGGGTAGTACACTTAATATCTAACATCTTAGGTTAAATTATAATATTGTTACCGTAGTTCTAGGACAATATCCTATACGTATACTTATCCTTAAAGACAGCCCTAGACATACCTTAGAAATATCTCTAGGGATCTCACTAACGTTTTCGCATCCTAGTTTCCAAAGGTTGACTAAACCTTTCCTCTGATACCAACTGTAGAGGCCTGAAGCTTGACGTACATGGACATTAAATTACTTTTTCAGAATACTTAATACATAACAAAAACATACACACAAGGACCGTAATAGTTTAGTGTCTTTGGAAACTTAGAATATAAACTTCTAATCATGTTGAAAGATCTTCAACAACTCCCATAACGATCTTCCCCTTTTTGTTTCCTTACCTAAAACCTTTCTTTATTTACTGGGGAAAATAAAACATAAAAAGGGTGAGCTCAAATGCTCAGTAAGGGCAAACATAGAGAACATAAAACAATCCATAAACACATGAAATCAAAAACATGAACATGAAATTTAAACATCAAAATCTTGAGCAAAGACATAAATCATGGAAGTACGTAAGGCATATATCATAACGGAACATCAATCATGATAAAATATATTGGGAATAAAACATGTAATTGTGGCAACCATTTAGCACATGTTATGATTTCCATAGTAGCTAAGGCATTGCTGCCAAGACCATCTTAGTGGACAAAGTCCCTTTCTGAATTGAGTTCACTCCTCGTTTCAGTCCTGTAACACTGAACAAGATTAAATTACCATTCCAGCCATGTCTATGTCATGAGATATAAATCTTTACCCAATGAATTGGAGGGAGATATAAGTCCCACCCATATCATAATGAAATCATTCTTACTTGTTCCACAACATAAACAAAAATCATTCATAATAACCTAAATAATAAAATGGGTTCCATAACATCATTCTATCATAACATAATCCATATTAAACAAATGGATATCATTTCATCATAAGAAAAGTGAAACCATATAAATAATAGAGACATTATACTTGAAACATACACATATAAAATAATGTCATCTTAGATGGAAAATGGTTTTGATAAAACACTTGAAATGAATTCTTGAGGAAAATATCCTTTCTTCTTCAAAATCATTTTCTTTTCACAAAATGTAATGAAATTTTAAAAGAAAAGGATTTTGTTGAAAATAGTCATGGAATCTTTTTGAGGAATCTTCATGAAAATAAGGCTTTATAAAACCGTAAAAATCCATTCATTCTGTATAAGTTAAAAAAAACATTCTTCTTATACTTTTGCCGGAAAAGTCAAAAAAGTACCTCATAACGTAAACAAAAGAAAGATTCCTTACATACCATGTAGTAAAAGTAAAAAATGGGTAAAAATGACTTTAAACATACATTATTTTTTTTATAAAACATGGACATGGATGATAGAAATAACCCCAGTAAATACTTACGAATAAACAATCTCGGATAAGAACGAGATTGGAAAGGTTATCCCTTACCTTAGGTCCGATATGATTTGTATGGATCCAAACCTCCTATATAATGATTTAAATAATTTCATTGACTTATTAAATAATCATATTCATTTTTATGATATCATATATTTTTCACTTATGACTTTATATTACCCTTTCTTTTGTAAATTCCATGTTAAAGCAGCGTTTTGGGTAAAATCATTTCATTTATCGTATGTGTTTCGACTTGTCATTCTTGATATCATTACTTGTATCCTGATTTACATAATTCCAGAATTTAAAACATGATTTATATATAATATATATTCATCATATACATATATATTATAGATCTATAAAATTAATTAAATACACCGTTCATGGAGACGGTAGGCCGTACGTACGCATGAACGCTCTTTTCATTTCCTTATTGAATTGAATGAAACTAAATAGATGACATACATATATATATACATAAATCCAGTAGAATTATTATTTCTTATATTTCATTATTATTCATTATATAAACTTTATGATCATTCATGTATGGTTAAAATGGAGAATGAATCTCATCGCGTCGTGGAGACGGTAGTCCGTACGCACGCACGAGCGATGATATCATTCTCATAATTATTGAATAGAATTGGAGTGGATGGTATAATATATAAGAATCAGTATAATGTTATAATAACCATATATAGTTATTCTTTACACCATTATACCCCTCCATGTATGGTGTTGGTGAAAAAACAGATTACACCACGACGTGGAGACGATATTCCGTACGTATGCACGCGCGGTGATTTTGTTTTCTGTAGGATGGATAGAAGGTGAAATAGGGTTGTTTAATATTTATAATAACATATAAGTATATGAGGGATACTTATGTTATTACTTCATAACAAAAAAAAATAAAGAAGAGGGAGTATAAGAAGAATGGAACTTGAAGAAAACGGTAGAAGGTATTACCTCTTTCTCAAAGTGCCTCATTTAAACTTTCTCTTAGGGCACTAGAGTTGGTCTTTTGAGCAGAAAAATACCTCTATAAGGTTTATAGGGAAGTGGGGAAGTGAAATGTTCAGAGGTTGGCCGAGATTCAAGGCTCAAAATTGTGTGAGGAAGAGAGGGAGGAGATGCCCTTTTATAAGGGAGGATAGGGGCACCTTTGGAATCCTCAAAAATATTAGTTTAATATAAATTAAAACCCCACATAAAAACCTCAAAAAATATATCAATTAGAATATTAGATGATATAGGGTTGTAATATCATCAACCAATAAAATTTAGACATGTTTTTATCTTATTTTAAACCTTATCATTTTGATTTATCCTTATTTAATCTATTTAAGTTTATTTGTGGTAATAAATTTCTAAATTTTAAATGGTTATAAATAATCACTTATGTGTTGTTAATTTTCTATAATTGGATACTTTATGACATTAGAGACTATATAAATTTAAATTTATGATTTTTAAATATTTTTGTGATTTTTAAATAATTTAATAATATGTTATTTTTATAAAATAACAATAGTGTCTATTTTGACACTATTCATTTATTTGAATTTAAATAAAATATAAATAGAGGATATATTCGAAATAAAATATTTAATATATTCCTAACATGTCAAATTTGTCTATAAAATTCATGTATCACATTAAATAGCTCATATAATATTTATTTTAATATTTTTATAATCATTTATTTGGTATATCTCTTAATAAATTTATTACTACAACATTATTGTATAATTATTTATTATACATATTTGTTGCATAAAAATTAAAAATAAAATCCTATGATGCAGATAAATCTATTAACTTTTACAATAATAACTTTACTCTAATTTATCATCTTAAAATCACAATATTTAAGTAGTTATATTTATTAAATTATGAAGGTGACAACTTTTCCATCATTTAAAATAAAATAATATAAGTGTCATAATCGCTTTTATAAGAATCCAAATGGTCAAATATTCGACAATTGGATGATTATGGTTTATATTGACATGACCAATAAGTTTATGTCAGGGGTTTGTGCCTTTTATGGTCACTATTAGTTTAAACAAAACTATATTCTTGATTTTTCACTAGATAAACAATTTCTGCATCACTATTGTGTCACAATTAATGATAATTATTTAATCCCTAAAAATTATAAATAAATTATTATGATGTATATAATTTTATTATATTTCTGGAGACTATTTATGTTCGAAGTTTCATGAATTTTATCACTAAATTAAAATTAATATACTTATAAGATTTAAGAAAGTGACATGTTGTCACTTTCTTTGGTTTTAATAATAATTACATTATTTCATGGTAAAAATTCCATGAAATGATTCTAGTCTGACCCTTAGGTGATATGGGTTGACTTTTATTCATCCAATAGGATTTTATAAGGTGTTAGGGTAATTTTATAATCTTATATTTACCCTTAATTACCCGATTTACCTTTAACTATGGTAAATAAAATTTACCGTAGTTACTATTCATAATGCCCAAAAATAAAAAGTAGCTTATTAACATAATTTGGACCCACTGATTCTAAATATGGAATTAATTTTTCCAAATTCAATACAAAAAATTTTCAGAAATTAAATTAAAATTAATCCCGTTGTCGAAAGAAAACGAGTTTTTGGTTAAAACATTGCAAAATATTGAATTGATTTAACCTACGAATTCAAGGTAAAATTAATGATAATGACATAAATTATATTAAATGGTAAAAATATATTCTATTTATACTTTAAAACCATTCAACATTATAATTTAACCATATAAAGTATTACGATGAAAAAAGCTGTTTTTAATTAAAATATAGCGTGTTTTTACTATTCATTAAAATATGAAAGTTATCAGAAAAATATCAAAACTTTATCCAATGTAAATTTTTATATTCTGATTCAAAAGAAGAAGTTTATTTTGTAAAATTTAACTTATAAACATGTCAAAAACTAGTTTTAATGTTGGTGCGCCATCAAAAGGCGACAAAACTGCATTTTTTGAAAAATACTTATTTTACCCGAAAAATTTATTTTGTTCACATAAAATGTTTTAAAAAATTTATAAGATGAATAATAATTTTATAAAATTCAAAATTTATTTAATAATATTCATAACGGCTAGTCCATAATAATATTATAACAATATATCATCGTTTAGTGAAACTTGGTATTGCGTACAACACACGCTATCGAGGAAGGTCATGATTGCGTGTAATGCAAGCCAAGTCAGGGTTGCGTGTTGTGCAAGACTTCTTTGTTGTTTAGTTATAACAGAATCCAAAATTTTTTCATTTATACATCGAATATATATATATATATACACTCAATGTTGCGTAGAATGACTGTTATTAAACGAACTTGAAATTGTGTGTAACACAATCTAAGAATAGTGTTGCATATACTACAAGCTAATACAGTGTTGCGTATAATCTTGTTGTAGCATAAAACACATGACATCAAATAAATTAAAAATATTACTTATCATAAAATATCTGGTTGTTACACAGCCTACACCCCCTATGTAGGATTAATCTATTGACCTATAAAAACAAGTAAAACATAATTTAACAGCATTTTTATTAACAATAAAAAAATATTAATAAAACCACTAAAACATAGTATTTTTTCCAATTTTTCATTTATCTCATTACTCATTTTAAAAAATAAAAATAAAAATTATTTAAACTATGACAATATATTATTTATATCAACTACACTAATTATATACTAAAAATGAAAAAAAGTAGATTCTTGGGTCCCCAACACTTGAAAAATACTGTTCCCTCATGTTCACAATGGTCCCACTTATTTCCATGTAAAATTTTCAGTTTAATGAATTTTAAATGAATAATATTTATGGAATTGTGGTCCAAACAAGTAACATTATCATTTATTACTCTCCCTTGGGATTTGTGCACCATTGCTACATTTCCCAATTACCTAATACAACTTAAATTAAATTATTATAAATATATTTTCCCATTATTTATTTGGGTTTAAAATTCCTCTAATCTTACTCTATTCCTTATTTAAAATTTGGAACAACACTTTTTTATCCATTTTAATCCATCAAATGTGTTAAGAATATATTCGATTTACAAATGAATTTATTTTTCTAATCACACACCTAGTGCTTTATAATCTTAGAAGTTCATGTGGGATCCTAATTACCTATTTTTTTTAGTTTCAAAGGAGTTTAAGTATTGTATTTTAGGTTGTATCTATGAGGCTTTATTTTTTTCAGTGTAAATGTTACTCCGGATTAAGTTTTAAAATTGAATTTTAATATATTTACATTTTTATTCTAATCACGTATATTTCTTTAACAATCCATTCCCCATTTTCACAAAAAATCATTTAATGATTATAGTGTGACAGTTTTTATTTTACAATGAGGGGAATGATACTTTCATAAAATCATATTTTCAATTTAGATTAATACCACAAACACACCAAAAGATAATAAATACATAGAAAACTATTTACATCCTAATCTAGAATTTCCCCTCCCCTACATTTAGGATTATCCAAATTCTCAATGAATCTTAGAAGTTATTACTTAGATTTCAAACTAGATTATGTTGTGTTATGGCCCCTTCCTCCCAAAGGTACCCCTTTATGAAAAAAATGAATGAAGATAGATAATGAACCATGAACCCTAACTCAAATAGGCCATGGTTTAGGGACTATCATCTAGGATATATAAAGAACACTCATGAGAGGAATGACACTCCTAAAGATTTAATAGAGGAGATATGATGAGAAAGGCACTAACTAACACCATAAATGAAAAAAATAATCAATTACAATAGATGATAAACATGGTAGAAGAATATAATTCAATACAGTTGTGGAAAATAAAAATAAAATACAAAAGAGGCAAATCATTATCATTGATCACAAATCTATAATATCTCTTAAAATAAGTCCTCGAACAAGTAATATCCAGATCAATCACAACCAATCTCATGATGACATGGAAATTTTTTTAAATATAGGTATGGTGACCATAACATGTCTACTTAGTGGGGTCCAGCCTAAAAAACCTCATGTAAAGAGTGAAATTATCATACTAAAGACCAGTGAATAAATAAATGAAACTAAATCATCACATAAAAAATTATTCTATTCATTTACACCCTCATTGTGGCTCACTTGACAAGTGATTCATAGAACAAAGTCAAACTTTATTTAAAAACACACACACACACACAAATATATGTATATGAAAGCACCTCACTTATACTTCCCCAATGATTTGCACTCTCACCTCCAATGATACAAATCATGTGCTCATATCTTCTAAATTCATCCTCAATATAAGCCATGCCTCATCCATACATACCTTAGTCTCACATAAGGACCAATTTCAAATGTTGAAATTAATATGTAAATCTACATCATTATACTCATCATCCCATACAAAAACAGTTGAATTATGAGAATCCACCACATATTGGGTAATTGCATTATACATCAAGCCAAAATGGGAATCCATAGACACCATAACTACATATAAGTATGTGTTACACCTTAAGACATTACAGTCCACACATAAATTTATAATAAAACCAAGATTAATCTTTACCTCAGTTGGAACACACCCTATACTATGATCCATTATGGTCTGGTACATGTCTACTCAAATATACATATTAAGGGGGAAGGGAACATGTAGAAGTCAGTCATTACCTCACCACCTTGGATGTTAGTGAAAACACCCCTCAGAATATTTGGTTATAGATTTACCTATCGATACGAGTGTGGTTTCATATGAAATTAGAAAATTTAAATAATATCATGCATAAACCACACTAAGGGAAACTTATTAGCTTTAAATAATCTTCCACTATTGTCACACAGGACCCCTAAATACCACTATAAAGATCAAATCTCAAAGAATCATACAAACATAAAATTCAAAATAATTATTTTTTTATCCATTATTTAATATTACTCCATATTCATTTTCATGAATAAAATTTTAATCCTTTAAAATAGTTCATTATACTCTATTAGTTCTCTTTTTTATATTCTCAAGCATATCATCATTTGTAAACACCATGAATCAACCTTGTTCATTTATTATTTCAATTATCATTTCAAAATTATCCAGGTATTCTAAGACTCATCCTAATCTAGAATAATTAAAAATTCACTTGTCATTCATAAGTTCTAAATGCATCTAGAAGTTGGGAATGATAATAATAGATATCCAATGTCCTAGTCATTTAGAAAACATCAATCTAGAAATGTTATCGATGAGAAATCCCTAATTTAAACCAATCCTGACTACCCCATTTTAATCTCCACACTATTAAGCATAGAATAATTTTTCTCATCATCACAGACATCAACCATCATGGAAGTATAGGATCTCATCCCATTACTAAAAAAAATCAATAATCAATAAACACATCATCCATAATCCAATCTAATGCGCATCCAATATTCCAACTATATCAACTTATCATTCAAGAAATCAAGGCTCAAATTCCCTAGATAATAAATACATATTAAATTTATCTATATATAAAAATTCAAAGTCAATATCGTCTATTGCATGAAGGAATTAAAACCTCCCATGTTAGAGAAGATCTAATTCAAACCAAGACAATTTATATTTCACAAAAAACCATTATAATTCTATCTTAAATTAAATGGTTTATTAGTCATATGTTTTATAGATAAAGAAACCTAATGAAGTATTTATTGATAGCTATAAATCAACATAAACATTCTTAAATGTATTATTCTAATGTTTAATTAATTCCAAGATGTGAAATAATTATTTTTCTCATGAATCTTCCATTTAACAAATTATTATAACCTCCTTTACATTTTTATCTATTTCACGCATTAAAATATACTAAAAAGAAAAAAGAAAATACTTCCAAATGGATCACACATTATCTAATAAACAACGAAAAAATAATCAATAAATTCATTAAATACATATGATCAAAAACCAACAATTTATTTAATTCCAAATATGAAATATGAATTATATTAAACTTGAAATAATTCCCATTTCAATATTTTAATTTATAGAATTATAAAAAAAATTACATTCTCAAAATATAAAAAAAATGAATAGACACCTATGATTTTCCTATTTCCCTCACTCTTATATAATATCCACATTATCAAGTATTGTTAATCAACTTCATGTGATGGAATTGTTTAATAACTGAATTATATAA
Source organism: Viscum album (assembly GCA_963277665.1). NCBI lineage: Eukaryota > Viridiplantae > Streptophyta > Magnoliopsida > Santalales > Viscaceae > Viscum > Viscum album. The sequence continues at coordinate 1,995,052,194 of OY728143.1, read as the reverse complement.
AACTTCTCATCATAAAATAATAAATAAATGCACTGGATCTTGTGTTGTTATCATTATTCTTTAAGATTCCAAGCTTTAAATTAATAACAATAACCCTTTATGAAATTATTCACTATCTCAATTCATAAATTTATAGATTATGAAATGATAAATTTAATTTAATGAATACTATAATCTTTTATCATTCATTTGTTTATCATATCATGAAACAATAATTAAACATCATGTGATAAAATTAAATTCCTTCTATAATTTTAAAATTATAAAAAAATTGTTATATTTCATGCCTTAATTGGGTTTTTATCTCCTTGATAATTTTTAAAAATTATTCAAAGATAAAAGTTGTTTTTGTTTTTTAGTTTTATATTTATAAATAATTTACATAATATTAATAAATTTTAATGCATCAAAAGGTGATAATTTCTACTACACAAGACTAACTATAGTATGCGATTTTTAAAATATTATATTCAGAACCTAAATAATTTTATCAATTTACTGCATGAAATTTCAGTCTAAGAAATTATGATAATGGTAATTATACGATTTATGTCATCTACAAAGCATGAAAGAATAATTTTTTTATTTTCATATTAATATATATTAATTATAAAATTTCTAGATGATTTCTATAATAATGAAATAAGATGACACTATGCGATTATATTTTATTCTTCCTTCAATTTCTAGTTTATGAAAAAAATGAAGGTATTTTTTGAGATAATAATTTATCTCTCTAAGATAATTTCTATATTATTATTTTACTTTGGTTAGTCACATCCTTTCATCTACATGAAACTATGGAATTGTAGATAATTATTTAAGTAGTCTAGGGATCATCTTAAGCTACCAAAATAAAAAATGCACTTGTCGTGTATATTGTATGATTATGTCAATGTAGCATACAAGAATAAAAATCACATTAATTATTTAGAAATATATAAATGAATATAATTATATTTTCAATTATAATATTAACACATTAATCCTTTAAACTAGTGTCCTCAACACTGTTAGTTCTCTTGTTTATATTCTCAAGCATGTCATTGTCATGTGCAAACACCATGAACCAAACTCATTCATCTACTAGTTAATTTATCATTTAATAGTTATTGAGGTACTATAGGACTCATCCCAATATATAAAATTTAAAAATTCACTTTTCATGCATAATTTATGACTGCATTAATAAGTTTTAAATCATAGTAATAGATATTTATCCACCCAACCATTTAGAAATAATAAAGCCTGAAATAGTACCAATGAGAAATCCATTCTCTAAACTCATTTTGACCACCCTGATTTCATTCCCTCAACATTTCTCTTTAAATAATTTGTCCCACCATTATTGACATCGACCATCACTTTAGAGTGGGCTCTCAACCCATTAGTAAATAAATATTCCAATGAACAATAAAAATACCCTAGACCTCCTTCTCATTGAAGATAAAATACTCTTACCATATTAGGTCATCAATAAAAATATAAAGGCTCTAATATCCTAGAGAATTCTTAAATATAAAATATATTTCAACATAAAAATTAAAAGGAAACGAAGGCTATCACATTGAGGAATTCAAGACTCCTGCATCAAAGATGGGCTTATTCATATCGAAACAATTTATATTTACCAAAAAACCATTTAAATTACATATTGTATTAAATTATTTAATAGGAATATGTTTTATTCATAAGGAAACATAAATAAGCCTCTAATTATGGTAATAAATTAACATAAAAATGTTCAAATTATTATTCCCATGTTTAATCAATTCCATGATGCTCAATAATTATTCTTCTCATACCTCTTCTATTTGACCAATTAGTATAAATAGCTATACACACTATCTAATAAATAAAAATATGGTGAATCAATAAATTCATTAAAGACATACAATCACAAACCCAATAATTTATTTAATTCTAAATATGAAATATCAATTATCCTAAAAATGTGATAATTTACATTACAATATTTTTATTTAAATGACTATAAAAATAACTCGTATATAAAATCATCAACAATAAAAATAAACACATTCAATTTTCCTATTTCCCTTTGTCTTAGGTAATTTTCATAATATCAAGTATTATTAATCAACTTCATATGTTTACATTGTCTAAAAAATAAATTATATAATAATTTTCATCATAAAATAATTAATAGAAACATCATAGAATTTTATTTTATCATTATTCCTTTAGATTACATTACATAATTAATACCAATAATTATGCAAGAAATTATTATCTATCTCTGTTCATAAATTTATAGACTGTAAAATAATAAATTTAATCCATTTCACATAATAATCTATCCTAATTAATTTAATTATCATATCATGAAATAATAGTTAAACAAAGAGTAATAAAATTTTCTTCCATATACAATTTCAAAATTATAAAAAATAGTGATATCTCATGCATTAACTGTTTCTCTCTCTAATTGATAAATTTTAAAGATTATGCAACAAAAAAATTTGTATCAGATTATTCTTTTTATCTTTTAAATGTATTTTACAAAAAGTTTATAAATTATATTTCATCAATAGGGGATAATTTTTACTATTTATATTGATGTAGGGGAATGGGTTACATTACAAATAAAATCATACAACACAAGCATGTAAGGAAGAACTCAATGAGAGGCTCAAACTTGAGACCTCACTGAGACCCATAGGGGATGATACCTCTAAGATTCACCCTAGGGGAACATGCGATAATTTTTTATAGACAAGAAATAATGTGGAATGTGATTTATAAAATATTAAATTCAAAACATGAATAATATTATCAATTTACTACACGCTATTTTAGTCTTAGAAATAATAATAATAATTTTTATCCACTGCATGTGATTTATAAAACATGAAAGAAAAAAAATTATTTATTTAATTTCAGATCAATAGGTATTAATTATTTACTTTCCATTATACATAAAAAATAATTAAATAAGTCCATAGCATGTGATTTTATTTTTTCTTCCTTTAATTAACAATTTATGAAAAAATAAAGATATTGATGAAGATAATTTTTTTCTCTTTGATATAATTTTAAGATTATTAACTTGTTTTAGTCAGTCACATTAATTTATCCATAATAAAATAAGTAATGAGATATTAACAACATGCACATAAAATAATACAGAGATAATTAGATCCCCTACTTGGATTTCTATGACATTGGGTCACAAGAAGCTCTTGAAAAGGTTTGATTGTTTTATTTTATGTCTTTAAAGTCCCACCCAAGAAATTTTTTCACAATTTTTAGTTTTAAATTTTTCTTATATGTGTTTTATTATTCTTATTTTGTTTTGTAACTATTTATTTTATTATTAATGGGCAGATAAATCAGTGATGCATGTTGTAAATTTAAGAAAATTTTATTGTTGGTTAAATATAATTTTATAATAGAAATCATTCTTAAAAAGTAAATTGGTTTCTTAGTGAATTTCTACATCCCATGGAATCAAAATCACCCCTTGGGGCTGGTCATGTGCTGATTTAGGTTCCCAATTCATGGGTGTCCTGAGTTTATTTGTGATGAAAAAGAAATAAAATTACTGAATGATCAGTTATCAGTTGGGTAGTTGATAATGGTGGGTTGATTTTTAATAAGGATTAGATAAGTCTTTTATAGAAAACTATATCTAGAAATTACAATAATAATTTAGGTGTTGGAATATGATATTAATTAATAATTAACTATCTAAAAAAATTAAGTTAATGGATAATTGAATAATAAATGGTGTATAATGAATATAAGAGAAAATCACACCACCAAATTTGTGTAAGAAAACTAATAATTATAGAAACCATTCTAAATAGGGTTTTATTAAACCTTATGGGATGTTTTATATGCCTATAGTCCATTGATTTGGGTCTTAGGGCCACATGGACTTCTAGAAACCTCAGTCCTTCAGGTCACATGGCCTTCGGGCTACCTCTGTTCTTCGGTTCACGAGCTTTAGGTCCATACATACCAATAAGAATCCCATGCAGACCATATAGGAGTATCCTTAGAAGAGGATCTAGATGAATTATCTTCCACCAAAGTAGATCTAACCAGATTGGAATAACAAGAGGGTATGGAAATCACTATCGATACCAGGGACTACACAGATCTGCATAGGGCAATGATGACCTATCACCCATGAATGGTAGAGATCTAGGCCATCAATAATGCATATTCTGGTGGGGGAAGTTCTATAGGGTAGTTTGGTTGGGCCTTCAGGTCATGTATTGGGTCTTGTGCCTCTAGGCCTTCAGGTCATGTATTGGGCCTTATGCCACTAGGCCTACAGGTCATGTAAGCATTCCCTCTCAACCTAATTTAAAAAGGGATTATCCAAAATAAATAAAAATATAAGGCCTATGGGCCATTCAGGCGATCCTTTTTTTTCATAACTCTCTACTCTCCCTCAAATATCACATTTAAACACACTTTTTTACATTTAATTATTGTTCTTATTTTTTTCTTATGCGCATCAAAAATTTTCTAAACATTTTCCACTGGATTTATTTTTATTTTATTTGTTAAACCAAATTCATCTTTCATTTGATTTAAAAAAAACATTTTTAAACATTTGACACATTTTTCAAATGTTTAGATAATCATTACAATATATATATATATATATCTTCCCACACATATATATTCCCACAAATATACTACTATTGTTTGGGGATTATTCCTTGCTAGATTTTATCAGATCTAGGAAAAATCACTGATAAAGGGTGCCTTTATTGGAGCTAAAATGTACTAATAAAGGGTACTCTTTATCATCACTAAGAAATGCTAATAAAATAATACATTTATCAGTGTTTTTTAGTGCTAACAATGGTATTTGTTATCATGGATAGTTAAAGTGCTGAAAAAACTAACATGCGAGTCAATGAATATACGATCAGCTGGCCACTTATTTTTATAACACTCCATGCTATCACGACATCAAAAGCCTGAGGTAGTGATGGACTCCTTCATTCACAATTCAGACACAACTATATGGGCTCATGTTTATACACATGAGCCTGTACGGGCCTTTGCAAACCCTATGCTCATTGCAAGATTTTTCCACCCTCTTCTTAGTTGGCCTTCCCTATTGGGCTGCCTAAATGACCATCCCTTTTGGTTGAGGGCCAATTGAATTAATAATTTTTTTTATAATTCAATTATTATTTCATATATAAAAATACATATATACATATATATATATATATATAAATATATTTAATATATATATATATTAAATATGTTTTCTTAAATTTTTTATTTGTTTAATATTTTCAAAAATTTATTCTATTTTAATATTTATTTATATTTATTCATTTTTGTAATTAAATTCTTATTTCATTAATAAAAAAATATTGATGTATATTAAATATTGATATATATTAATATATATATATATAAATATATATATATGTATATATTCACATATATAAATAAACAATATATTATTTATTTATTTATATATATATATAATTTATTAAATTTAATAGATATAGTAATATATATTATATTAATTATTTATCTGAAAATTTAGAAATTTCAATAATATATATATATATATATATATATATATAATTAAATAAGTACTACAATATTTATAATTAATAAAAATGAATAAATTTATCAAATAATTAATATACAATTTATTATAATGAATGAGTAAATGCTAGGGTTCAAGAGCTCTCACGAGGAAGTCCTCTGATGGAGATGAAGAAGGAAATTAGAGATTTTGTGAAATTATGTCTATTCCTTTCTTTATGGGCACCAAATTGTCATTCAAAAAGATAATCGCGAAAATTCCATCAATTCCAATGGCCTCTTCAAGACCAACTATTGATTATGTGGTTCAAATTGAATGATTAGGCATGAACCCTTATTTGAAGTCAATGTCTAGTAAGTGAGTGGTGGAATCCTTTATAGAATCCTCCATTGGAAGAATTCTTTGAAAGGGTACATTGGTGCATATTGATGTCAAACCAAATGCTTTTTTAGAAAGGCCATCCATGGGTAAAAATTCTATAATTACTTGAACCATTCTTCTTAAGGGTGAGAACCCATGGAATCTTGAATACTTGATCTGAAGGGTTTCTTTTTTATATGGGTCCTTGGATTGGATATGTTTCTTCTTAGATCGTGGATTTTTCCACTGCACCTTTACTTCATATGAGTCTAGGTTATGAGCATAGACATGTGGCTCCCTCTTTTTAAAACCATGTGTTCTTTTTATACATGTGTGGTCAATATATTTCAATGTCTCAAAGGTGAGGAATTCCTTCACCCAGATTTGGGTCAAGCTTTATGAAATTAATTGGCTCCATTTTCATCCAAATATCTTTCACAACATTGAAATGAAAATTGGACCACCTATTCACCTAGATGTGAGATTGAAAATGTATGATTTGGACCCTATGATAGGATTCTGATAGATGTAGCTCTTAAATCTACTCTCATTAACACTGTTATACTTACTACACCTTATGATGATATTTATATTAGCACTAAAAATGAAAAGGTTCCACCCTTTTGTTATGATTTTTTGGATGTTGGTCATTCAATAGAGGATTTCGCAAGGGTATTATTTACATAGCTTGTGGCATGAAAGGAAATTTTTTACAATGTTTGTCATATAAATGAAAAAATGAATGCTTCGCACATTCCTTTGGTTTCTGATGGTCATGTCAAGGGTGCTGCTATATATAGGAAGTTGAAACTAGACAAAGGGAATACTGTTTTGGATAGTGCTAGATTATTTTGAAAATAATGAATTTCATGCTGTATAAAAATCTTGGGAAGATGCTGATAAAGAGGATATTGATGATTCTTATGATCTTAATCATATTTTTCAAAATAATGATATGTGTGGTGGTAGGGCTACTAAAAAAATAACGTGTAACCCTCATTTAGAGATGTTCATGTACATGGAACATTGTAAGTTGATCCAATGGAAGCTCAAAACAATGGGGATAATGAAGCCCAATTTTAGGAATATTAGAAAGTATGGATTTATCATAACTTAGTTAATTCCATAAGTCATATTGGTATAGTGACTCTGGAATGTGTTGTAGGAATGTTCCCTGAGGAAAAAAGAGTGAAACTTTTAAATACTCAGAGGATGGAGTCCCCTAATATAGCCTTAGTATCCTCTACCTTTTAAATGAAGAATGATGTCAATGTGGAAAAGTATAAAATCATGATTAAAGGATATTAATCCCTATAAATTACTAATTTTAAGGTTTCTACTGAAGAAATGGATCAGATTGTGGATCTAAAAAAATTTCCCATGGGAAATGAAATCCCCGATGGAGTTGTGGTCAGTGCCAAACCTAGCTAGGCTATTGGGAAGGTCGCATTCCTAGGCCAGGTTATTGTTTTGAATCTAATTAGTGATAGTGAGAATGATAAATTATATGAGAAAATAACTTCCATTGATTATGGATGGTCTCAATTTCAAATCTCAACAGATTTGGTGGTCCATGATGCTGAATTGGAAGAAACTATGTGAACTTTTAATGTTGAAATATTAGCTTCTAATTTTCATGATTTAGATAGTCCATAGGGGGATACTACTAACTCCATTGGAGTGTTGGAGTCCAAGAATGATGCATAAGATGATGCTGCTCAGGATATAAAGATGCAATCACCCACTTGGAAGGAAAGGGAACCTGTTGAACATGATGGATTAGTCAAGAGAGTGGTAGACCATTATGATGTTGGGAACTCTATCTCAGAGATTACTAACCTTCAAGGACATTGGCTGTAGGTGATAACATGGTGGAGAGGATGTAACCCCAAAGTCCTTAGACATGGGTGTGGGCGTATCAATTATAATTCCATTCATAATGAAGAATGTGTGCTTGGAGATAGGTTTAAGAAAAAATTTGGACTTTAAATGTTCTGATGAGGGTTTTTCCATGTTTAACCCCTATCCTTCTATATGTTATATTTTCTTTGATTTTTAGTAAAAGGGATCTGACCTTAAATTTTCTAAAAAAATACAGTATTTATTAAAGTATATATATAAATATATTAAATTTATTCATTTTTATTAATAAAAATATCATTAATAGATTTTTAAATAAAAATTATAGCATTTAATTTTTTAATACAGTTGTAATTAACATAATTCATATATATTCATTTTTATTTACACATATATTCTTGCGAGTTCCCGAGTTGGACTAGGTCGACCCCAAATTTTTTTATAATTTTTTCAATAAATTTAATATATATAGTAATAAATTTAATGTTAATTATATATATAATAATATAATTAATATAATATTTATAATTACTAAAAATGAATAAAATTATTAAATACTTAATATGGTAAATAATAATTAATATAATATTTATTTTTATATGATAACTAAAAAATTAATATACTAATTAAATAATTAATATACTCTATATATATATATTTAATTTATTTTTTTAATTATATTATTCACTTTTATTAATTATAAATAGTTTCACGAACCAACCTAGGTCCACCGTAAATCGGTCACCCGAGCCAGCCAACAACAAGGCCCAAGAAGAATTCCCGATCCTCTTAGACTGACAACTAATTTCGAGCATCAATCACAACTCAATAGGGAATTATTTTCCCAAAATTAACAAATAAATAAGTAAATCAAAACTTATATAACTGAAACTAGAAATTATAAAAGAAATAAACTAGATATACCTCCATGTGACCACATGGGTCACCATCAACTGTAAAATGAAGCTCACTCCATGAGCAAACCAAAGTTGGGTAGGACCTAAATTGAAAAATCATTAATAATATAGGTATGAGAATTAAAAATCCGTTTAAGAATTCCAAAAGAGAACAATGCCCTATTCCTTACGTTTAAAAAGAAATCCAATCATGCTAGTTCAAAATACATATATTTAAAATAAGTTTTTCATTTCCTTTTTAAAAAAAGTAAAGTTAATAATTTAGAAATAATCATTTTTCATTTCTGTTTTTCAAAATGGTTTCTAAATAATGAATGTTATTCCAAAAAATCATTTTAAAAAGAAGAACATGCATTAAAGGAAATACATCAATGAAAAACAAGCAATGGAAAGTAGAGTACAAGTAAATTAGAGTTGTTATAAGAACTACAAGTGGAAATATAACAGTTGAAATGATTTTATTTAAAACACTACAAAATGAGGGAAAATAGAATACATGTGAATCATATATCATGGCATTTATACAGACAGTAAGTGAAGATACCCTAGATGTACTCAGTTCAGAATCCATCAGTCAGACTATTGATGCAATCCATAATCAATAACCAACATGGTTTCTCACAACTAGCCTCACTAGTGGCACAACCCAGATGGCCATTCCTTACCTTGTGAATCTTGTCCATATGATTGGGACTAAATAGAAACTATATCTCATCTCCCACTATGACACCATAGATCCCATGACAATAAAATGAAGGAGAAGCAAGGAGTTCATCAAACACTTAACACTAACACATCTGTCAATGTTCATGGCTTTCCCACTTTTTGAACACCATCCATGCAGAGACCCTCTCTAACCGGAGGACAACCATGGGGCTTCATATCATACAAAAATCATTTTGAAGGTTCCAACTAGGCCTACACATCATGAGAGTTTAAAACCATTTTCCAAGAATCACGTGTTCCAAACACGCCTTACCACATTTAATGAAATTCCATTTATAAAAATAACCAAACATTAAAAATACTTTTCATTTTTTAATACAAGGTTGAAATCATAAATAAAAATGAAAAACTCACATTGCATGTTTAGTTAAATTATAAGAAAATAATGAAACAAGCATTTCTAAGTGACACAACCAATTTTCATATCATTAATACACTTCATAATATTAAAAATACATTTTTTAAATACTGAAATAGTTAATAAATTCAAATTAAATGCTCATCTATAGGAAACCAACCTAAATGGGAAGATAATCAAGCTGAAACACCCCAGAACTTGATTTCTTTGATGATAGTCACCCACACTTACACGCACATACACCCTTAAATATACAAATATACACTTAATATAATTTACATATTCCCCTTACCATGAAGTAAAATGTATAAGGAGGATATGTATATATATATAAACATTTTTACCTATGTATATGTGTGAAAGCCTTCATGGAGATACAAAACACCTTAAGGAACAAGAGGAGAAAAAAATCACCAAAATACCCTAAACATTTTGAACAATAAAAATGGTGGAAGTAAGCCTACCCAAATGGTTACATTAAATTGAATAAACAAAAACACTTCAACTTTGGTGGTGAATTTTGAAATACGCATGAATCCAACCTGAGAGACCCATCACACAATGTAAAAAGAATAGAAACATAAATTTGTTTCTCAATTGGAACCCTAGGGTTTAGATAAACCAAGAAGAGTGATGGGGAGATGAGAAAATTCCTATAATGGAAGAAGAAGTGAGGTAGATATTTTACCTTGAGGCACCGAACAGGTAACCAGAATAAATATAGTGAAATCCTTAGAATAGTAGAGCTCGCATTGAGGGGGGTTCATGGCCATAGAATAAGGGAGGGGGATTTCGTTCCATAGGAAGAGGAGTGAAAGGAAAACCCATTTATGGGTTTAATAATAATAATAATAATAACAACAATAATAATAATAATAATAATAATAATAATAATAATTCCAAAAATAATAATAATAATCTGAATAATAATAATAATAATATCTTTATTATTATTATTATAAAAACATTTATTTATGATTTTATTTTTTTACTCTTCATTTGTATTTAATTATTTATTTAATTTTATTTAATTTTATTTTTTCATTGACTTTATGCAAAATTTGGTTGCACAGATTGGAAAACCATGTGCCAACTGTGCAGATCTACTAAATTTTCTGGGCACCTCGCACAACCAGCCATACTGTTTTCTAAACTGTATACTGACTATGTGATTTGACTCTATCATAATTACAGATACCCTCACATGGTCTGTGCATGGTTGATACTAACCATGCTCTGATCGTGTACCTCTACCGAAAACCCCTAAATTTTAGAATTTAAAATTTTTTTGATCTGAAAATAAAAAAAATCCAATTATTATTAAAGAATTAATAAATATTGGTCAGGGTGTGACAATTCTCCCTATCATGACACTTTTTCACCTTGAAAATCATAAATATTTAATTGAAAATGACACAAAGAAAAGGGAATCCATAAAATGAAATTAATCCTCCACAAACCAACGATCAAAGATTATATACTCACCCTTCTCTCAAAACTCTAAACCCAAAAAGATAATAAAGAAGTCATTCTCAAATAACTTCACCAACACCAGAAGAGAGAACAAACAAGACCCAAAGAACTCAAATCATAAAAAAAAATTCAAATAAAGAAGTTCAAACCATCAAACACAATCTCAAAACATGGAACACCCCAACCCCTAATATAAAAATCACCAAAGAGGCCCAGCTTGTAGTTTCCTAGATAGGATAGTCATATCACTGAGAGGAGGGGTAAATCAGTGATATATTTTTCATTAATGTTGCTTTATTTAGAAGAAAACTTCACCTATTGTTCATGATTCATTTCTATTATAAAAAAGAGAGAACACATCCATAGAAACACTATAATTTACAATTGTCTATACTCAGTAAAAGTAAATATGTCCTTCGTATGGTTTGGAAACAATATGATACCAAAACATTCACTAGAAAAAACCTTTTATGGGGAATAAAATGAGTAGGATATTCCCATACACTCGTGTAGATCAATGATCAATACAAAAGAGCATGTGCTTCAAATATCATGTAATGACATAAGATAATTTTTGAAACAAAAATGTTATGGTTCTACTTAATCAACTTTAACAAATATGATCATTAAATACTTTCCTTCGCTTTCTTACCCAAAAGCTGGTAAGAACTTCCTGGACATTTTATTGAAAACTCAGTCTGATTTCCTAGTATGATTACCAAGTCAAATTTTCTCAATATGATAATATAATTCTATCAAAATACGATTGATAAAATTCTAAACCAATTCTACTCTGAGTCTATAAATCCCAATATGATTCCCAGTTAAATATGATTTCTAGTAGAATATGATTCCCAAATGAATATAATGACCATCTGAATATGATATTGTCTCTTATCCTTTATTCTTATGTCCAAAAAAACATCATCAACAATGCTCAAAATGAAAACTTATTCTCCAAAAATATGTGGTTATTCTCTCTCTCCTATAATGAATAGTACATCAGTTTTAGAAAGTACAAATTAATTTCTCTTTTATAGGTTCCATGAATAGGTTTTGACATGATTTTTAATTTTTTTTCCTCTTGACCAAATTTTTTAAAAATCAAAATTCCTTCAATTTAAAATGGATTTATAAATTCTTCAATGCTTATCAACTCTTCTAGAACCTTCTCAAATCTTCTAACAACTTTATACTACTTATGGATTTCTTAAAAAACTGAAATCTGATTCTGATTCTCTGTAACACCCCGAGCTTCCACGATACGCTTCTCATTCAATAATGCAATAGCTTGCATTGTACGCAACTTCGAGTTCTAAAACACCGCGACTAATCAAAGTAGCCGTTATGAATAGTAATAACCACTTTTTAAAATTATAGAAATTTTATATTTCAAAATGGACTTCATTTTTGGATTCGGAATATCGAAATTTGCCTATGTTTAATTTTTGGTATTTTTCTGAGAACTTCTAATTTTTTATGAATAGTGAAAAATACTTAAAAACAACTTTTTTAATCAAAATAATTTATAGTGATAAATTATACTATTTAGTGGTTTTAAGGTATAATTAGAATATATTTTTACCATTTTATCCAATGGTGGTCATTAGAATTAATTTAACATTGAAATTGGACATAAACAATTGCCAATCTTTTGATATAAATTGTTTCTTAAAAACACGCTATTTGTCGTAACAACGGGAATTAATTATAAAATTAATTAATGAAACTTATATGTTTGGAATTTTCTAAAATAGACATCATTTTTGAATTCGGAATATCAATTATAGCTTAGGGTGAAATTTTGGCCTTGTTCTGAAAAACTTTAATTTTTGATGAATAGTGAAACCACTAAGTGGTAGTTAAATAACTGATTTTTCATTTAAATGAAATATTACCACTTCTATGATTTGATTTTCAAAAATCCGACATACATGGTTGTCATTAAGAAGTAAAATGTGGTTCAATGAGATTAAAATAATTTTTTGGTGAATAGTAACTTTTAAGTTCTTAATCGCGATTAGAGGTAATTAGTGTAGTTTAAGGTACAAATAATGTTTTAATAATATGAGATGAGCATGACACTTGTCATACTCCTATTGTATGAGTCATGGAAGACCAATAAAACCCATGGGTAAACTTGGGGACCCCATGGAGCCACTTTAGTTGGAAAATGACATTAATATATATTTATTTAATGTTAAAATTAAATTGACACAAACATGAGTTATTTTACTAAAACAGTTTTTAAGTGGGGTTACACAAGTCCAAATTTTGACTATAAATATTCATTAGAAATATAAAAAGATTTCCTACATCATAGTAGTTTTTTTATAATTTTTAGACATTAAATAAATTAAATTATTTATGACATCATTATGATGCTGCGATGACCTCATTATTTAACGATTTAAATAAAATGATAAGATAATGAAACATCCAAGGCTTACACTTGTCCAAAGCCTATTTGATGAAGAGATTTCGAACCCTTATCACCTTACCCACGAATTATATAAGTGTGGGACCTTTAGAATCCGAAAAGCATTGTATAATAATGTAACATTTCAATCATTCCAAAAGAGCCCCTCCTCTCCACTTATAAAAGGCCCCCACCTCTCCCACCTCATTTACACTTTCAAGCCATTTGGCTCGGCCAAACTCTGCCAAAATAATCTCCCAACTTCCCCCTCTTACTCCTAGAAGCCTTACTTTGGGCAGAACTCTTCCCAAGGAAGCCTTTGGCTCAAATCAAAAAGAGTTACCCGATTTTGAGGTAATGTCTTCTCTAATGTTGTTTTGTTTTATTTTTCTTCTCCAACCCCCTAAACTCTTTTTATTAATTTCTTTTGTAACAACACCAGTATCCTCAATATACTAGGATGTTTTTATTAGAATTATTCGAGCTACACTTACACACACCTACATCTAATGGTTAAAGAACATACGGTTTCTGTGGATGGCGAATTTCTGCCTCACGAAACGATGATTGTTCAACACTCATATAACACCTTCAAAGGTGGCCATTAAGATGTCACTATTTTTATATATGATATATAATATGTTTATGTTTTACTTATGCTTCTGTATTTCTCATTTATGGCATAATTTATGATTTCCATTATGGGTAAAACGCGATAATTTCATTTTAGGAAGTGCGGACTACCGCCCCCTCAAAGTGATTTGAATCGTTAATGCCATATGTGAGATGTATAAAGGATGGAGTAAATGGTATTATACACTATATTATACTGTAATTATATTATACATTTATATCATTATGATTTAGTTCCATTAAATATGAAATTGAAATGAAAGTAGCGTTCATGCGTACGTACGGCTTACCGTCTCCATGAACGGTGCATTTCATTTATTACCTCTAAATGTTACATAATATTATTAATGAATGTATATACTGGATATATATCATATATATGATATATAAATCATGAATATAATTCTGGATATAATGGATATTTCACCACATGAACAACTTGAAATTATAGGAAGATTATTTTTGACTCAAGTACCAAAGATCGACAAAACGACCGTTATTAACTTAAATAATTACATAATGTTCATAACATGGTAATAAGGGATTTAAAAGGAATAATGAACATGAAAAAGGTTCTTAAGTAAATATAAATTAACTCTAGTTTATTATTCAGGAGGTTAAAGAACGGTCGAGTCAGGACAGGACACAAGGTAAGGGAATTTCTTAACCCAACTTCCATTCTTTGGGTTAATCTCCTACTTTAAAATTATGTCATGATATTATTATGTCCTATCTTGTATTTTTACATTATTTATGTGTACTTATAGTGAATAAACATTATATATGTACTTTATTTAAAAAATGATCTTTTTAAGGACTTTGTCTCAATCCCCTTTCATTGAGGCATATTTGGTTTTATACACAACTTTCTTTTATACGGTGTATAAACCCCTTTGAATTTTACATTTATTCAAAAGGAATATTTTTATACGAAGCGTTTTGATAAACAACAAAAGGGAATGTTTTTTTCCATACTTATGCGGCGACAACGACTTCTCCGCCGCCGTGACCATTATTTGAGTTTCGGCTTCCTCTACAAGCCATCATTTTTTTAATGAAAAATAAATACAAAGTTTTAACTTTATTTTATTTTGGTTTTGAAAATGGTTTTGAAAGCAATTTTATTATATCAATGTGTTTAATTGATATCTTGTGATTGAAATGTGGAAATTTTATGTTTCCTTTATGCATGTTTTATGTGATACGATTATGTTATGGTTTATGATATGTTTAAACCTATTCATATGAGGAATGTATTGGACTTAATAAGTGACGGGTGGAGACCGCTATAGATCCTCGATGCATCGGTAGGTCTCATGAGACAACTAGACATGGAATTGGCCGAGGCCCTTTCCCAATTTGATTTATGGTTTTGGCCGAGGCCTTAATCATTTTAGACGTCTTGGCCGAGGCCTTGACAAAATGTTTCAGAATGTCTGGCATTATACATTCCCTCATTATGAAAGTGGTTATTGATATTTCATGTGATTAGTCGACCAGTAGAATATCCATGTGAAGAAGTAAATGGAATTATCTCATTTTACTTTTTCCATATTATGTTGAAGTTCAAGTTTAAAAGGCTTTTGTTTTAGTTATACATTGCCTTAAATGTTAATGTTTATTTATGAAAGCTTCCGCTATATTGTTAACCTTACTGAGCATCTGAGCTCACCCCTTTCAATGTTTTAATATTTTTCCAGGATGTGAAGAAGTATTTTATGAATGACCTACAGGGGTAGTCAGAAAGGGATATGATTGTGGACTATGAAGACCATGTTATTTTAGTTTGTTTACTTTTTGATGTAATGAAAGACTTATGAATGTATCTAGTGTTTCCAAGGCTACTAAACTAATCGTTCTTTCGAGACTTGATCTTTTGTGATCATGCCAATGTTACGAAGTAATGCACCGACTCTGGGTAGCTGGGGTCGGGGCGTTACAGTTGGTATCAGAGGCAGTTTAGTACTAACCTTGGAAGCTAGATTTAGATAAACTCTGATTAGAGCACATAGCCCAAAGATAGACTCTGAGGATTAGTATAGAAGAACTTCCTAGAATTTTGGTATTATAGAGATGTTATGAGTTTTCCGAGAAATACATCCCTGTCTGGATACGAGCAGGTAGAGGTGGCTCTGGCACATATGTACCTAGGGGTAAAACCCGAAAACACCGCTTTGAGCTAGACTCGAACGGGAACTGCTGCACGACAACGGGCCTTACTGCACTCTTGGTTAAGATACTCCCGGGGGATATGCTTTGGATAATTCTCATTTTATTTATAAACCACTATGAAGGGTTATGAGTATATACTTCCTCAAAGAAAACATTTTTATGGATTATATCCATAAATAGTTCAATTTATGTTAAGTATCTTACAAGTATGGAATTATGTATTTTGATTTATAAACTTATATAGTTTATGCCATTGTTTAGAAATGGCTCATAGTGGAAGGAATGGAAACTGTATCAATGCACGCACTCCGTGTAGGGATTTCCCTCCTGCTCAAGATAATTATTGTGGATCTGGAGATACAACTGGTGCTGATCAACTTATTACCATACTGGGACAACTCACGCAGGTTTTGAATAATAACCTTACTCGTATGGAGCACCCTGATCCGCAACGTGGAGGATCAATGCTAGACCGTTTCATGAGGCAACAACCACCAACCTTCAATGGGAGTACAAATCCTATAGTTGCTGAGCAATGGATAAATTCCTTAGAGAAAATATTCCATGCCTTGGGGAGTAGTGAAAGGGAGAAAGTTGTCATGACAGTTTACCGCCTCACTGGAGATGCCGATCAATGGTGGTCACTAATTCAAAACACAAAGGAAGATGATGACGTATCGAGTATGGAATGGAGGGAGTTCAAAGAGATTTTCTTAGAAAAATATTTTCCTCGTGACCATCGAGCAGATATGGAAAGACAATTTCTAAGTTTGAGGCAGAAGGAGGATGAGAATGTCGCAAAGTATGAGGCTAACTTTACATGGTTAGCGAGGCATGCTGCCGATTATATACGTAACCCAAGGAGTAAGATTGATCGTTTCTTTGATGGGTTAAAACCATTTCTCCGTCGAGCTTTAGTATCACAATCCTTCTCATCATACGAAGATATTGTCTCGTGTGCTATCAAGACAGAAAAGGAATTCTCTAAGTCTTATGACAACAAAGTAAAGCAAGAGAAGAAGAGAACGGTGGAACAAGAGACAGATAAAGGGAAAAAGGGAAAGAAGGATTTTCCATTATGTGATAATTGTGGGATGAATCACCCTGATACTTGCCTAAAAGGAATGGGAGTTTGTTATAAATGTGGAGAAAAGAGTCACCAGGCTCGTGATTGCAAGGGAAAGAAAGAGGCTGTCAAAGTTGAATGCTACAATTGTAGGGAAACAGGGCATTATGCAAATGAATGTTCTAAGCGTCAAGGAAACTTACCTCAGAAAAGGCCAAGGGATCAAGGCCAATCTTATGCTGTGACTACAGTTGAAGCGGAATAATTAATGTATTGGTGCTTTTGGACTCAAGGATTATATTCTGGTTATAAGAATAATGTGATATATATATATGGATTGTACTGCGGTACTTGTTGATTTCAGTAATGTTTTAATATGATTAAGGTAATCATATTTTTAGTATGTGACAATAAGAGAAACTTTTCTTTGTTTGGGGAATCTGATGTTACAATTGATTTTGGAATTTAGAGACCTTTTAGAGAAAGTCTGGACGGAGGTATTTTGGATAACTATTAAGGTTGGAATGGATTAAGTTGAACCATGGATAGTATTGTTTAATGTTAAAGAATTTCTGAAGATTATTTTTGGAATATTATAATACTATAGTTTTAGGAAAAAGGACAACCTGCAGGGTGGGGAATAACCCGTCGCGTCGGACAAAGCTGCAGGAATCGAACCCACAACCATAGTGCGACAAGCCTTTATTTCCTACCACTAGCCTACAGGAAGTCCCTGGTTATTACAAAATAGTTTTAATAATCTAAATGGTATGTGTTAACATTTTGAACCTTATACAATTAGGATAAATAGAATATTTTTGAGTTCTGTTACCATTTGGAGTAAAAGTTGGGTTTGTGGTAAAAATTTATTAACGAATGAAAGTATACATAACAAGTATGTATATTCCCATAAGTTCTTAGTAAATCTACTAAATAAATTCCTCAACATTATAAAAGGCAACTTAAAACAAAAATGTTGTCGGTTAACTTTTCCAACTGGGGATTCAATGACCGTTTAACCAATCACAAGTTTGTGATTTTCTTGTGGTTAAACTTTCTCCTAATCCTGTTTTCTATAACTCTCCATCAGACCTTGATGGTTTGTTTCTCCTCCATATCCATATTTTCAAATAATCCTAGAATGGGCTATATTGGGTGACCTTTGTACTTATCCTGCTTTCTTTTAATGTTATATATTTATTAACCTTATTTCCGATGTGGGTTTTCCTCAAAGGTATTGTCTCTTTTCAACCTTTTATTTTCAAAGAAAAATTTCAAATTGCGAGGACGCAATTTATTGAAGGAGGGGAGAATGTAACACCCCGAGCTTCCACGATATGCTTCTCATTCAATAATGCAATAGCTTGAATTGTACGCAACTTCGAGTTCTAAAACACCGCGACTAATCAAAGTAGCCGTTATGAATAGTAATAACCACTTTTTAAAATTATAGAAATTTTATATTTCAAAATGGACTTCATTTTTGGATTCGGAATATCGAAATTTGCCTATGTTGAATTTTTGGTATTTTTCTGAGAACTTCTAATTTTTTATGAATAGTGAAAAATACTTAAAAACAACTTTTTTAATCAAAATAATTTATAGTGATAAATTATACTATTTAGTGGTTTTAAGGTATAATTAGAATATATTTTTACCATTTTATCCAATGGTGGTCATTAGAATTAATTTAACATTGAAATTGGACATAAACAATTGCCAATCTTTTGATATAAATTGTTTCTTAAAAACACACTATTTGTCGTAACAGCGGGAATTAATTATAAAATTAATTAATGAAACTTATATGTTTGGAATTTTTTAAAATATACATCATTTTTTAATTCGGAATATCAATTATAGCTTAGGGTGAAATTTTGGCCTTGTTCTGAAAAACTTCAATTTTTGATGAATAGTGAAACCACTAAGTGGTAGTTAAATAACTGATTTTTCGTTTAAATGAAATATTACCACTTCTGTGATTTGATTTTCAAAAATCCGACATACATGGTTGTCATTAAGAAGTAAAATGTGGTTCAATGAGATTAAAATAATTTTTTGGTGAATAGTAACTTTTAAGTTCTTAATCGCGATTAGAGGTAATTAGTGCAGTTTAAGGTACAAATAATGTTTTAATAATATGAGATGAGCATGACACTTGTCATACTCATATTGTATGAGTCATGGCCGACCAATACAACCCATGGGTCAACTTGGGGACCCCATGGAGCCACTTTAGTTGGAAAATGACATTAATATATATTTATTTAATGTTAAAATTAAATTGACACAAACATGAGTTATTTTACTAAAACAGTTTTTAAGTGGGGTTAAACAAGTCCAAATTTTGACTATAAATATTTATTAGAAAGCTAAAAAGATTTCCTACATCATAGTATTTTTTTTTATAATTTTTAGACATTAAATAAATTAAATTATTTATGACATCATTATGATGCAGCGATGACCTCATTATTTAACGATTTAAATAAAATGAGAAGATAATGCAAAATCCAAGGCTTACACTTGTCCAAAGCCTATTGGATGAAGAGATTTCGAACCCTTATCACCTTACCCACGAATTATATAAGTGTGGGACCTTTAGAATCCGAAAAGCATTGTATAATAATGTAACATTTCAATCATTCCAAAAGAGCCCCTCCTCTCCACTTATAAAAGGCCCCCACCTCTCCCACCTCATTTACACTTTCAAGCCATTTGGATCGGCCAAACTCTGCCCAAATACTCTCCCAACTTCCCCCTCTTACTACTATAAGCCTTACTTTGGGAAGAACGCTTCCCAAGGAATCCTTTGGCTCAAATCAAAAAGAGTTACCCGATTTTGAGGTAATGTCTTCTCTAATGTTGTTTTGTTTTATTTTTCTTCTCCAACCCACTAAACTCTTTTTATTAATTTCTTTTGTAACAACACCAGTATCCTCAATATACTAGGATGTTGTTATAAGAAGTATTCGAGCTACACTTACACACACCTACATCTAATGGTTAAAGAACATACGGTTTCTGTGGATGGCGAATTTCTGCCTCACGAAACGATGATTGTTCAACACTCATATAACAACTTCAAAGGTGGCCATTAAGATGTCACTATTTTTATATATGATATATAATATGTTTATGTTTTACTTATTCTTCTGTATTTCTCATTTATGGCATACATTATGATTTCCATTATGGGTAAAACGCGATAATTTCATTTTAGGAAGTGCGGACTACCGCCCCCTCAAAGTGATTTGAATCGTTAATGCCATATGTGGGATGTATAAAGGATGGAGTAAATGGTATTATACACTATATTATACTGGAATTATATTATAAATTTATATCATTATGATTTAGTTCCATTAAATATGAAATTGAAATGAAAGTAGCGTTCATGCGTACGTACGACTTACCGTCTCCATGAACGGTGCATTTCATTTCTTACCTCTAAATGTTACGTAATATTATTAATGAATGTATATACTGGATATATATAATATATATGATATCTACATCATGAATATAATTCTGGATATAATGGATATTTCACCACATGAACAACTTGAAATTATAGGAAGATTATTTTTGACTCAAGTACCAAAGATCGACAAAACGACCGTTATTAACTTAAATAATTACATAATGTTCATAACATGGTAATAAGGGATATAAAAGGAATAATGAACATGAAAAAGGTTCTTAAGTAAATATAAATTAACTCTAGTTTATTATTCAGGAGGTTAAAGAACGGTCGAGTCAGGACAGGACGCAAGGTAAGGGAATTTCTTAACCCAACTTCCATTCTTTGGGTTAATCTCCTACTTTCAAATTATGTCATGATATTATTATGTCCTATCTTGTATTTTGACATTATTTATGTGTACTTATAGTGAATAAACATTATAGATGTACTTTATTTAAAAAATGATCTTTTTAAGGACTTTGTCTCAATCCCCTTTCATTGAGGCATATTTGGTTTTATACACAACTTTCTTTTATACGGTGTATAAACCCCTTTGACTTTTACATTTATTCAAAAGGAATCTTTTTATACGAAGCATTTTGATAAACGACAAAAAGGAATGTTTTTTTCCATACTTATGCGGCGACAACGACTTCTCCTCCGCCGTGACCATTATTTGAGTTTCGGCTTCCTCTACAAGCCATCGTTTTTTTAATGAAAAATAAATACAAAGTTTTAACTTTCTTTTATTTTGGTTTTGAAAATGGTTTTGAAAGCGTTTTTATTATATCAATGTGTTGTATTGATATCTTGTGATTGAAATGTGGAAATGTTATGTTTCCTTTATGCATGTTTTATATGATACAATTATGTTATGGTTTATGATATGTTTAAACCTATTCATATGAGGAATGTATTGGACTTAATAAGTGACGGGTGGAGCCCGCTATAGCTCCTCGATGCATCGGTAGGTCTCATGAGACAAATAGTCGTGGAATTGGCCGAGGCCCTTTCCCAATTTGATTTATGGTTTTGGCCGATGCCTTAATCATTTTAGACGTCTTGGCCGAGGCCTTGACAAAATGTTTCAGAATGTCTGGAATTATACATTCCCTCATTATGAAAGTGGTTATTGATATTTCATGTGATTAGTTGACCAGTAGAATATCCATGTGAAGAAGTAAATGGCATTATCTCATTTTACTTTTGCCATATTATTTTGAAGTTCAAGTTTAAAAGGCTTTTGTTTTAGTTATACATTTCCTTAAATGTTAATGTTTATTTATGAAAGCTTCCGCTATATTGTTAACCTTACTGAGCATCTGAGCTCACCCCTTTCAATGTTTTAATATTTTTCCAGGATGTGAAGATGTATTTTATGAATGACCTACAGGGGTAGTAAGAAAGGGATATGATTGTGGACTATGAAGACCATGTTATTGTAGTTTGTTTACTTTTTGATGTAATGAAAGACTTATGAATGTATCTAGTGTTTCCAAGGCTACTAAACTAATCGGTCTTTAGAGACTTGATCTTTTGTGATCATGCCAATGTTACGAAGTAATGCACCGACTCTGGGTAGCTGGGGTAGGTGCGTTACATTCTCCATTACAATTTATTAGTATGGATTCTTCATTAGAATTTCCCAGTACTATTTTCCCAGTATGATTATTTAGTATGAATCTCCAGTAAAATTTTCTCAGTATGATTTTCTTCAATATGATTCCCAATACTATTTTATTCAATAAAATTATTTAGTATGATTCCATTATATGATTTCCCTAATATGATTTCATTAGTATGATTTCTCAATATGGGTTTCTTAGTATGATTTCTTCATTATGTTTTCCTAGTACTATTTTCTCAGCATAATTTCTTCAGTATGATTTCCCAATAATATTTTCTCAGTATAATTTCTTCGGTATGATTTCCCAGTACGAAATTATCAGTACGATTTCTTTAGTATGATTTCCTAGTACTATATTTCCAATATGATTGTTTTAGTACCCCTCTTATATATGAATAAATAGATAGCTTCAATCATCTTAGAAATTTTTAATATGGTGTTCTCATACTAATGGACTTGATACCAAAAGGATTCAACTTCACAAACATCCTTATTCTAAAAAATTCATCATATCATCATATATTCCATCATTAATTTGGTTATGTTAAAGAGTAGCATAGTATCATTTGACTTTTGATGGAAACTATTTGAACTTCACATTCCTCCGGCAACATTTTTTTTCCATCCAAACCAACCATGTTTGAATATGATTGGAAACACCTTAAATCCCACTTTATTTCCTCAAGATAGCATCATAAGTTTTCCAACTTACATATGATTTGTGAGAAATAAAAAATATAAAACATCGTTAGATTTATATTAGATCCATCTTGAATCACATTACGATCAGAACCTTAATACTATTAGAATCTTATTATGATCAGAACCTCATTACGATTTGAACCTCATTCTGATCAGAACGTCATTACAATCAGGACCTCATTACGATGAAATTTCTTAATAATTATGAGTATGATTTATTGAATATGATTTTTGAGTCTGATCTCTATCTTTTAGAAAGTTATTTTATTATTTTCCTTTAACATTCCTTTGAAAAGAAAAGAAAATAAATATCTTTATACTTCCAAAAACCTTCTTCAACCAACTTAGTCCCAACAATCTCCCCATTTGTATTTTTTTTCAACCAAGATTCATAAATAACTAAAATTTGTAACCTCAAGATATGTATTACTTTTTAATAATTATAATACTATGTGAGGTAACTCATTATAGGAAAGAAGAATGATTGACATCAAAACCATGCTGTCCAAAAGTAGTGATTATGAAACATCCTCAAAATTATTCACATTCTTTAAATTCCTTAGAATACAAATGTTTTGTTTCATAAAACCACTCCAAAAAATAGTTATAATAGTTCACACACATACATTTTTAATTCATAGCTTACCCAAAACTCCCCCTTTTTACATGTTCTCCTCAGGAATGATTTATGAAACAATTCTATACCTTTGACAACACAATTCAAATATAAGACTAGATAGGGGAATAAAATCACATACCTCAACCTTGGTGGGGTGGTTGGACACCCATGTTCAACCTAAAATTATAAAAAGGTTCCATTAATAAAGGTTTTATGAAAATGTTAGAAATGTTTTATGATGTATGAATATACTCCAAATTTAATTAATTATTCTTTACATTTTCATTGATGAAGTTGTAATTGATATCAATATATTTTGAATGATAATTTGATACTGGAATCTTGGTAAGGTTAATGGAACGTTTATTATCACATCCCAAAAAGAAGGGTAACTTCACATCAATAAGTAAGTATTATAACTGAGTCTTCATCCACATAATTTGAGTAGCATCTTGAGTAGAAGAAACATACTCAGATTCAGCTGTAATAAGGGTTACTAAATTTTAATTCTTTGTATTCTAACCAACAAAAAATTTACCTATAAATAAAACACCACCATATGTGGATCTTATATCATTAACCTTACCTATATAATCATCATACTAATATCCAATAATGTCAATATTTTTTGAGATTTCATACTTGATTCTGAAATTTCTTGTGCCTTTTATATATCTTATAATTCTCTTTTTAGTCATAAAATGTCATTATTATATATAAATATGAAATATTTCACATAATGTAACAGTATAAGCAATGTCGGGCCTCGAGGAATCCAAATATAAAAAACTTCCTATCATCTTTCTTAATTATTTCTAATAAAATTCTATTCCTTATCCATATTTATTAAACATTGTCCCCACTGAAATAGGTTTGGAAAATGGTAATGAATTTTCCATGCCAAACTTCTTAATAATATCCTTAGGATACGTTTCTTTAGAAAGAAAAATGTGTTTATTCTTTTGTAACATTTATAACCTAGTAAATCATTTTATTTCTCCCATCATAGACATTTAAAAAAACATTTTCATCTCTTTAGAAAATCTTTCAAATTTTTTTCATCATTCTCAGCAAACATAATTTAATCACATAAACAATTAGGATAAGGGTAAACTCCTAAATTTATTTAATGTAAATATTGATATAAACACATACTTTCTTAAAACTCATCTTTTTAAATCAAGTACCCAGTTTTGAGTACCATACACTTGGAGCCTGTTTTATCCCATCCAAGATTTTCTTCATCTTATAAAAAAAGATTTTATCTTCCTGAAAAACAATGACAGAAGGTTATTTAATATAAACTTCCTCATCAATATCACCATTCAAAAATGAATATTAACATCCATTTGAATACTCTTTTAACTTTATTATGTAGTAATACAAAGAGATATTATCATAATTTTTAATCTTTCCATTGATTAAATTTTTTCTTAAAAATAAATAACTTTAATTTGTGAATAATATTTTCAAGCAATTCTTGCATTGTTCTTTATCAATTCACAATATTAAATAATCTTGTTTTGGAAAACCTACTTTTTACTAATAACATATTTGTTATCTTTCTAGGGAATAAGTTCCTAGGTATAATTCTTCTCAATCTAAAAAAGTTCATTATTCAAGTCTTAAACTCATTCTGGATGCTCAAAATCTTCATCAACATCTTTTGGTTCAACTTTTGAATAAAAATAAGTTTGTGTAATGGATTTTCATATTCTTATTGTTTTAACTTTCTGATGTTGATAACCAATAATATTTTTAACTACCAATTTCTTACTCAGCCTATGATGTGATTTTAATGTATCTTCCACGTAATTGGAAATAGCTGATTCTGATTTATCTTTTTGAGTAGGATTACAATTTTCTATATCCATATCAGAATGGTTATGAAAAATTTCCTTATATTTCTCAACTTCCTTTACTCCATGAGCATATTTATATTTATTATCCTTTTCAATATCTTTTATAACATAAGAATCAAATATTTTTCATGTTTTTTATTGAAACATATGTATCATCTACTAAGAAAAATTCCATCTTCACGTTTTTGCTCAAACATTCCCAAGTTTCTACCTTTCTTCTTTATAATGAATGGACTCGCAAAAAATCTTATGTATATAAAACATGGATTTTATCCTTAAAAAAATTTATATGGGGTCATATTAGAAATTATCCAATTAAAATATCAGTTTTGAATATACATAACAATACTCATGGATTGCCTCCAAAAGTATTGAGAAATACAATGTTTAAGTAATATAGTTCTCCTTATTTCCATCGGACTTATATTCTTCCTTTCAAAAACCCCATTTTTTAAAAGTATAGGGTAATCTATACTTATTCTTAATTTCATTATTATCAAGATAAATTTTAAATTATTCATTTATGTATTCACCAATATTTTCTATTCTCAACTTCTTCACTGAATACTCATGTTTTTTATTTGATTCCCTACTGAAACATTAATTTTTTTTAGAGAAACATATTTATGTTTCATATACATGACACAAGTAATACGAGTAAAGTCATCAATCAAAGTGATAAAATACTTATCTTCATTTTTTTATTATTTTATCATCAGCCCACATATATTGGAATGGATAAGTTACATGGGTTATTTTGAACAAATGTAAACTTTATTATGTATATAATTTTCAATATTTCCTTTCTGACAAATATTGCATCACCAATTTATTCTTCTTGACATGTTATGAATGTCTCACACACTATTTATTTTAAATAACTTGTTCATGTTTCTCTGAAACACGTGTCCTAACCTTTTACGCTATAATTAATCTTCTTCCACCATAACTAATTGAAAAAAGTTTTGTAAATCACCAAAATTGAAATAAGTTTCCATTTATACATTGGCCTCTTGTAACTATATTTTCATTCTTTTAAATTATTAAAAAAAATCCATATTTCTTGAAAGAAACTTTTTTACCACCCTAACCCAATTTTGAAACAATAATAGGTTATGTTTCTACCAATCAACATATAAATCTTTCTTGGATATCAACTTTTCCCCCAATGTTAGTTGTCCAACACCTTTTATTCTTAGTGATTCATCATTTTCAAATGACATAGTTACGTCACTGAAGTATTTTAAATTCTTAAAAATTTTTAAATATCCTATTAAGTGTGAGAAACACCCACTATCAAGAATCAATGGTTTTTCACCTTTAATAGATTTGAGGGTGGTTTCAATAAAAATATCCTTTTCTTTCTTCACCTATAGATTCTGAAAATTGTTATGATTTTTTTTGATTGTAACAAAAAAAGAAAACCCTTATAAAAATACCATGGTTTTTGAAATCTTTCAAAAATAGTTTCTAAAGGTTGGAAACTATTTTTAATTTTCACATTAACTTTCTCAGGGTTTCATCTGAACATCTTTCTCAGTATTTTCCTGAACACCCTTATTAGATTTCCTTCTTTAAGGGAACTGAATTCTACTAAAATCATGATTTCCATACCTTATTAGATAATAGTAATGTTTTAAATTAAACCAACATAGATTTGATATGTGACTGAATCCACCACAACACCCACAGTATCCATAGAAAGAGTATTTTCTTCTAAAACTTTCAAACTGACTGGAGTCGTGAATACCTTTCTCAGCCACATTCTTAACAGAAAATTGTTGGCCACTATAATTTCTTTTTTCAAACAACACATTCTTATTCTGCTTATATTTAATTCCATCATTATCAGAACTGTAAGTAATAAGAACATTTACAGACTCAAAATTTTTAGAATCTTCTGACTTCTCAACATGGTTGATATTGGCCACATACATAACTTACTGACCTTACTTATTACAGAAACAATTCCATGTTTCTTCTCAATTATTGAAGGTAAATTTTGTTGATCCTTATTAGGTTCACCATTATGATAACTTTCACCAACTTCAGAGATAGAGTTTTTGAAACTTTTACCTCTCTATTCAGATTTAAAAAGTTTTTGTTGGACAACTTCCAAATCTTCTTCTTCTTCCTTCAGTATGATATCAAGATGCTTATTATGATTCTTTTCATTTTCAATAGATTTATTCAACTCATAAATCTCTATATGTTCATTATGATTTTTTTCCATCTTAAAAGATTTCTTTAAATCATCAATCTCCACCAATATCTTCTTCTTCTCAACTGAAAAACATTCTTGATTTTTTATTGAGGAACATTCATCTTTAAACTACTTGTTTTTAATTTCAAAAATTATAATATATCTCAAAAATTCCTTTAAATCTTCTTTAAAATGAAATTCAAGTTGATATTCTTCTTTATCAGAACTATTTATTCTGAATTCTTCATGAATAAATATTTCATTAAAAGTATTCTCACCAACATTCTCATTAGATTTTTCATATTAAGTTTCTCTACATTAATATTATTCATCTTTAAATAAGAAAAACCTCTATTTAGATTAGGATAATTTTCTATATTTCACAACAGAATATGATTTTACTTTATCACCCTCTTTCTCCCATGACATTCTTGGCATTCTTTCTTATTCATCCCTATCTTCTTATTTTTTATTTATGACAATTTATCGCAAAGTTCCCAACAATTCCACATTCAAATAATTTTAATTGAAGGTTTCCCTTATATTTAACTATACCTCTACTCACATTTTTAAAAAATAAGGATAAAATTTAATCAAATTTTTTACATAACATATTTTCATATTTGAAGTTAGAAACATCATCTTCCTTAATAATTTCTTAAATGTTTCCTTCTTGGAGGCTTTAAAAGAAATTTCTCTATCATATTTTTTCGCTTCATAAAATTACCCATTCTCATTTAATAGGTAATGACTGTACGATGTAAATCATCTAGTGATAATGTTTCTAGATCTCTATCTTACAATAAAGAAACTTTCGAATCAAACGTTTCAGGAAAGATTATCCAGATTTTTCAACAATAGTTGAATCTTATAAATTTTCACCGAGGCATCTGATAGTGCTAAAAATTTCATGTACCCTGGTACTGAAGTCACTAACAGATAGATAATCACCCATCTTGAGATATTCATACTTTATTCTCTAAATTTTTAACTTTTCTTTCTTCTCATTTTTATTGTCTTTGTAAATGTTTTTCAACTTATATAAGATACCTTTATAAGTAGAAACACCCTTCACTCTTAAAAATTCACTTTCAGAAAGTGATTGTAGTAAATATTTCTTATCCCTTCCATCATTCTCAATATTCTTCTAATCAATAGATGTAATAGGAACCTTATCATCAATAAGAGTAAATAAAACTTTTGTACCTTCATGAACATCATACATTGGAGACATAGGATAAGGCATCATTCTATATTTCCAAATATGATAATTTTTCTATAGAATATTGGAATCCCTTTAATATTCACATAATTAATATGCTCCATAAAATTCACTTCAAAACAACAAAATGGAATAAATGAAGGGATCCTTGGATCTAATACCACTTGTAATTTCTTATATAGGATAGTTGTATCATTGAAAGGGGGAGGGGTGAATCTATGATATTTTTTTAATGTTTATTTCATTAAAATCAACCTTTTTCTATTTTTAAATATTTAATTCCCTTATGAAAAACAAAACCAACATACATCCATATAAATTCATGAATTTAAAAAGTTCACTGCTTAGTAAAAGTAGCTACATCCTTTATATGGTTTTGAAATACTAAAATACCACAAAATAAACTAAAAATTATCCTTTTTTGTGGAATATAATGTGTAGGATACACCCTTAAACTTGTGTATCTATATAATCAATACAACAGATAATGTGCTTCAAAGAATGAAATAACATAAGATAATTTTTGTAAAAAACTTGTTATGGTTCTTCTGGATCAACTTTAACAAATATATTCTCTAAATACATTTCTATACTTTATAACCTAGAAGCTAGTAAGAATATCATAGACATTGTAATAAAAACTCATTCTAATTTACTAATACAATTCCCATTTTCAATTTTCTCAATACAATAATATAAATCTGTCTGAATACAATTGAGACAATTATGAACAACTTCTATTCTGATTCTAGAAAACCTATTATGATTCCCAGATGAATATGATTCCTTGATGAATATTAATACCAATTTAATATGATTCACAGATGAATATTATTCCTAGTTGAATATGATTCCAAGATGAATACAATCTTGTATCTTATCCTTTCTTCTTCTATTTGCAAAAATTTCTTCAAGAAATCTCAAAACGAAAAATTCTTATCCATAAAAATTCAGTGCTTATCTCTCTTCTGCGATGAACATTACATTAATTTTAGAAAGAAACAATACTATAAATTTTATATGTTCCCGGAAAAGGTTTGGGTGATATTCTTAAAAAGTTTCCCGCTCAAAAAAATTTCCACTAAATTCAAAAATCTTTAAATTTTAGATGGATTTATGACTTCTTCAACACTTCTAAACTCTTCTAAAACATTCTCAAACATTCTATAAAATTTAACTTCGTTTTTAATTTATTAAAAAACATCAGTTTATTTTTGATTCTCCATTTTTATTTTTCCATTATGATTTCTCAGTATTAGTTTCCCAGTATGATTCTACAATACGATTCCCCAATATAATTTTTTCCTTAAAATTTTATTTTGTATGATTTCCCAGTACTATTTTCTTCAATACGATTCCCCTGTACAATTTTCTCATTATGATTTCTTCAGTATGGTTTCCCAATATTATTTTCCCAGTATTATTTCTTCAGTACGATTTCCCACATCTGTTTTCTCAGTATGATTTCTTATGTATGATTTCCCAATTTTATTTTCTTAGTATGATTTATTCTATACGATTTCCCTGTACTCTTTTCTTAGTACTATTTCCTCAGTACGATTTACTAGTATTATTTCCCATTACTATTTTTTTATAGTAACACTCATATATATAATGCAATACACAGCTTCAATATTCTTATTAATTTTCAATAGGGTTTTCTCATACAAATGGACTTGAGACAGAAAGTATTCTAATTCACAAAATTCCTTCTTATATAACAAATATCTTGTAATCATGAATTTATTTATGACTTTAATTATGTTGAAGATCAGTATATCATCATTCGACTTAGAATAGAATGTATTTTATCTTCTAATTCCTTTAGTAACTTTATTTTTTCCCAGCCAAACCAACCATATCTGAAAAAGATTGGCAGCACCTTAACTCTACCATTATTTCATCAAGATGACATCACAAGTTTTACAACGTAGTTTTGATTTTTATAAATAAAATATGGAAAAAATCCTCATATTAATATTGGATCCATAATGAATTTGACCACGATCAGAACCACATTATAATCTGAACCTCATTACGATTAGAACCACATTACGATATGAACCTCATTATGATCTGAACCTCTTTACGATCAGAGCCTCATTATGATTTGGACCACATTATGATGAAATTTCTTAACAATTTTGAGTATGATTTCCTAAATATGATTTTTGAGTATGATTACCATCTTTTATAATGTGAGGTGATTCATTTCCTTTGAGTTTCCTTTAACAAAAAAAGATAAAAAAATATTCAAACCTCTAAAATGATTCTTCTTCCAAATTCATCCCAACACACCACAGTTTGTTCGGTATCGCCACATGTATCTGTCAGATGACCCATCATCCAAGCTAGCTAAACTAGTATGTTCAGGGTTGGATGAGGTTAAATTAAAGTATCACAAAATAAAAAATACTTAAAAATTCCTAATAATAAAAAAATAAGGACTATAGAGATAGGCTATGCATGAGATCAAAAAAGGGTGGTCTCCCAACAATTTTATAACTTGTTATATACCTTAATTTCTAAATCTAAAACAACTCACTTATCTAGAATAAAGATATAAACTAGTGTGATCTTATAACTTAACATCTCACACATGACCATCATAAGAGAATCCATTAATGAGAACCATAGTGGGTCTCCCACTATTTAAAATCCAACTAGATAATACCAACACCCAACTCAAGAAGAAACCAAATAAGAAATCTCAAGATGATCTATAAGGAAAACCACGATTCATAATTTCCATAAGACACAAGAATATTCAAAATAGGAACAGGGCAATGAATCATCCCAAAAATATCATAAAAATACCAAATGAATGAGGCCAAAAAATCCTACATAACACAAAGTGGTCCAAAATTGAATAACTTCTATATGAAAATTGAAAAAGTATTTTTCTCCAATGTTAGATATAACAATTTAGAGGAAAACCCTTCTACACATAGTAATTTCCCAACTGCGTGAAAAGCTTCACTCTGTAACCTATCAAAGTATCAATAAAATCTCGAAGCATCTATTTCCCTGTAGTCCGGGACTGAAAAACTCTGACTGAGGAATCCTATTATTGGATGAAAACTTACTTAACTTCTTTATGGACACACCGTAAACTACCCTTTGGAGGATTATAATAAACAAATTAGAGTGTCTGAACTGAACACATTGGAAAAAAAGATCTAGTGTTCTGAAGAATGAGATACAAGAACTAAACAAGAAGACGTATCAAGATGAAGACCCCACATGTAAAGAGGTATATTCAACAGTTCATTCAACTCTATTTATAGATAAAAATAAACTATCTCCTTAAAGTTGTCAACCTAATCCTTTACCATTTTTAGCCCTATTGAACACCCGTGATCTCAGCCATCTTACAACCCCTAACATTCCTCAACCACCACAGAAAATAGGTTACAAATGAAAATAACTCATCCACAACACTCCACTAGGAATTTGAGAAAAACCAAAATCCATAAGGGTCCCCTAAGAAACATTTGGACCTTTCTTGTTAGTATACTCTAAATAACATTAAAACACCCAAACTAATCAACATCAAACCAAAATTTATCTAAATAACATTTCAAAAAAAAACATCAAGATCATAAACCATTATGTAACAAAACCAAATCAAAACAAAAATCAAATATCTAACAGAAGTAAACCACAACACCACCATAAAGAAATCCAAGAACCGGCTTTTAAAAAACACTATTTCCAAAACCAACCCAATTAACAAATCAAATTTCAAAACCCACTCTCCATTTCATTTCTTATTGGACTAAAATCATTCTAACACTTCAAAAATAACCAAAAAAAAATTCCAAAAAAAAATCCAAAAAATCATGTGAAAACATCCAACAATTACTGTCTCTTTTCAAAACATTGAAATCCCACCTTCTAGAAACCATTTTCAAAAAACATAACATTCCTTACAAACAGACCACATACCACTAATATTCCAAGAACCCTCAAAAATATATAAATCCCTTTTCTAGCTCAATCACCCATCCACACATAAAAATAACCATTTATTTACCACATGAATACATCCATATATATATATATATATTTAATTACTTATAGAATACCAAGGGTATAATAAAAAAAATTATCACTTTATAAACCATATTAAAAATGACCCAACTAATTTTAAAAACACCCCTAATCATTAATGAAAAACATTTTCAAATTACATGTTTGTTTTCTAATTTAACATCTTGAAAAACCATTTGAAACCCCTTAAAAAATTGTCTAAAAATGATTTCATTTCAAAAAAAACTTAACATTTTAAAAAATCCCAAGGTTTAAATTTTGTGAAACAAATTTTGATAAACCAAAATAACTTTTATAATAAAAATGAAACACCAAAAAAATCTCAAACAAATACCAAAAACAAATAAAATCAACCAAACACTCGATCAAAATCCCAAAATCTTAGTGGAACAATAGTTACACATGTCTTTGATACACGGTTTGGCAGGCCATGCACCAACTGGGTGATCACATCAAAGGTCCCCAGAGGCAGTTTTGTGGTTTTCACATGGCTTTCCAAATGATACACAGAAACAATGAACCCTTTATATCTCACCCATAATAACAACTAAATCCTTAAAACCAACTATAAACTATCAAACAAAAACCCAGGACCTTGAAAATTCCTAAGATCCAAGCTTGGATTTTGAGGAAAGACCACCTCAGGCGATGCTGAAAATTCATGTTCCCTTCTGAATAGGTGTCCTTCAAGCACCATCCGGCGATGGATCTCTTGAATACTAAAAATTTATGCTTCAAACTACCGGAAATACCCAAATAAAAAGGGATAATTGAATATAATTCCATTTTATCATGAACCAACCCAAGTCGACCATAAAATAGTCACCTGAGATAGCCCACAACAAGGATAAATAAGAATTTTTGATCTTCCCTACCGAGAAACTAATGTCAGGTATCAAGAAAAACTCAATTGGGAATGATTTATCTTATAAAAAATAGAAAATTAAATAAATCAAAACTAATAAAACTATAACTGTAAGTGAAATTGAAATAAACTATATGCACCTCAATGTGACCTCATGGGTCACCATCAAGCATAGAAGGGTGCTCACTCCATGATTAAATCAATCTTAGGTAAGACCTAAACTGAAAAATGATTATGAATATAAGAGTAAAAATTAAAATTCTAGTAGGAATTCCAAAACTGAAAAACTCTATATGCCATAACTTTAAAAATAAATATAATCATGATAGTTTGAAATAAATATATTTAAAATAAGTTTTTAAAATAGGTAACAAGATAAAAATTTAAAAATAAACATTTTCCTATAATTTTTTCAAAATGGATTCTATATAATGATTGTTTTTATAATAAATTATTTTATAATGAAGAGCATGTGGTGTAGAAAATACCATAATGAAAATAAGAAGTGGAAAGAGGATTACTAATAAATAAGGGTTGTTATTATAACTACTGGTGGAAATATAATAATTGAAATGATTTTATAAAAAACATTAAAAAATGAGGGAAAGTATAATACATGTGAATAAGATATCATGGGATATACCTTGACACCAAGTGAAGAGACCCTAGACGTACTCGGATCAGAATCCATCTACAGGCCTATAAATGAAATCTATAGTAAATAAAAAACATGGATTCTCTCAAATAGTTTCAATAGTGGCCCATACCATATTATCTTTCCCTAAATGGTGATCTAGTCCATCTAATCAGGACAAAATAGCCATCATCTCTCAACTCCCACCAAAACACCTAGGATCTCATGATACTAGAATAAATTAGAAGTGAGGAGGTCATCACATGCTTAATACTAACATGGGTTCCAACATGCATGCCTTTACCAATTCCCAACACCATACATCCAGAGACCCACTATAACTGGAGGAAAAATATTGGGTTTCCCATCATAATTAAATCATTTCAAGGGTTCCAATTGGGCCTACACATCAAGATATTTGAAAACCATTTTCCAAGAAGCACTTGTTCCAAATGGTACTTACCACTTTTAATGAAACATCATTTAGAAAAAAAATCAATCCTTTATAATACTTTACATTTTCTAATAGAAGGTTGAAATAATATATTAAAAATGAAAAAAAATCATGTTACATGTTTAGGTAAATTATATAAAATGAATTAAATTACCATTTCTATGTTGCACAACTAATTTTCAAAGCATGAACATACTACATTATATTAAAACCACCTATTTAAATTACTTACCTAAAGGATTTAAAATTAAAGGGTCATACATAGAGAAACTACCTCAATGGGAAGAGAATCTAGCCGAAACACCCCAAAAATCGATGCCTTTGATGATGGTCACTTTCACTTACACCCACATACACCACAAGATATACATATGTACCCTTAATCAAATGTACGCAATTACCTCACTATGAGGGAATATGTATATGGAGGGTATATATATATACATATATACCAATGTATATGTGTGTGGGCCTTCATGTAACAAAAAACCATAAGAAATAAGAGGCAACCAAAAATCACTAAAAGACCCCAACAAAATTTTGAATAATTTAGATGGTGGAAGAAAACCAACCCAAATGGTTATGATAAACCGAAACGAACCATGAGCAATCATGTTTGATGGGGGATACTGAAATACACATGAAGACAACCTTATATACCCATCACACACTCTATTAAGAATAAAGACATCGAAAATCATCCCACCTAGAACAATAGGGTTTGACCGAACCAAGCAGAGAGATGAGGAGAAGAGAAAAACACCTAAAATGGAAGAAAAAGCAAGGTGGAGACTGTAAATTTAGGCATCAATCAAGAAGTTGTAAGAAATATTATGAAATTTTCAGAATAAGGGAGCTCTCATGGAGGGTGGTGGCCCATGGCTATGGAATAAGGGAGGGGGGTTGCCCTGTGATAGGCATAAGAGAGGGGGAGGATAACCCCATTTGAGGGTTTAATAATAATAATAATAATAGTAATAATAATAATAATAATAATAATTATATAATTTTTATTATAATTATTATTATTTAAACATTTTTTTTGTTTTATTTTTTATATTTATTTATTTATTTTTATTTCTATATATTGATTTTTTTTCTAGAAATCACGCACTGTTTGACTAAATCGTTTGGCTAAATATGGTCCTCTATTGAATATTATGGACACCTCGCATGGGCAGCAACATAGCTTTCTAAACCATGTGTGAGTCATGAGATTTGAATCTGATTGATTTATAAACACTCTTGCAAGCTCTATGCATAATTTCTACTCACCATGCATTGACCCTATGTTAAGCTTAGAAACCCCCGAATTTGAAAATTTTAAACTGGTTCGACCTGAAACTGAAAAAAATAACCAATTATAATTAAATAATTAATAAATCATGCTTGGGGTGTGAAGAATGGTATATTAATTATTTTATTATATATATAATTAAATTTCATTCACTTCAAACTTGGATTCATTAAATATAATTTATTCGTTGATAATGTTAAATGCGTGCTTACCTTTTTTAATATTTTATATATTTTAAATTTTTATTCATTTAAAATATTTTTTTAATTTATCAAATTTTAATGTTTTTAATACCTAATTATTCATTGATATATTTAATATTTTTTAATTTATTCATTTTCAATTTTTTAGTATTCAATATGTTTTTGTAATTTTACCCATTTTCTAATATTTATTTATACATGTTTGGTTATTAACATTTAATGTTTTTAATATGGTTGTAATTTATATAATTAATATGTATTCTTTTCCATTTTAACATAAAAAAACTTTCATTTTTTAAATGATACATATAATTAATAATATTGAGTCATTTTTAAAATAATTCATTGTTTTTATTATTTATTTAATTAATAAACACTATATATTATATAATTTCATTATTAAGTTTAACATATATCACACTTGTATATATGTAAGCACATTAATTTCACAGGAACAAATATTTACATAATTAATGAAGTATTATATAGAAACATATACACTTAATATTTATGTAATTTATTATAGGTTTAATATTTATTTCGGAATTTTATTTAGTAATATAATATATTTAAAATATTATTTTTTAATCATTAAATTTTATTCATTTATTTTTAAAATTATTTTAGTTAGTATTATTTATTCATTTTTAATATTTTTGGAATTTAATATTTCTAATATTTATTTTCATATATTTGTTTATTATTTTTTAATATTTTCAATATGTATTTATATTCATTTTAATATATATCCAAATTTTATTTTTTAAATAATTTATATAATTAACATAACTTATCATTTTTCAATAGTTTTTAAGTCTACTCATTTATAATTATACAATTTCACTCATTTTTTTTACATTCAAGCATTTAAAACTTTAAATTCACGAAAAATATATTTTTCAATAAATATTTATAAATAAATATATTCATAAATTTAGATTTAGTATAATTATAAAATTAAATATTTATAATTATAAATAAATATGTGCAATTTTTTTGAACAATTATTTCTATAATTATTGATAAATAATTATATATTTAAATTATTATAAAATTATAATAAATATATTTACATAATGAATATATCTACTATATTTGTTTTTATATATAAACCAAGATGATGCAAACCATAGAATATTATATTTATTAAATGTATATATTTATGAAATATATATAATTTTAAAAATATATATAATGATTTAAATAAATTTATAATTATTTATAAATATTTATACATATATTTAAAAATATAAATATTTATAATTATAATTATAAATATATATCTATAATAATATTTATAAATACCTATTTACATTTGTTTTAATATATTTATAATTATATACATTTATATTTAATTATTTATTTATAACTATGAACATTTTATTTTTTTAATTATATCAATTATATTACTAAAACTAATTATATAGGTATTTATTTATGCTTTTTTAGCATTGATAATGATATATATTTATCATCACTAAACAACTACTGATAGAGATATCTTTTTATCATCATTTTTTATCGAGGATAAATAGATATTTTATCATCCCTTATTATTTTAGAACTAATAAAACCCCTATTTATAGTATCTTTTTTTGAAAGAGCTGATAAAACCCTTCCTGATCATTTAAATAGAACCCTAAGTGGACTGATTTCCATCACCCCATTCACACTCTCGCAAAAGTTCATCTTTTTATCTAGTCCCCCTCAAACTTCTATAGGATGAATCAACTCTGAAATCTAAGGTATGTTATTTTTTCAACTCCTATCCCATTTATCAGAGTCTTAAAACATCTACCTATGTGCTACAAACTCAATTACGGTTTCAACTAAACTCTTCTTGTATCAAGGATATCTTGTGCTCTCTCAAGCATGAAAACACTAGGGTGGATGAGCACTACTAGTGACGCCCCACACCAGTTCTTAGGGCCAGTACCTCCACCCATCGGGCGGTCCTCTTACTTCTTAATGATTACTCATTAATCTGTCCCATTCTAGGATAACTTTTACAATGTTTTCTCTTGTATGACTTTTAGTGACTACTAATGACCCATTATTTCTCCTCTATAAAAACAATTTTTCCATTAATAAATTTATGTTGTATTGAATGGATTATTTTTTTAGATGATGAATTTGTTTTGATGGGAGGACTACCAATATCCCTATTGGTGCCATTAATTATTGTAGGGTTACCAAATGTAGAAATTTATAAACATGAGAAAAACCAACCAATAAAATACATGATATTATAATACATGGAAGATTGAGGTTAAACCCACAAAGATAGGCTTGGATAAAATTTTTATTAAATAAAATAAACATAAACTATTTTATGTATGAAACGTAAACTAATTGATTGAAAGATGATGTGATGAATGAATTGGTTTTAAGAAAATAGAAAAATGTGCTCAAAAATTTTAAATAGGGGTTCATGATTTATTATGGTATACAATAATGGGAATGAAATCATAGGTATTAGAACCGAGTTAGTTGAATCCATTGGTCATGGTAGATAACCCCAAAATCATCGACATCCCCTTTTCACGATGGTAATGTTACTTCGGGTATTCATTGACCTGGTAACTTGAAAATATATTTAAACATAAAAAATAATCCATCCAAGGACCATGGTGTGAGTATTTATCTATTTAATCTGTTTAAATTATCCCACCCTCACTAATCATGTAATAATCATGAATGATATAGAGAATAAGATATTTGAGAAAATAAGGTTGTAGAAAAAGACCCAAAATAATTGCATTCAAAAATAAAATACCTTATTATAATCAATACCCCTTCATTTAAAATTCTTGTCACAAGGTCTACCCCCTCATGCTATCCATTTGGGGGGTAGGAAAATAAATATCCTATTTGACATATCATGGCATTAGTAGTAGTTGATCCTAGCAGAAGCAACTCCAAATGAATATTTATAATAACCCTGGACTCTTATTTGTAGATCTCCCTAGTGCTTGGGGAATGATAAAATACATTAATGATTGGTACAAGGGTGGTTTGGGGTGGGTCCCATGTCACAAATTGTGTTTCAAATTAAAGATACAATGAATTTCATCACTTAAATCTCATCCTGAAAATTTACATGATGTGTAATGTGTTTATATGACGTCTAATATTTTAATTTCTAGGAATTATGAGTTTTGGAATATCTCTTCTAGAAACTCATCATGAAAATACTGATGGTGTGTAAATAAAATATATGACGTGTTCTTTTCTCCTCTATTTTTCTAGCTTTGTTTCACCTTCATGTGTTGTTTCTTTAAACCTAAAAAATATGTTGTCGCACCGATTCACTTCGCTCATGGAACGAAGTGTCTTCTAGCTCTAATATTAATATATATTCATTCCTTTTACATGTATCCATTGTATCCTACAATAACACACAAATTTAGTTAAACCATTTTAAAATTGTAAATAATAATCATTTAAATATATAAATAAATGTATTAAAATACAATAAAATATATGAATTAAATAAATATATAAACCAAAAAACAAAAATATATCTTAGAAGTAGTTTATTAGAGGCGATTTAAACACATCTAATTTTTTTTATATTTAACAATATTTTTGTTTATACTTCCACTAATCATTACAAAATAAATAGAAAATTTTTCCCCTCCCCCCAGATGATTCCGCAGTCTCCCACCAACCCCCCGAATACCCCCCTCTCAGTCATGACACTCCCTGATACTGGTGACCACCACCCTAACCCCTCTCAGTCGTGCCTCCCCCAAACACCATACACCAGTGAACACCGCCCCTCCCCCTCTTGATCATTCCTCTCCCTAATACTTGTGACTTCCCCACCTCCTCAGTCGTGCCTCTCCCCGATGGTGATCCCCAATCTATCTGACATAATGCCCCTCCCCCTAACCCCCTTCTCCCCAATAACTCACCCCTCAGTCAAGATGACTGAAAACCCTCACCCCACCCTCACCTCCAATCCTCATTACTTTGACACCACCCATTTCTTATCAATAACCCCATAGTGACCACTTACTCCTTGATAGAGATCACCAATGGAGGCCCCTCTTCCCTTTTTCCCAGTGAGTGAAATATCCAATCTTAAGGTATAATTTTCAATTTTATGTATCTAATTTATAATTATGATTGTGATTTATTATTTTTTCCCCATATGTCACAATTATAGGCATATGTTTTTTGGATTTAACATTAAACATATGTTTCATGTGGTCTTATAATTTTTTGTATGATGATTATGTAATGTATTATGATTTTTATTAATATTATATGTTTGTATATTTTCTATATCTAATTTATGATTATTATTTTTATTTGTAATTTTGGTTTGTTTTTTCATTTCAAATCTATTGATATGCATTTGAAGAGATATATTATTATTTAATTTTTATAACTTTAATTGATATATTTTAAAATTATTCAATATTTAGTGGATGATGAAATATATGTTATGCATGATCTGATAATTTTATACTTGTATGTTCACCATGATATTATATACAATATTTAAAGAATTATAGGACAGAGTTGGTGATCAATCTGGATTATGTTATGTGATGTTGAATTTTGATTATACTTGTTTGATAAAACATTTATATCATTATATCTAAATATAAAGGGATAAGAGTGAAAATCTAATACCTATGGATAAAATTTGTATTAATTTACCTCGAAACACACCTCGTTATTCTAATGTTATAGAAGGATTTTTAGATTATGTAATTGAAAACAAATCAAGGGATAGTGGAATAAAATTCATGTTTCCTAATTTAAAATTCAAGCAATGGTTGAATAGAAGTGAAATATATTATCATTTGATATTTAAATAGTTTCATGTTCGATATGTATGTTGGATTTGGCATGGTAAATGGAATGTTGTGGAAATTAAAAATAATGAAAGTCCTGTCAACGAAATACAAAGTGACTCTCCAGAGGATAATTCAATTAAAAATTTGATAAATGAAACATTTGGATTTATAGGATAAAATATCCAGTATATAGAACCTTCAGTTCATCCTGAAAAGAGAAAATATTTCTCATAATTTTAGAAACCAAAAAAATGAGTTTTATTAATTAGTTGAAGATGAGGTACAATAATTGTATGTAGGGTGTTCCAAGTATTCAAAGTTTTATTTTATACTTAAGTTGTATCATATTATGTGCCTATGTTGAATAAGTAAAAAAATGTCCATGATTTTAGAGTTTCTTGATAATGATTCATTTAGTGAAGCCATGAAACCTACATCATTTTATGAGATGAATAAATCATCAACAAACTTGAACCTGATTATATAAAGATACATGTATGCCCTAATGATTTCATTATTTAATGGGATGAATATTTTGATAATGAATAATTCATAAGATGTAATAAAATAATATGGAAGTCAACATAAAATAATGAGAGTATAAATCAATGCAACCCCATGTATAAATAGATGAAGAAAAATATTTTAAAGGTATTTCGTAACTTTCATCATAAACCACACTTAAAAATATTATTCTTTTCATATAAAACTACATATGACATGAATTGAAATGTTTCGGATAATAATTATATATTTATGATACATCTAAAAGATTCAACATTATATTAGATGTTTGATTTATTATATCCATAATTTTCTTCATATCTAAGGAATGTATTTTTGGGATTGAATTTTGATGGTTTTAACCCTTTTGGTACTTTAAGTACTAATTATATAATTTTTCCATTTGTATTGATCCACTATAATCTAACTCCATAGATATGAATGAAGAATAATTATTTCAATATTTTGATGATTATTCCTAGAAATAAAATTCATACAAATGACATTAATGTATAGCTTAAATATCTAGTAAAAGAATTGTGAGAATAATGGGATAGTGGCATAGAAACATATGATGCTTTAGTATGAAAACTATTTAAAATGGATGTTTCTTTAACATGAACAATTAGTGACTTTCTTGGATAAGTAAATTTATCCATTTGGAACACTCATACTGGTTTTTCTTGTCCAATTTTTAATTTTTCTTTTGAACCT
The DNA here is from genome assembly GCA_963277665.1 of Viscum album. NCBI lineage: Eukaryota > Viridiplantae > Streptophyta > Magnoliopsida > Santalales > Viscaceae > Viscum > Viscum album. The sequence goes on along the minus strand of OY728143.1, from coordinate 1,995,009,423 downwards.
CAACAATTACCTCATAGTAGAAAATATTGTTTTATGTGTCATCATTGATTTCTTTATACTTCTAATGAATTAGGGTTTAACAAGGCACAATTAAATTGAGATCTTGAATTTAGAAATCCACCAATGGGGTTATTTGGTTAAGAAATCATGGGACAATTAATCAATGTCAACAAAGAATTTGGATATGGTAACCGGTTTATAGAATGCTGAAAGGGTACTATATACAATATCTAAAATAGATAGAACACAACAATGGAAGACAAATAGTATATTTTTTAAAATTTATTTATTGGGAGATTAATTTGATACATCATAGTATTTATTTAATGAATATTGAGAAGAAATTTCATGAAAATGTAAATTTTCACATTTCTTAATGAGAAGGTTAAATTGAAGGATCAACTTAATGCTCATAAGTATTTGTATTGAATAAATATAAATTGTGGTTTGTGGGAAAATGATAATGGAATGTATCCTTTATCTATTTTTACAATTAAAAACTATTATAAACATGTATTCCTTATAACTTTAAAGAATTTAAAAATGATATATTTATATTAAAGTAACATATCCTGGTGTGTTGAATTAAAACATCAAAATCTACATGGATTGAAAATTCATAACTCACATATTCTGATGTGGAAGGTTTTTGTTGGAATTGTGTAATATGTTACCTAAAAAAGTAACTATGTTTCTAGTTGAGTTTTGTACCTTTTTAGAGTGATTTTTGAAAAAACACTAAATCAAAATGATATTTATAAGCTTAAAGAATAATTTTTTTTGATACATTTTCATTTGGAAATTTTATTTACTCATTTATTCTTCATAGTCACGATTCAATTTAGCATTTATTTGGATAAGGAAGCTGATCTTGGTGGACTAGTAAACTATCAATGAATTTATCCATTTGAGATTTATGATTATATTTTATTTATTTTCATTGATTAATTCAATTTTATCAAATCATTGTGTAAAATTTGTTAATATTATTCTTGTTTTTTTAATCAGGTACTTTTGTCATTTGAAATTATATGTGAGGAATAAATTTCAACTAGAAGGGTCTATTACTGAAGTTTATATAACCAAAGAGTGATTCACATTTTGTTCTAGGTATTTGAATGGGATTGACACTATATTAAATCATTTTGGACATGTTTATAAAATCTCCACTAATTCTCATTTGAAAAACCAATCATTGGTATTTCTAACAATTGGATGACCAATTGGAAAAGGGTTAAATTTTACACTAACTGATTTGGAGGTGCTACAAGCAAATTGATATGTGCTACTCAATATTCTTATTTCATATCCATTTATTGATGAATTTTGATTTAAAAAAAAGAGTCAACTAAGGGGTCAAGCTTGAAGTGATCTATAATTAACAAATACTTTTAATAATTATATTTTCGAATAGTTTCCCATCATGTAAGTATATACTCACAATGAAATTATTAATGTGTAGTTATTTTTTCTATCTTAAAACTAACACCATATATACATTTTATAGAAAATGAATGTTTAAAATCAAGATTAAATATAAAATGATTTTATATTTTTTTATCGAGACCCTATAATGAAGGATAATATATTTGATTCCTACAATTTTCATGGCTTTAGGTTTTGTAAAATTTATCATGAAGAAGACATAAAAACCCAAAATAGTGCTGTATTTAAAATTACAGAGGTGGGATAATATAAAATGCTGAATGATACAATTGAATTAAACAATCATGTTAAGTTTTTAGTTGTCTTATTAAAATTCAAGTGGGTCAAAATTGATAGGCATATAATGAAAGATTTATTACATTTTAAAATTTTCAACTTATCTTTCTTGATCATACCAGTGAACTTGCATAGTATAATCCATTTATCTTGGATTCACAAGTGAAGATGTTTTATTATGCGAATAATAAAATATATGAAGGTTGGAGTGTTGTTGAACACTTAAAATTAGAGAGACACACATGATATGGGTGATGAAGATCAATTGGAACATTTTCATATTGGACCTCATCAACCAAAAAAAATTGAATAGTTTTTTCTTAAAAATATTGAAACAATCAAACATATAAGAGATGGTGAAAAAGAAGAACTCATTGTAATAGAGGATGATAATAATGAAGACAATGTATATTAGGTTAATTTAATTTACAAATTTTCAGTGAAAATATATTACAATTTCCTATTAATAAGTGTTTCATACATATATTTGTTATTATAGTTTTCCATTTTTTGTAAAAAGTTTTTAGGTTTTCATTTTTTTATACATTTAATATATCTGAACTATTTTAATTTTAGGAACACCATGAATAAAAAAATTTCAAGATCCTAACCAATCAATATCTCATAGCACACCACCAATATCGTCAGCATTAGTGGATCCAAGTGATTTATTTATACCTAGGACTACTAGCAAGCCAACCATTTCCCCAGATTGTTTTTCTAGCCCACCATTAGATTCACCTCCAGTGATGGATCAGTTAGTCACCCCTCTATCTACAAGATATTGAAATGTTACTGTTTCTGTTATGTATGCATTATATAAAAAATATATTTTTTATTAATTTTTTAATACATTTTTCAAACATATAAAGATAAAAATTGAATGGATATAAATATAAACAAAGAAGATTTATGAGACTAGAAGGAATTCAAGATTATCATCCAATTTGATGAGTTTGGGGTTCTTACTAGTGACATTGTTGGAATCTATGGGTAGATTCATAGGGATCATTATTGAGAGATAGTGATCCTTACAATTAATTATAAATATTAGAGGCATATTCCTACAATGTGAAAATGAGGTCTTTGATACTCAAGTAAAAGTAATATTGATTTATTTTTCCCTGTTAACCATTTTTAAAGACATTAGTAATTTTTTTAATATAATTATAAAGTGTTATCTTTTTTTTTTCTAGATGTTTTTTTCTATTTGATGTCCCTGAATCCATTTCACGACCATAGACTCTAAAAATATTGGGAAAGAAATAGAGAGATTTTAAATGGAGATTATAAAATGAGTTTAATGACCTATATCTGAGCTCATGATAGATTTATGAGAAAGTGGTTAAAGGCATTTCTCGTGAGAAATAGAAGTTGTTTATTGATATTAACATAGATGTATCTCATGAGGTAATTGAATATTTTATAGTATCTTAATAATATAAGAACAATATAATTTTTATTTTTATTTATGTTTATATTTTTTGTAGGAATTATCTAAAATGTACCATGCATTAGGAGAAACAAGTAATTCCTCACAAAACTGGGTCTCATATTTTTTCAAGGAACTGAACACTTTAAGTTTTTATTTTATTTAACAAAATTTATATTGTTTTATATTTCAATTTTTTTCCTAAATTTATTATATATTTTTATAAAAACTAATTAATTAGGTCAATATTTTGGACAAACAGAGATGTGGTTTAACATGTATAGGAAATCCAATTTCAATTATGTAAATGAACCTACAAAAGTAGTTGGATTAATTTCTTTTCATTAACATTTATTATTATTTTATTACTATAAAACATAATAATGAAAATATATTATAATAAAAAATAATACTTAAACCCAATTAAATGAGGGTAGATACATGTATCAAATAATGAAAATTTGGTGTCATTTGATACATCTAGATAATCCCTATTAATTGGGTTTAAGGTTTTTTTCTAGATAAAATATATTTATTAATATTTTGTTTTTATAGTAATGAAATAAAAAAATGTAAAAAAAATTTATTAATTATTTAATATTATAAATTTCATAAATTTTTAATAATCATTATTAATATTTTTGTATGAATGGGTTAAAATTAAAGAATTTAGGGATGTGAAATCTTTACAATCATACTTAGTTTCCAAGAACAATGTAGTGTAGTTGTTTTAGGGGAGGAGAATCCCAAACATGTACATGAGATGGGTTTTAGACGTACTCCTTTACATATATTTAGTAGGACATCATCATCAATTAATGCTACACCTAATGGGGGTTTGAGTAGTGACCTTGATTGGGAATCACAATGATAAATTACATGGTTGAACAAAAATGTGAAGAAACAAGAATATTATAGGAAAACATAAGATCCATGGTGGTCAAAAATGGAAAATGATTTAGTTTCTTTATTTCAGCAAATGACCAGCATGAATCTTGATAAAATTCCCATCCTTATATCTCAACATGGCAAGGAAAATTTAAAATTTCATTGATCATTCCCACATTTTAAAATAAAATAGACGTCTTACATAAATAAAACTAAAATGAAACTTTTATATTAAAAAAATACTTTGATTCATATCAACCAGATTCTATGTCGGATTGACATATCATTGATTCTCATAGGTCAAAATGAATTATATGTCATTATCTTTATGTTTGAAAAAAATTCAACAACATTATTCCACGTTTTACTCAGTAAAAAGTTTTTAAAGGTAACTAATCCTTTAAAAACAAGTGTCGGGGTTTCAAATATAAGAAAAAAATGTCATATTGGAAAGAAAATAGAAAAAATAACTTTCATTTGATTTGTGAAATGTAGGAACTAACAAAACGTTATTATGGGTTATGGTTTTCCTATGATTCTTATAAACACATTTTTTAGGATTAAAAACACTAAAACATGTGTGTAAAGAACCAAAGAAAATAAAATGACCTCATATTTATGTGAATAATGTGAAAACCCCCATTGAGTTATTTTTGATGTGTATTCGTAGAAAACACATTAATCTAACGTGTGATGTGGCCAGAAAGACTCAGTTAACAGTATTTAAAGGTATAAAAGCCTTTAAAAACATGTTTCATAGGGTCAAAACTAGGAAAAAAATCATATTGACAAGAAATCATAAGAAAATGGCCATGGATTTATTTTTTAAATATAGGAACTGATATAACATCATTCTGAGTTATGATTTTTTCAAGAGGCCCATAAGCATGTTTTTAGTGTTTTAAAACATGATTTTTTTTATAATGGTCTAAACCACATAAAATGACCTCATATTGATGTAAAATTAGGTAAAAATCACTGTTGAGTTATTTTGGATACGTATATATAGCAAACATGTCAATCTGACATGCAGTGAGGTCAGAATGACCCGATAAACCATTTTTAAAGTTACTAAAGCCTTTAAAACATGAACCAGAGGTTCAAAAATGTGAAACCAATTTTGTAATGATATAAAATTAGAGTAAAAACACATTAAATTTATTTTTGAAATATAAGAATTGTCGACACATCAAATCGTGTTACGATTTTCCAAAGATGTGCGTAAACACATTTTTAGTCTTTTAAAATACAAAAACGTTCATTCAATGGTAAAAAACAAATAAATGATCTCATATTGATATTAAAACGTGGGGTAAACACTGATGAGTTATTTTGACATGTAATAAAAGAAAACATGTTAATCATACGTGCAGTATGGTCAGAATGACTAGGTTAAAAATTGAAAGGCACTGAATGCTTCAAAAACATGTGTTGGGCGGGGGGGGGGGTTAAAAATTAAAAAACAACATTATATTGACATGAAATTTGATTATAACTACTATCGATTTATTTTGGAAATATTAGAACTGACATTATATCATTCCGATTTACAATTTTTTTGGGATGCCTAAAAACATGTTTTTAGTGATTCAAAACAATAAAATGTGTATGTAATGGTAAAAAACCTATAAAATGACATCATATTGACACGAAATCAGTGTAAAACTACCATTTAGTTATTTTTTATGTGTTTTTGTAGACAACACATCAATCTAACATGCTGTGTGGTCGGAATTACTTGTTAAATGGTTTTTAGAGTTATCAAAGCCTTAAAAAATGTGTATAAGGGGTCAAAACTAAGAAAACAACATTATATTAACATGAAATCAGGGGAAAATGACCATTTATTTAGTTTTGAAATATAAGAATTGAAGAAACAATATTTTGAGTTATGGTTATCCTAAGATTCCGATAAACACATATTGAGTGTTTCAAAACACAAAAATGTGTGTGTAATGGTCCAAACCATAGAAAAAAACCTCAAATTAATGTGAAATCTTGGGAGAACCACCATTGATTTATTTTTTATGTGTTCGCAAATAAATAATGTATATAGGATGTGTAGTGTGGTTGTAATGAATCATTAAATAGTTTTTAAAGGCATCGAATCCATTAAAAACATGTGTTGTGTGGTAAAAGAAGAAGAATGACGTCATATTAACACAAAATTAGAGGATAATTAACAATGATTGATTTTTTAAATGTAGGAACTAAAGGAATTTCATTCCAAGTTTAGGATTTACTAAGATACCCATAAATGATTTTTTGTGTGTTTTAAAACCCAAAAATGTGTGTGTAATGGTACAAAACATAGAAAACAACCTCACATTGACATGAAATCATGGGAAAACCTCTCTTGAGTTATTTTTTATGTGAACATGAGTACAACATAAAAATCCAACTTGTGGTGTGGTTAGAAAGACTTGTTAAATAGTTTTTAAAGGTACTATAGCCTTTAAAAACATGTGTCAAGGGGTCAAAACAAGGAAAACGTCAATTGATTGACCTGAAATTAGAATAAAATTACATGTAATTGATTTTTTAAATGTAAGACTGATGACAAATCATCCTAGTTATGGTTTTCCATGAATGCCCATAAACAAGTTTTTAGTGTTTTAAAACACTAAAATGGGCATGTAATTGTACAAACCGTAGAAAATACCTCATATTGATGTGAAGTCATGGAAAAATACTTTTGAGTGATTTTTTCTGTTTACGCATAGAGAACACATCAATATGATGTACGGTGTGGTAGGAATGACTCATCAAATAGTTTTTAAAGGCACTAAAGCCTTTAAAAACATGTGTCTGGGGGTGAAAACATGGAAAATGATTTTATATTGACATAAAATAATTAAAAAATGATTATTGATTGATTTTTGAAATTTCATAATTGAAAAAACTTCATTCTAAGTTATGGTTTTCCCAGGATTTTTGTAACCACGTTTTTAGTGTTTTAAAACACTAAAACCTGCATGTAATGATCTAAATACTATATAAAAAAATTATATTGATGTTAAATCATGGTTAAAACACCATTTATTTATTTTATATGTGTACACATATAAAACATGACAATAAGATGTCTGGTGTGGTCGAAATGACTCACTAAACATTTTTTAGTGGTACTGAAGCATTTAAAAGCATGTGTCGAGGGGTCAAAACTAAGTAAATGACATCTGATTGATATCAAAACATAGGAAAACAACCATCGATTGATTTTTAAAATGTATTAATTTATGAAATGTCTTTCTGAGTTACTGTTTTCCTAGGATTCCCTTAAATATTTTTTTTTATTTTTAAAACACTAAAATGTGCATGTAATAGTCTAAACCATAGGAAAAGACCTATGGTTGATGTAAAATATTAGAATAATCATGGTTGAGTTATTTTTTATTTGTATGTGTATAAAAAATTTCAATACAATGTGCGGTGTGGTCATAATGGCTTAGTAAATAGTTTTAAGAGAAACTGAAGAATTTAAAAACATGTCTTAGAGGGGTTATAACTAAGAAAATGATGTTGGATTGACATGAAATCAAAATAAAACTACAATAGATTTATTTTTGAAATGTAAGAACCTAAAAAAAATCATTATGAGTTACAGTTTTCATGGGATACCCATAAACACATCTTTAGTGTTTTAAAACACTAAAACATGCATGTAATGGATCAAACCACAGAACAAGACCTCAGATTAAGGTAAAATCATGGTGCAACAAATTTTGAGTTATTTTTTATGTGAACATGTAGAAAAAACATATCTGACATGAATTTTGGTCAAAATTACTCAATAAACAATTTTTAATGGTACTGAATCCTTTAGAAACATTTTTCAGGGGGTCAAAACTGGGCAGGCAACATCATATTAAAATGAAATCAGAGGAAAATGACCGTTGATTGATTTTTGAGATATAGGAACTAAGAAAACATCATTATTAGTTATTATTTTCCTAGGATGATCATAAACACCTTTTATGTTTTTTAAAACACTAAAATGTGCGTATAATGGTCTAAACCATAGAAAAAGACCACATATTCATGTAAAATCATTGTAAAACAATTTTTTTTTTAAATTTTTTCTATATGAATAGAAAACGTGTCAATATAACATGCAAAGTGGTTAGAATGACTCATTAACTAGTTTCTAAAAGTACTAATGACTTTAAAAGCATGTTTAAGGGGATCAAAAAACTAGTAAAACAACATTAGATTGATATGAAATAAGATGAAAATAACCTTTGATTTATTTTTAAAATGTAGGATATAAAAACATGTCATTCAAAGTTAAGGTTTTCACAGGATTCTCGTAAATTAATTTTTAGTTTTTTACAAAACTAAAATGTGTGTGTAATGATCCAAACCATATAAAACAACCTCAGATTAATTTTAAATCATGGGAAATCCTATATTGAGTTATTTTTTTATGTTTATCTATAGAAAAAATTACTATATGATGTTAGTTATGGTTTAAATGACTATGTGAACTATTTTTAAATTTATTGATTCTTTTAAAACTGTGTAATGGGGGATTAATACCATTAAAAATATGTCATATTTATTTTAAATCAGAGGAAAATGATTGCCAATTTATTTTTGAAATGTAAGAACTGATGATACATAATTTCATGTTATAGTTTTCATAGGATGCCCATAAATAAATTTTTATTGTTTTGAAACACTAAAACATGCATGTATTGGTCAAAACCATAGAAAAATAATCCCATGTTGACCTGAAATCATGAAAAAATCACCATTTAGTTGTTTTTTGAGATATAAGATAAGTTTTCACTTCAAAGTCTTTAAAATTTATTCTTTAAATAAATTTCAGTCATACCTCATGTCAATTTAAAAATTAATTAGAATTTTATATACTCACTAATTTTCTGTTTCAAGGGTTTAATAATATCTTACAAAAGAAAATTTTATGTTTTAAATTTTTTATGATATATTAATTATTTTATGTTAAAATGTCTTTATTTTGTTAGAAAAATAACAAATTTTATGGTCATATGTTTGAATATATTCTTTTTCTTTTCCCTTTCACATTTGTTTTGATTTTCTGATTTATATTTAGGTGAAATATGTTAATAGTAGGAAGGAGGTAGACTATTATAATGCCCATAATTCTTTATAAGGTAGTCATGATAGTTTTTAGTTTCCATAGTTTTTTTAAATTTTATCATTGATTATATTGTAATTTTGATTTATTATGTAAAAGTTTAATTTCTATCTTATTTTTTTTGTTACATTTGATGAGATGATGTGGTGGTAGACAAATGCAGTGGAGGCCATGGGGATGATTTATATTGATCATAGGTTGTTGTTGGAGATAATTTATATTTATATATTGATGACATATATATTTGTTGAATGAGATTATAGTGACTGATGTTATACTGATTATAAATGTATGTATTTAGTAATGTTAATATAAAATGTATGTATGATGTATGCATAATGGGTTTATCTTTGATTTATTTTTATTTTATTGCATATTTGAGTGTTTATAATTAATTTTTTTATTAAATACTGATAAAAATTAAAATAAATATTTAGTGGTAGTTTCTAAATACCACCACTAAATAAATTAATGAAAATCCTAATTAGTAGTGGATAATTGTAACTTCAATTAAACATATATATCTCTAAAGTTATTAGCAGTGGTTTGGTTCACCTAAACTATTTTATTTTATGGTTAGTTTTTTTAAAACCATATCTAAATAAAACCAAAATCTCTGCAAAATTATCCATAAAAAACACATAAAAAAACTATAACTAAATGAAAAAAACTTCCATGAAATTAATCGAGACCATGAAATACACAATGGTTCTAATAACCACTATTGAACAATTAGGTGGCGATTTAAACAGCTGAAATTTGAATAATGAACCACTGATAATGCATGCATTTTTTTAGTGTATGGAAGAAAACTTGAGGATTTAAATTGAATGAATAAAAACTAATCATATTGAATTTACCAGTTTTATTCTTTGAATATGAGTGCAAGATTTAATAATTTGAAATATATTATTCATATGGTTCTTTTTTTTGAAATTATTGTATGTAAGGGTCTTGGTTGGGAGTTTTTATTATTATTTATTAGGTGTGTTTATTTCCTTAATTTTTTTCCCAATAATTAGGATACCATAAAATTAAAAAGACTCAAAACCAATTTAAAATCCATTTAGAAATATAAAATATAGGTTAAATAATTACATATATGAGGAGACCTAATTAGTGAAAGTTTTCAGTTCATTTTATGGTTAGTGAACTTATTTTATATAAACATCTTTAATTTATTTTATTTTAATGAGCTATGTTATGTGTAATGGATAAATCATTTTAAGATTTATTTCATATTTATTCAATTATTTTATAATGGCATTCATGTTTAAATTTTATTGGGTGGTATTAAAATATTTTTATTTTCAATGGAAATGACCATTTTTAATTTTTAACAGTCAAGAAATGGATATTTCATTTGATTTGAATTATGGAAACTAATGGATTTAAATTATATTTTAGATTTATGGATTATTTTTTGAATGAGTAATGTTATTATATTGAGTGTGTTGGAATTATCATAAATTTTTATTTAGGTGTGGGAATAGACTTATGAAATTTGATTATATGCATTTGTAACTAACTATTATGGAAATATTTGAGTAATTTTATGTGGATTTATCTCTTTTGATTTTTTAAGTGGACAGGAAAGATTATTATTATATATTTTATTTTTAAACATATTTAATTTAGTTATTTATAATGTCTTACAATAATTTATTTCCGAGTGTAGTGAACCTCTAAAAATTATTGAGGAAATGGTGTAGATAGTATTGGAACATGATTTTGGTTTTATATTTGTTTATAACATAAAATAAAATAATTTTAATTCCAAAATATGGGGATATTGGTGGATCTAAATTTGATTTTAAGATGACTTATAATATAATATAATATACTTTTAAAGAATAAGTTTTTAGTAAGTTTCTTTGTAAAATAATTTATATTATAAATTTGGATTATTTTGGAAATAATGAATTTAAATGAATTTAAATTCATTTTGAGTAATTTTGGTTGATTTTTTATCAATATGATGTGTTTTTGATTATATAATTTTTTAATTTTAGTTTTTCTTGTGATTTTTATTTATTGTTATAATTCAAAATTATTTCAAAAAATTTGTCTGTTGGCTTTAAAAATAGTGATTATAGTGGAGAATATTTCACTTTTTTTGGAAAACATGTTTCGTTAGAAATTTTTATCTATTTTCAAAACTAATTTATCAACTTTATTTAAATTGTTTTATGTCTTGTCACGAAATTGTTAGAGGTTTTTTCCCTTTTTTTTTCTATATTGAAAATTTTGTTATTTTCTAATGTTTTAGGTTTAAATCTTACTTTTGTTTAGTTGATATTTTTTACTCATAAATTTAAAAGGGTTTTAATGATTATTTCAATTTTTTTATGTTTTTAATTTGATTATTTATTTTCTTTTTATTTGTGGTTTAATTTAGAGTAGGTATGTGTTTGGATTGAGTAAAATAATGTGAAATTATACATTTTAAACATTCTTTAGGATTTTTGACAATTATGGATTGGTTTAGGGATCATATATATTTAAAACATAATTTTGAGGCATGAACCATATGTAATAAAAATAAATAATCATATTTTTTATTGGTTTGATTGATTTTTAAAGATATTTGTGAAAATTGAATATTGAGTTTCTGAATACTCATGAAATTAATAATGTTTTTTAAATAAATGAGTGTAGAAATGAGTGAAACTCATTAAAAATATTTTTTTCAAAGCTACAACCCACATATAAAAGGTATGATTTAGTGTTTAAAATGTATTATGAGAGTTTAATATTATAATTATGAAAAATAGCCACCTACTAGGCGTTTAAAACCAAAGGTTTTGTGATTTTCCTTGAATACTATAGATGTTGAGAAAATGTTTTTTCAGATTCATTTTCTTATGTAGTTACCGTAAATATGAGGGGTAGATAAGGAAAGTTTTACTCATAATTTGTGGTGTGTGTGTATTTATAACTTTTATATTCTTATTTAATATATTATTTATTTTGATTAAGTCAACTATACAATAAAAGAATTATTTTGATATATTTTGTATCCTTAGTAGTGGTTTGAGTGTCACCCATAAAAACTTCTAATTTTAAACAAATTTATCATTTACATTAATAGTATTAGAAGACAGTGGAAGAAGTTTATGAAGTTTATTATAATATGCCATAACATATATGTGGTATGGATTTCATTAATAATTGGTACACTCTTTTGGGTATACCTATGAAGGTTTTTACTACTAGATGTAATAGATAACTTATTGTGATATGTGTCATTACTAGAGGTGGAATTTGATTTATTTTGGTTCTCAATGATGTGAAATCCGTGGTAATTGAATTTTTTGGAGTGTATATTAAGGGAAAATATTTATGGTTTTTAGGGAAATTAAATAGAGTATTTGGATATTGTAAGATATGTGAATTATATCTAATATTGATAAAACTAATATTTTTGAAATAGGATTTCATCGGTGGGTTTTAGTAAAATTGTATATTTTGGTATTCTAATAATTCATGGTCAATAAATAATCTACATAAATAGAGAGTAACATGGAAAACAACTTCACTTATCTCATCAATAACAATTTCATTCATTTGTTTCATGAAATTATAAACTTACTAACCCTATGTAAAAATTCATTGATTACATGGCCTTGTATATTTCTAGGAAATATATTTTTTAAAAAATTTATAATTTTAGGTTATAATTAAATGAAAATCAAGAAAAATAATATACAAGGGAATTTTTCTAACTAATAATAAATAATTTTTTTACCAACAGATATATCTCCACCTTTTTGTCCCACAAAATATCATATCATGAACCTGGACCAAAAACCGCATTTTTACCCCAAGTTGTTCCTTTTCATGTCACCCTTGTGTAAAATGATAACTTTTTAGGATTCATAACTGATAATATTCAAATGTTGGCTTCCCCTTATTTTAATTATCTATAACTTTCTCCTTTTATTATGAATATCTTATGTGTATTTTTCTATTTTTTTTAAAAATAAATATTTTATGGACCTAATAAGATGAATACGAATAAAAAAATTGATGTATGCTAATAATTTGAAAAAAGAGCAGGAATATGGAGTTAAATATTCCATTATGTTTGGAATAAATAATTCACATGACCCTTCTCGAATCCCTTTTCCATGTTTTCATTATTGTTATTTAAGAAAATTTAATATGTAAAAGTTGGAAGAACATTTTTTTGTCACGGTATAGATCATTTCAATAATTATTGGACTAAACATGGGAAAAAATTAATATTCACATAGATTAAAATGATACAACGGTTTATGGATCATTTGATATGAATACTAGTATAATTGATGATGGAGATCTTATGTAATAAATGATAATGTAAATTTAAGATAACCTTTTTTATTTTCCAATGTTGTTTTAGAAGTAACATAGTTATTCTAAGAATACATTGTATATCGATTGTACTATATACACAACATTGTCAGCTATATTGAAGTTATATAATTTGAAATCTAGACGTGAATGGAACAAAACCAACTTTACATAACTTCTTGGTATCTTGAATGACATACTAGGAAGGTTCAAGAAAATCCATTCTATTAAACAAGAAGAAATATAGTACATAAAGGGAAAGGATGGGGACATACAAGAATCATGCCCTCATGCCAAAATACACCAAAAAAGATTAAGTGTAATAATAAAACTAATATAAATCATCAAAATCACCATATGAGTTAGAAAAAATGGACTTTCTTATTTAACATATGATGATAATTAAACGCTACATTCAATGGGAATGATCTCTAAAAAAATACATTCTTATCTAAATTATTTCATATTATTTCTCAAGGACCATGAATCACTCATAAAATTCCCTAAGTGTTTTACGAATCGATACACGAAATATGAATCAAGTATATGAAAAGTTATATAGCACATTCCTATCATTCTAATATTTATAAGACTATGTGGATCTTAGGAACCCATGTGAAAATTCAAAAAGCACATAGATATAACAATTAATGATGGGAAACCACGTCATCCAACATACTCTCCATAGTGGAAGAGAATTTATTAGGAGAGTCATGAATTTGTAAATGAGTTGTTAAACATTCATCATTCATTATATAAATATGGAATAAATACCTTTGGTGTACAATTTAGTTCCCACAATACATATCTAGTTATGTTCATTAATTATGATATTCCACCATGGTTATACATGAAGTGAAAATAAATTATGTTGTATATGGTTAGATCAGGACCATAACAACATTGTAATGATACTGATGTTTATTTGGCCTCTTTAATCGAAGATCATACATCTTTGTGGGATATATGTTTTAAAATTTATGATTCTCATTGAAGTGAATAATTTACATTGAGGTCCATGTTATATGGGATGAAAAATGACTTTGTTGCCTATGTAATTTTTTAGGCTATAACATTGAAATAATGTTGGGGTGTCCCATTTGTTAAGAATACACACACTCGATTCGATTGAATCATTCCTTGAATATTTTGATTTTAAGACACCAAAATTGATTACCTCAATGAAATAAATACCGATCCTGGTAGACATCATTCTATGGGAATAACAAAAAAGGTACAACACCATATCCACTAATGGGTGATCAACTGTTCGATAATGTAAATGATACTAACACTATTTTTAGTAAACCATTTTCAAAAAACCTCAAAAATCATGTTGAAAAAAAAGATAAATTTTAATTTAATTATCTTAATAGAATTTTTTGTATGCCAAATATTTTATTGATGTCATTAATAAAGAAAAATTGAATTTATAGTGTCTTTGGAATATTACTAAACATTCCTTGAAAACAAAATATGGTATTTAGGATAGGTTAGACATGAGTGACATGGGGATAAAGGAAGAGTTAGAATCTGTGAAGAGTAAAGTGAATAATTTTTTACCTTCAATTTCTTAAAATCTATCCTGATAAGAAAAATTTCAAATTTAAAATTTCATTAATGGTGAATAATTTATAGTGGGGTATTCATAAAATATCAATAATGTCACATCAATGACTAATTTGAAGTTACATTAATTTAAACTAGATAAATTTTATATATTGATTCATGATTTGATTCTCATCCCTTTATGTTTCATTCTGCCTAAATTTTTTTGACATAAATTAACCAAAAGTTGATTCATTTTCTAATCCAAATGTAGTAAATTTATAGATCCATAAAAGTTTCTAATCATGAATATGGAGGTCTCAATCATATTATATGAATTTGATATGTTCTTACCATCATTATTATTTGATATAATGGTCCTCATAATGGTTCCCTTGGTTATAGAATTTGAACAGTGTGGTCATGTCCATTATAGATGGACGCACCCCATTTAATGATATATGAAGATTTTGAAAGGGTACATCATGAATCAATGTCGGCTAGAAGGTTGTATTGAAAACTAATATATTGTTAAATAAAGTATGGAATTATTTACCAATTAACTATCAAATGTTTATAGCATCGGTCTCCCAAATTATCTTTTTAGTGTACTTCTTTTGGGTGAAGGTATTCTTAGTATATATGTTTTTACAATTACAATCACATTAAGAGAGAAATATAACCTATATATTTTACAATATAGTGAATATTTTGATAGATATATTGATTCCCACAGTGAAATTATTAGATATTTCAATCCATCAATAGATAAAACATGGTTGTCAAAAACACATAATCAAAATTTTATAGGATTGTTTCGAGATAATATTTATAATAAGTTTTATAAAAATACAAATTCAATTTCCTAAGGACTTCAATTTCTAGATATGGAACCAAATGAAAATGTTATATCTTACACTGGTTTTGTAATTAAATTTTATACCTTATATAAAAAATAACATGATGACCATTGTATTATGTAAAAAAGTATAGTTACACTTATGGATAAAGTGATGCACATATCTAGTTCCAATCTTATAAAGAAACATGAGGCATGTCTTTATTATTTTTCTTCAAATGAAAAAACTATAACAGTTTATGAATTTTTTTTGATGTGAGGGATTATAAGGACTCAGCCTTATTATATACATAATGTTAAATTTAGTAAAGAAAAAACTTCCTTTTACATTGAGTATCTTTTCAAGTTTAGAGATTTATAGAATTGGGACATAATACATTCATAAAATTACACATTTTTACAGAGTGAATACCATAAAAACAGTTTCTATTTTTTTTCAAAATATAAAAAATTAATACTTAAAACATGATTTTATGAAAATTCTTCAAAAAATTAACATGGGTTTCTTCATTCTACTATAGATCCTTACAACCTGTAAAAACATTTAAAAACTTGGGATGATCACAAAAGCTCAGTAAGAGATATAAAATGAAGGAAATAACACATTAGTCCATGAATACTTGTAACATAGGAAATAATTTTTAAAATACATACTTATCACCTGTATATATATACTTAATTTGTGAAACATGAGATTTACACAATATATAATAACATAAGTAGAACCATAACAGTATCTTGGGGCATTACTTACATAATCTTGTAACCCTCTCAGCTACCTTATAATTTGTATAACCATCACAGTTACACTTGGAGTAACTATACGACTGACCTCCAACTTACACATACCCAATGCATTGGAGGGAAATATAAGTCCCATACTTCATCATAAAAAATTCCCAGGAACCATAACATAATCATACAACATGAATAATTCCACAAAAACATTGCTTTGGAGTTTCTTAAAACCGAATTCTAAAAGAGGTTTTCAAAATTGAAAGCCACTTATAAATTACATACAAATTAAGAGAGGATTGATAGAGTGGATATAATTTTTATATACACTCTAAATACACATAATTAAACATTTTATTTACAATTTTATTCAAACAAACAATTGTAATACCATGTAACAATGAAGTATAAGGTTAACCGAAAGAATGGAAATCGGGTTAAGAATTACCTTACCTCTGGCTTGTCTTACTTTAAAATTGTTTAAAATTCCCATATAATGGTTAAAAGAATATTATTTGTATTTTAAAGAAATTTTTTCATATTTATAACATCTTATATGATCATTTAATAACCTCATTTCACCCTTTAATTGTTAGTATTTTGTTTCTTGCACTGTTTTGGGTGAGTTCTTTACATGATTTTCATGATCGGTTCATGATGGATGTTCTTGTCAATTGGAAGTGAAACTCCAGAATTGTAATTCAGAGGTATTTAATTATTTCCAGTACAATAATTTATAACATTTATCATTTTGATTTTTTATATGAGGATGATTCATAAGTTAAAACATTAATGATGTTAATTTAGATCATTTTAGTGGTTCTTTGATAATAATGACCTCATTTTGTCTTATAAATTAAAAACATGAGTAAAAAATAATTCCAGAACCATGGATGAGAAATAATACATATATTACAACTTGGTTCAACTATAAAAATGGTTTCATGTCTAGACTTTAAAGAGTTAATGAAAATTGAAATCACATCGTCCACGATGTCAGTAATTCGACACATCATGGACAATGTTTTTATTCCTTGAATAAGTGGGAGAGGGGAAGAAGAATGATGATGAATTTTCCATGAAAATGAGAACATAAAAAATATACATGATTTATGGGGCTTTCATTCCTCTTAGATAAGAGGTGATGAGGAAATATTAATAAAATAAAGTAACTCAAAATAAATAAATAATTGAAAAATCCCTTAGAAAAATTCAGCAGCCTAATGGCTATTCAACATGGTTTTAGAAAATATTAAAAAGAGAGGGTACAAGGGTCACCCATCCAGAAATGAATCATAATACAGAATATATGAAGAATATGAAAGATAATAAGAACATGGAAAGGAAACTTTAATGTTATACCACATAAAAGAGAACTTGAATGAAAAAAGAATGATATTGATAATTTTCTTACCTTGTATAGTAACTCATAGAAATTGAAGGTTAGGACCTTGGGGGCTTGAGGAAACTTTTTGAGGAATATTAGGGAGTTAAGGAGGCCATAGATTCATTTATGAGGAATTTGGGATGAAGTTAATGAAGGAATGGGTTGGTATTTATAGAAAAATTGAGGGAATATTTTAATTATTTTCAAGGGAAACCTCATTAGTGGTATTTGCAAAACCATGGGATTGACCATGGTATTTTCCCATGGTATAATCCAATTATAACACCTCATAACTTATTTTACTGTATGCATGTTGGCCAGATTTATTACATAATTATTACATTATTAATGATGTCATTAACACACCGAAAATCAAAACTGTATTTTTTACTATTCACCAAAAAATCAACTGTTTCAGAAAAATCCCCAAAATTCACTCCAACTATTTATCGATGTGTATAATTCAAAAATTTATTCCATTTTTTGAAAATAAATTTCTATATATTTTTAATTTAATTTTTAGACAAAATCATACTTAATTCAAAAATTAATTATTTAAAAACTATAACTGCTTTTATATCACAATGAAAAATTAATCAAGATATCATTATATTAAATCCTTAAGAAAAATAAATATTAATACAATTTACTATTCATTATGGTCATATTACTATTCATAAGGGTATGTTACTATTCACCAAAAAAAAACAAGTTGGTTCCAATAGACTCCAAATAACATACTGAACACAATTGTAGATGACAATTTTTCAAAATTCAAAACATAGAAGCAATAAAATTATGTTTAAAGTATACTTATAAATATCTAATTTAAACAAAATTTCAAGAATTTAAATTTTTTTTAGAAAACCTTGGGGTGTTACATTATCCCCACCTTCTAGAAATTGCTTCCTCACAATTTTTTTACATATTAAACGAGTGAGGGTACCTTTACCTCATAGCATTTTCAGACTCCAATGTTACTTCTTCAACCATGTGGTTTCTCTACAAAACCTTTACCTGGTGGATTACCTTATTCTACAATACCTGTTACCTTCGTTCAAGAATCTGAACTAGTTTCTATTCATAAGAAAGGTTCTCTTCTAGCAGAACTACTTTTGGGATCAAGACATGTGATGAATCTGGCACATACTTTCTCAACATCGAAACATGAAAAAAATTATGTACCAGAGACAAACACGGAGGTAGAGCTACTCAGTCTACAACTGGTATAAATTTTTACAAGATTTCAAAAGGACTGATGAATCATGGAATTAGATTTCCTTTCTTAGCAAAACACATCACACTCTTCCAAGGATAGATTTTAAGAAAAATATAGTCACCTACCTAGAAAGAGAAGTCTTTCCTTCTATCATCTGCATAACTTTTCGACCTGCTCTAAGCTGTACTCATGTGTTGCTGTATCATCATCACTTTCTCATCCACTTCTTCTACTAATTCTGGCCATATCTACTTTCTTTCATAGGCTTCATCCCAAAATGCTAGAGTCTGACACCGCTTCCCATACAAAGCCTCAAAAGGTACCATCTGAATACTGGAATGAAAACTATTATTATAAGAAAATGTAACTAAAGAAATATATTGATCCCAACTTACCTGGTAGTATATTGAATATGTTCAAAGCATATCCTCTAATGTCTGAATCGTTCGTTCTGACTTCCCATCTGATTGAGGATAAAAAGATGTACTAAAATTTAATTCTATTCCCAACGACTTCTGAAGTCCCTTTCAAAAGTTAGAAGTGAACCTGAGATCTTGACCAGATACAATGGAAAGAGGAACTCCATGTAACCTAAAAATCTCCTTGAGGTACAATCGATAAAGATGATCCAAAGACATTGTATCTCGAACAGAAAGAAAATATATAGATTTTTTCAGCCGATCAAAAATAACCAAAATCGCATTATTACAATGAGATGTCTTTGGTAGTCCCACCAAAAATTCCATGGATACATTATCTCATTTACACTCTAGCACTGGAAAAGGATGAAGCATCCCCTTCAGTAACTGCCACTTTTCTTTAACCTATTGACATGTCAAATATTTCATGGTGAAATATCCAATATCTCTTTTCATTCCATCCCACTAATAATACTCTCAAAGGTCTCTGTACATCTTAGTACTGTAAGGATGAACTGAAAATGGAGAACTGTGAGCTTCACACAACAATTCTTTCTTCATCTAGGAATCACAATGCACACACAACCTTTTACCAAATATTAAAAAACAATATTTTTCAAGGTTAAATTCTGGAAATTTACCCAATTTAACCAATTCTACCTTTTTTTGTAGCTCATGGTCTTCCATCTATGCTTGCTTAATCTTGTCTGATAACGATGACTGCACTAAAACCTGAGACAAAACAGAGGTATTTCCTACACCAAAAAATTCTAAGACAAAATTCATCAAATCATTAATTAAGGGATCTTATTCCAAATGTAACATGGTTAATGTTGCATGGTGTTTTCAACTCAAGGCATCTGCCACTTTGTTTTCTTTTCTAGGATGATAATTGATTGTGCAATCCTAATCCTTTATTAGTTCTAACCATCTCCTCTTCCTCATGTTTAATTCCTTATGATTTAATATATACTTCAAATATTTACAGTCATTATATATTTGACATTTTGGATATGTATAAATGATGCCACCAAATTTTCAAAGCAAAAACTACAGTTTCCAATTCCAAATCATTTGTGGGATAATTAAACTCAGGAGGTTTAAGTTGTCTTGAAGCATAAGAAATTACCTGATCATTCTGCATTAAAACACAACCAAGTCCCTTCAAAGAATCATCACTGTAGATGAAAAACTAACCATTTCAGGAAGGCAAGGCCAAAACTAGAGCATTCACCAATCTCTTCTTCAGTTTCTAAAAACAAACATCACATCCTTCTGTCCAAACAAATTTAACCCCTTAATGTTTTAACTTAGTTATCATGCTAGATAGCCATGCAAAGTTCTTAAAAAACCGTTGGTAATAACCCACTAATCCAAGAAAACTAAAAATATTTATAACATTTGTAGGTCTTGGACATTCATAAACCACTCTTGTTTTGTCTAGATCAGCTGCTATTCCATTCTTATTTACAATGTTCCCAAGAAAATAAATATGTTTCAACCAAAAATCACACTTTCAAAATTTTCTCTATAGTATATTTTATTTTAAGGTTTGTATAACAATCCTTATATTTTTTTCATGCACCTATTTATTTTTAGAAAATACCAGAATTTCATCAATAAACACAACTAAAAACTTATCCAAGTACTCATGAAATTATTCATAAGATTCATGAATACCGCAGGTGCATTTGTTAACCCAAATGACATAACAAAAAATTCATAATGCCCATATCTAGGATGAAAGGCTTTTTTCAGGATGTCATCCTTTTTAACCTTCAGCTGATGGTATCTAAATCTCAAGTCAATCTTAGAAAAGTACTGAGCTCCCTGGAGATAATCAAACAAGTCATCAATGTGAGACAAAGGATACTTATTTTTAATAGTGATGCCATTCAAAGCTCTATAATCAATGAAAAGTCTCATGGAACCATCTTTCTTTTTAACGAACAAAAAAGGGGCTCCCCATGGTGAAGTGCTAGGATGAATGAAGCCTTTATCAAGCAAATCCTACAACTGATTTTTCAATTCAAGAAGTTATTTTTGATCCATAAGATAAGGGGGTTTTGAAATTGGCTTAGCATCAGGAACTAAGTCAATGGTGAATTCGACTTCCTGATTAGGCATGACACAAGGTAACTCATTAGGAAAAACATCAAGGTATTCATTTACCACTGACACATCATTAATATGAACAGTTCCTTTTTTTTCCAACAATACGATCAAGATAAATTTTATTTCAATATTTTAATAGTTTCTCAGCTTCCTGATATGTTATCAATTTTATGGGTTCTTTCTTATATATAAACTGAAACCCTATTTAAAAAACGACTTCCTTATCTCTACAATCAATCTTGGTATGATAAAAAAATCTAATCCATTACCAGAATAATATCAAACTCTACTAAGAGTAAAAAAAAATGTTTGTATGTAAAGTCTTTCAACAGACAACAATAGAAAGATTCTTATGACATATCTTTACTATAATATTACCCCCTAGTGTTTTAACAACAAGTTCTGGTCTCATTTGTTGAGATGATATTTCCAATTTACCCGAAAATTTCTTAGAGATGAAGGAATGTGTAGAATCCATATAAAAAACTTTAGAAAAATATGAGTGAACAAAAAAATTACATGATACATCTTCATTAGATGGATCTACATCTGCTAAAGTAGTCGCAAAAGATCTCATTAAACCTTTGTTCTTATAGTCTGGCTTCTTTGCATCAGTCAGATCTCTCTTGGGAAAGAATTTTCATAATGAACCATCTCACCACATTTAAAACACTTTACATTTTTCTTATCAGGATTAGTATGAGGATCATTTTCATTGAAATCTTGGTCCATATGTCCAAACTTACCACATTAAAAACACTTCCCAGTTTTTCTAAGACATTCCCCAAGGTGTTTTTTCCACACTTTTCACAAACTAGAAAATAGATTTTCTTACCATCAGATTTATTTGGTCGATTCTTACCTATTGCTTACCACTTGGAAATCTTCTTCTCCTTGTTTCCAAAATTCACGTGATCTCCAGAAAACTCCATATCTACCCTATCATCACATTAGAAAAGTTTCTCATAACTTTTTAATTCATGGGAGGCCAATGCCCTTCGATACCTTGGCTTCAATCCTGAGTAAAAATGGTTGATTTTTCTATCAAAATAAAGAATAAGATTTGGGGCATACCTCACCAGTCGGGTGAAGTTCTCTTCATACACAACCACTAAATATTTCTCCTTTTGCTTCAATTCAAGGAATTGATTCTCCATCCTAAGTCTCACCACCTTAGGAAAATATTTTTCAGGGAAAATACTTTTTAATTCATCCCATTCAAAGGAATCAATATCATCTCTATCCCTAATATTCTTTACCATTGACCACCACTGATCATCTTCACCTTCAAAATGATAAATGGCATAACATAACTTTTGATTATCTGAACAACCCTTTACATCAAATATATTTTCAAGGGCTTTAATCCATCCTTCAACTGCTACTGGGTCTGAAGATCCATTAAAAGTATGAGGGTGTTGTCTCATAAAATGTTCCACTATTGTCATGTTCCGTTGTGGTACCTTTGGCTGTTCTCTTACATAGATTACACCGCCATTTATTACTTGCATTAACTGATCCATTACTGTCACAAACGACTTGGTTCCAATCCCTACCATTCTAGGCTGGTGCCTGCCCTCTTCATCTTCCCTATTTTATCCACAGACAACTATTCTGAACAAACATATCTTAGATGAACCGATATGGTAATCTTTAAATACTATAATATTTCAAATTAATCATAGAGTAAAAATCATTTATGGTATTATTTTAACATTATTCTAACCCCTAAAGTTATCTAAACCATACTTTGATACAAACTATAAGGACCCAACCTTATTACATTCATAATCTCGAATTTATTCAAGAAAACACTTCCTTTTACACTGAGGATCTTTTCAAGTTTATAGATTTTGATAATTAGGACATAATACATTCAAAACATTACACATTGTTACAGAGTGGATACCATAAAAATAGTTTCCATTTTTTTCAAAATATAAAACATTAAAACTTAAAACATGATTTATTTAAAATTCATAAAAAATATAACATGGCTTCCTTCATTGTCCTACACATCTTTATAACCTGTAAAAAACATTTAAAATCTTGGGATAAGCACAAAAGCTCAGTAAGGGATATAAAAAGAAGGAAAGAACACATTAGTCCATGAATACTTGTAACTTATGAAATAATTTTAAAAATACATACTTATCACCTGTATATACATACTTACTTGGTGAAACATGATATTTACACAATACATAAGAACATAAGTAGAACCATAAAGCTATCTTGGGGCATTAGTTACATAATCTTGTAACCCTCTTGGCTACCTTATAATTTGTGTAACCATCACAGTTACACTTGGAGTAACCATACAGTCAACCTCCAACTTACACATACCCAATGAATTGGAGGGAAATATAGGTTCCACCCTTTATCATAAAAAATTATGAAGAACCAAAAAATAATCATACAACAAGAATAATTCTATAAAAACATTGCTTTGGAATTTTGTAAAACTGAATTTTAAAAGAGGTTTTTAAAAAGGAAAGTCACTTATAAATTATATAAAATTAAATAGAGGCTTAATATAGTGGATTTAATATGTATATACACTTTAAATAAACCTAATTAAAAATATTATAAACAATTTTCATCAAACAAACAATTTTAATACCATGTAACAATGAAGTAGAAGGTTAACCCAAAGAATGGAAATCAGGTTAAGAATTCCCTTACCTCAGGCTTGTCTTACTTCAAACTTATTTAAACATCCTATATTATTGTTAAAAGAGTGTTTTTAGTATTTTAAAGAAACATTTTAATGTTTATAACATCTTATATTATCATTTCATAACCTCATTTTACCCTTTAATTATTTGTATTTTGTCCCTTGTACTGTTTTGGGTGAGTTCTTTACATGATTTTCATGACCGATTCATGATGGATGTTCTTTTCGATAGGATGGTAAACTCCAAAATTGGAATGGAAAGTTATTTAAATATTTTTATTACCATAATTTATACCATTTATTATTTTGATGTTTTATATAAGGATGATTCATAAGTTAAAACATTAATGATGTTCGTTTAGATCATTTTAGTGGTTCTTTGATAACAACAACCTCATTTTGTCTTATAAATTAAAACCATGAGTAAAAAGGAATTACAGAACCATATATGAGTCATAATACATATATTATATCTTAGTTCAACCATAAAAATGGTTTCATGTCCATAATTTAAAGAGTTAAGGAAAATTTAAATCACATTGTCCACGATGTCGTTAATTCGACACATCACATACAATGTTTTTATTCCTTGAATAAGTGGGAGAGGAGAAGAAGAATGATGATGAATTTTCCATAAACATGAAAAAATTAAGAATATACATGAGTTTTGGAGCTTTCATTACTCTTGGGTAAGAGGTGATGAGGAAAGAATAAGAAAATAAAGGAACTCAAAATAAAAGAATAATTGAAAAATCCCTTACAAAAATTCTTCAGCCAAATGACTATGCAACATGGTTTTAGAAAATATTAAAAAGAGATGGGACAAGGGTCACCCATATAGAAATAAATCATAATACATAATTGATCAAGAATATGAATGACAATAAGAACGTGGTATCGAAACCTGAATGGTATACCACATATATACCACATAAAAGAGAACTTGAATGAAAAAAAGAAAGAAATTGAGAATTTTCTTACTATGTAGAGTAATTCCTAGAACATGAAGGTTGGGACCTTGGGGGATTGAAGAAACATTGGGAGGAATACAAGGGAGGTAAGGTGTACTGAGATTCATTTAGGAGAAATTTAGAATGAAGTTAATGAAGGAATGAGTCGGTATTTATAGCAAAAGTGAGGGAATATTTTAATAATTTCCAAGGGACACCTCATTAGTGGTATTTGCAAAACCATGGGCTTTCCCATTGTGTTTTACCATGATATAAGATACTTGGGGCACCTCATAACTTTTTTACTATACAAAAGTCGACTAGATTTATTACATCATTATTACATCATTAATGATGTTATTAACACACTAAAACTCAAAACTGTATTTCTTACTATTCAACAAAAACTCAACTATTTCAGAAAAATCCCCAAAATTCACCCTAACAATTTATCGACGTTTAGAATTCAAAAATGAAGTCAATTTTTTGAATTTTTTTTATAACTTTTTTTATTTAATTTTTAAATAAAATTATACTTAATTCAAAAATTAATTATTTAGAAACTACAATCGCTTTTATATCACATTGAAAAATTAATCAAGATGCCATTATCTTAAAGCCTTATGAAAATAAAATAATAATACAATTAACTATTCATTAGGGTCATATTTCTATTCATATTAATATTCAGAAGGGTATGTTATTATTCATAAAAAACATGTTGGTTCCAATAGACTCCAAATAACATACTAAACAAAATTGTTGATAACCATTTTCAAAATTCAAAACATAGAAGTAGTAAAATTAGGTTTAAAGGACACTTATAAATATCTAATTTAAAACAAATTTCAAGTATTTCAATTTATTTTTAGAAAAACTTGGGGTGTTACATGTATTGTATTAAATAAAGAAAAAACATTTGGGAATCTTAAGGATTGATCAAGAAAATCCGATGAATCTACCAAGAAAACCAATAGACCTTCTGGGAGTACCTTCTCTACACCAATTCCACTAAAACATATATAAAAATTATATGTTCATATAGAAACCAAATTCAAATATGGAATTGTGTACAACATTAAATATGAAGAATAAATATTTGGATATTTCATTATATATGAGGTTGGCCTTAAGAATATAAATGAGGTTATAAAGTTTCAATGACTTTGAGTTTTAGTAGTGAATAGATACATTGGGTATATTTTAACAATCCATTATTCACAAAAACAAATATCTACTATGTTCATTAAAGTTAATAACTATTCATTTTTTTTGTATCCATTTACATTTCTACTATATAAAGAGAAACCCCATGGAAGTATGACTTGGATTCATTAATCCCTATATTGTTTCTATAGAAAAATATCTTTTGGGTTGGAAGAAATTGATAAGAAAAAAGATGATCTAACCACAGAGTTTGAGAAGAAAATAACAAATAAAATACTCTTGTTGATGCTTAAAATGTAGTGGTAAAACTTTAAAATTGATTCAATTAAAATATATTTTCCATTTTTCATTACATAATTTATTTTTATTTTTTTGGGAATCATTAGATACTGATCATAATCAATTTGGATACACTAAATATATATTTTTTAGATCCAGTGCATGGATTTCTACAAAAAAACCACACATGACGTGTATTGTGAATTTGTAATGCATTTCAATCAATATTTTATAGATAAACATTGGATTATATGTTTTAGTTTGTGTTTTAATGAGAACTTTCATATGATTGGGTGATTTATAAATATAGGATAAATCAGAATATAAGGTTTTTCATTGAACATAAGAAGCCTATGGATTTCATTAAATACAAATAGATTAATATATACATAGAAAGATTAATTGTCAAAAAATATTTCAAAAAAATACATATTTTGGTCAATTATTCTATAGTGATTTAAGAAAGATAAAAACAATGATTTTGGATTTTATGTTTGAAATTTTATAAAAGATATCATATACCATCAAAAGAGATACATCCCTGAAAAATTAATTTTGAAAGGTAGTTACAATTTCATTTAAAATATTTCTTAATCATTTGGTTACCTTTATTTTTTCAGTTTTACCAAGATTGGTAAAAATATATATTTTAAAAAGAAAAATTAAATTTTCTTAAAGATGAGTGGGTAGAATATATTATGTCGAATTTTTTCTAACATAAAATTTATGTGATTACCTATCTTTTTTGTGATCTAGTATAGACTATAAACTTAGAAATATGTTTCTTATATGAATCATTAGTATCACAATTACTATATATTATTTTTTATCTATTTCTAAAGAAGAATTATAATATAGGAAACTAGTTTCTTTATAAATGAATGGGAAGAATATGGTTTCAAGATGTATAGAGACATCATGAAGAGGTGACTTTATGAAACTTATTTAGCTTGTTATCACATCAATTTATCTAAATTTTTTATTTATTTTTCTTATCACTTTTCATCTGATACTTATTTTTTAAAATTTTCAAAATATTTCATAACATTTTTCACATGATCAAAATGAAGAAAACAAATCCATATTTTTTTATAATTTAAGACAATGATCCATATGTAATTTTTTATTTTTATGAATTTACTTCACATCAATGTGACACACGATGTGGTCAATATGACTTGAAGTGCATGTTTTGAGTAAAAAAGTGTCAATTTAGATTGAAAAAAATATCTCATAGAAAAAACTAAGCAAACTCATATTTTTTTGAAACTTTTAGAAAATTATCCATAATTAATTTTTGACATGTTGTAATTTATCAAACATCAATACAAAATATGATGTAGTTGGTATGAATCAAAGTGCGTTTTTCAATAAAAAAGTTTTATTTTAGTTTAAAACATTAATCAAATATTCAAAAACCAAGAAAACGAGTTCATATTGTTTTTAAAAATTAGAAAAATGATTGATAATTAATTTGTGATGTTTAAGTAGTAACAATACATCTATTTGAAACCTATTGTGTTCGGTATGACATGAATTGTGATTTTTCAATAAAGAAGTTTCATTTAAGTTTAAAATGTGTTTCATGTTGAAAAAATTGGAAAAATAATATCATATTATTTTCAAAAATTTTAAACATTCTCCATAATTAATTTGTCATGTGTATGAATCAACCACACACCAATCTGACACATGATGTGGTCGGTATGACATGAAGTATGTGTTTTCAATGTAATTGTGTCATTTTAGTTTAAAATAGACATAAAATAAACATAATAAAGAAAACAAGCTCATATTGTTTTAAAAATTTAGGAGAATGGCCCATGATTCATTTGTGATGTGTACTAATAGACCACACATCATTTCGGAAAATGATATCAACAATATGACTTGAAGTGTGTGTTTTTAATATAAAGGGGTTATTTTAGTTTAAAAAATACACCACTAGAAAAAACATATCTCACCATCTTGAATTGTTTTCAAACATTTGGAAAATGATTGGTAATTCATTTGTGAAGTATAAGAAATGACCACCTATTAGTCTCACATCCTATGTGGTTGGTATGACTAGAAGTATGTGTTTTCAATAAAGAAGTATTTTTTTGAGTAAATTGTGTGTCATGTCACCAAGACTTAGAAAATGTGCTTAAATTTATTTCAAACATTAAGAAAATGATCCATAATTAATTTTTCATGTGTATGAATTTACTTTACAATAATCAAACATTTGATGTTGTCGGTATGACTCAAAGTACATGTTTTCAATATAAAAGTGTAATTTTTGTCTAAAACACACATCAAATTTCCAAAACCAAGAAAATAAGATCAAATTTATTTAAAATATAAAAAAATGGACCATAATTCATTTTTAAAATATAAAAACTAACTACACATCAATCTGACACATGATGTAATCGATATGACTCAAATATTTTGTTTTCAATATAAAGGTATCATTTTAGTTTAAAATGCATGTCAATATGAAAAACTAAGAAAACATGATCATATATTTTTTTAAATTTTTCTAAAAACAATATATAATTAATTTTTTGAAGTATAGGAATCAACCACACATGAATCTGACATAAGATGTGGTCGATATGACTCAAAATGTGTGTTTTTAATAAATAAGTTCTATTTTAGTTTAAAATGCATGTAAAATCACCAAAACCAAGAACACATGCTCATATTGTTTTAAATCTTTAGAAAAACAATCCATAATTCATTTTTCATGTTTAGGAATTCACTGCATGCCAATATGACACACAATGTGGTCAGCATGGCTCGAAGTATGCGTTTTTAATATAAAAGTGTCATTTTAGTCTAAAACACATGTCAAATAGAAAAAACTGAGAAAATAGGATTGGATTATTTTCAATATTTTTTAAAATAGTCTATAATTAATTTTTAAAGTGTAATAATCAACCATAGATAAATTTAAAACACATTGTAACTTATATGAATTTAAGTGTGTGCTTCCAATATAAAGGTGTAATTTTAGTTTAAAACACATGTCACTAGTCAAAACTAAGAAAATGATCTCAGATTATTTTCAAAATTTAGGAAAATTATTAGTAATTCATTTCTAGCATGCATGAATCGACGAAACATCAATATGATATCTAATGTGGTTGATATGACTCTAATTGTGTGTATTTAATAAATACATTCAATTTTAGTATAAATTTCATATCATGTCTCAAAAATTTAGAAACTATACTCAAATTGTTTTTAAAATTTAGTAAAATGATCTATAATTTATTTTTTATGTGTAGGAACAGAATTCTCACAAATATAACATAAAATTTCATCGATATGACCCAAAGTATTTGTTTTTAAAATAAAATTTTCTTATTAGTTTAAAACAAACATTAAATTGTAAAAAATGAGAAAATGAGAAAATATTGTTTTCATAAAGTTAGGAAAATGGCCCATAATTTATTTTTGACATGTAATAATGAACCACACATAAAAAAGACACAATATGTGACCAAAATGACTTAAATCGTGTGTTTTCAATATAAAGGTTTCATTTTAGTTTAAAACAAATTTCATTATCCAAAGAAACTGAAAACGAGATCATATTATTTTCAAAATTCAGTTAAATGATCTATAATTCATTTTTAATATGTAGAAATTGATCGCATATCAATCTGACACCGGATGTCTATAGAATGACTCAAAGTTCATGTGTTCAATAAATAACTTCAATTTTATTTTAAATTGCATGTCATATTTCCAAAACAGAGAAAGTGATTTTTGTTTATTTTGAAAAATTATTATAATGATCCATAACTCATTTTTCATTTATAGGAATTGACCACATTCCAATGAAACAAACTAGGTGGTTGGTGTGGCTCGATGTAACTTTTTTCAATATTAAAGTTCCATTTTAGTTTAAAACATGCCTCAAATAGCCAAAACTGAGAAAAAAGTTAATATTGTTTTAAATCATTAGTAAAATGATCTATAATTAATTTTTGGCATGTATGAATTGACCACACATTAATCTGAAACATGATGTAACTGATATGACTCGAAGTGTGAGTTTTCTATATAAAGGTTTCATTTTAGTTTAAAAGGCACATCAATTGAAAAAAAAATGATATTATTGTTTTAAACATTATGAAAATTATCCATAATATATTTGTGATATTTAGAAACTGCCTACATGTCAATCTGGAAAACAATGTGGTTTGTATGACTTGAAGTGTTTGTTTTCAACAAATAAGGGCCATTTTATTTGAAAACACATATAATATTTTCATATCCAATAAAATGAGCTCAGATTATTTTCAAAACATTATACAGATGGACAATAATTCATTTTTCATGCATAGGAATTTCCTATACTCAAATTCAAAACAAGATGCAGTTGATATGACTCAAACTACATTTATTCAATATAAAAGTGTCATTTTAGTTTAAAACACATGTCAAATAGTGAATACTAAGAAAATGAGCTCAAATTGTTTTCAAAACATATAAAAATGGTCTATAATTCATTTACGACGTGTAGTAATTATCCACACATAAATATGACATATGATGTGAAATCTATGACTAGAAGTGTGTATTTTAATTATAAAGGTGTCATTTTAGTTTAAAATGCACATCACAAGGAAAAATTAAGAAAATGATCTTGTATTATTTTCAAAATTTTGGTAAAATATCCATAATTAATTTTTGACCTGTAGAAATTGAGCACACATCAATCAGACACACTATATGGCTGATATGACTCAAATTCCATGTTTTCAATATATAAGTGTTATTTAAGATTAAAATTCACATTGTAAATAACAAATTGAGCATAAAAATCTCAGATTGTTTTAAAAAATAAGAAAAATGATCCATAATTGATTTTTAATGTGTAGGAATTTAATTCATGCCAATCTAACACACGATGGGGTCTTTATGAATCTATGTACATGTTTTCAACATAAATTTTTATTTTATTTAAAACACACATAAATTATCCAAAATTATCCAAAATTAGATTTAATTGAATTCAAACCTAAGTAAAGTAGTTCATAATTCATATACGTTGTGTAATAATCGACTGCACATCAATCTAACTCATTATGTGACCAATATGACTCAAAGTGTTTGTTTTCAATATAAAGGTGTCATTTTTGTTTAAAATGCACAACACTAGCCAAAACTAATCAAATGAGCATGGATTGTTTTAAAACATCAATAAAATGATCAATAATTTATTTTTGATATTTAGAAATTGAACACATGTAAATCTAACACATGATATGGTCGATATGACTCGTAGTGCACGTTTTCAATATATAAGTGTAATTTTAGTTTGAAATATGCATCCCATAGGAAAATCTGAGCATAAAAAGATCATTTTTTTTTTCAAACTTCAGGTAAGTGGTCCATAATTCATTTGTCACATATAAGAAATGACCACATGCCAATGCAACACACGATGTTATCTGTATGACTCAAAGTATGTGTTTTCAATATAATAGTATAATTTTAGTTTAAAACACACATCAAATAGAAAATACCAAGAATCTAAGATAATATTGTTTTCAATAAATAGAATAGTGGTCCATGATTTATTTCTGATGTACATGAATAAACCTCAGATCAATTTGACACACTATTTGGCCGATTTGACTTAAAGTGTATGTTTTTGATATAAAGGTTTAATTTTAGTTTAAAACACACATCTTATATCCAAAACCAATAGAACTATATTGGATTTTTTTTTCAAAATAAAGTACAATAATCAAAAATTCATTTGTGACATGTAGAAATTGACTGCATGTCAATATGACACATAATGTGGTTGGTATGCCTCTATGTGTGTGTTTTCAATATATAAGTTCCATTTTAGTTTAAAACACGCATCACATAAGTAAAAATAGACATAAAAAGATCATATTTTTTCCCATCATGATATCTACTATTACTTAATTAATTTTATTATCATTTTTATCTGATACTTATTTAGTTACTCTTCATAGAGATCATTATTGAAGAAGAACAAAAAACTATGTGACAGTTGAAGTATTATTCTCAAAAAGAAAGATATATTGAAATTGATCACATCCATAAGGAGTTTTTATCACCAGAAATGAAATCTAATTCAAGGGAAACTACTTTTGATAATAACAAGAAATGACATGACATGTAATAATAAACTACAACTCCATCCAATAAATGATGTTCCTAGTATATCTCAAAATATATGTTTTTAGTATAAAATTAACACTTTGTGTTTAATTTATTTCTTTATAGTTTACTAACATAATAATTATTTTCTTATAGTGGTGAATTCTTTTGTTTGAGATGGGATGGTTTTTTTGTCAAATGAAACCATGAACTGGGGTTGAGGATCACATATGAATGAACAAAGATGTTTTCTAATGTTTGAGGTAATTTTTAATTACTCATGTAATTGTAAAAAAAAATGTTTTAAATTTTGAAAATGTAGTGTTTTTATTACCTTTTGGTTGTTGATTTTATTTCAATTAAATTATATATTTTCTTACCCTGTATTTTCTCTTTATTCCTAGATTTTTCTGCTATAGTGTGTTGTAATTTTAACAACACACTACAGTAGTATTCCCCTTTATAAGTGTAAGAAAAAGCACTTATAAAGGTAATATTTTTCAAAGTTAAGAAAACAGCTGATAAAGGGACCCTTTATTACTGCCAAAAAAATCTATAAAAAGGACCCCCTTTTTAGTTCTTCTTTTAGCACCGATAAAGTCCTAGGTAATTTAACAGTGCTTTAATTTTCAATGATTTTTTCACTGAAAATCCCTATTTTAGATCTTTTATATTCTTTATGTGTAGTAGTGATATATATGTAGTCACACACACACACATATGTGTATAGTTTTTTATCAATATAATATATATAACATTATAATATATATAAAAATGTAATTTATATGTTTACATCTAGTCATATATATATAATTGTATATATATCATTTCAAACACAAACATATTTTAAACATTAATAAGGATTTAATTCATGCAAATATAAATTTACACATGTATATCATTTGTTACATAATATTTAATATGTCATGCCTAATTAGAATTTGAAAAGAAAATTAAAACACAAAATAATATAATTACTTAAAATTAAATTAACCTCCCATAAACCACCAAAACTAAATGAAAACATACTAGAACTCGTTTTAAACATAGGGAATAACAAAGGGTTAAAAAAATTGGTCCCTTAAATGTAGGATAAAAAATAACTAAATGGGATGGTAAAAAATAATTGGGATGCCTCTTCCTTATATATGGATAAATTTTAGAGGTTGTGTTTCCCCCTTTATAGGATTCTAATGATCTTCACGGTGTTCTTTAAGTAAATTTTCAGACCACTTCCTACCATGAAAAAAAATTCTATTTTGATCAAAATAAAATATATTAATTGAAATTACTGTTAAAGGGGATAAAAGGGAAGATAGATCTTGGGTAAAACCCGTCAAGTAGTGCTGCATTTTATACTGTCCATAGTCAAACAACTTTATGATCATCCTTAATTTGTTAATGGGATGAATTTCTTTAACTAGAACCACCACATCATTATGGTTTATTTTTTCTTTTAATGTATTAATAATTTATCTCAACTATGTCTTCTTCAAATTTAATCATATTTAGGATCATTTTGATGATATATCTCTCGATCTACACATCCTTTTGTAAATTTTTATTAAAATTATTGTTCATGGAATGTGAAAAAAATAAAGGGATACTCATCCTTCTCTTTATGGCTTCCTTTAATAAAACCTTCTTCATATATATGATGGAATTATAAAAAGGGTAATTCTAAAGGTTCCCCAAATTTTTCCAAAATTAAATCAATTTCTTTTTCCTACACCTCATTGAGATAAATATCTATTGGTGTTTTAAGTTATACAACTACTAAATCAATAAATTCTATGTGAACCTGATGGACTAATTTGTTAATATCTTTCTTATTTTTGTTGGTTATAATTATAACTAACTATTATTTGTATTTATTTATCTACTCTATGGAATTTACATCATTTTAAATTTTAATATTTTTTTTAAATCTGAAATGTTGTAATATGGTATATTTAAAAGTCATTCATGATCAATATAATTAGAATGAAATTTATCCAATGTAAAGAGTTCCCCCCTCATTTATCTCATCATATTTATCTTTCTATTCATGAAACACCATTGGGATGTTACTCATTATTATTACATCATGGGGGAATTTAATTATTTCCTTCAAATAGAAATCCTATATTATATCTTCATTATTATATAAGGAAATCGCTATTTGAGAATAATAAGTAATTAGAACATAAAGAAGGTTAGTTTTGAATTTTTTTTTGAATAAATTATGAATAAAATGAGTGATGATGAAATTTATCTCCATATTTTTTTTCAACCCATAATTCATTCTTTGAGTGTAATTACTTTTCAAATTCTCTTGTAATGGGTGTGTCTAGTAGGGGGACCTCCAGATTTTCCTCAAAATATATCACACTCATTATATCTTTGTATTTGTCATCAAGTGTTAGGAGTATCTTGACTAAATCTACAATTTATAGTTAAGGGGCGTTATTGAGATATTTAATAGAATAAATATCAAATAATATGAATTATAATGTAAAGTTTAATGCCTATATTAATCTAGTATGTATCACTTCTTCCTAGAGTACATTTTTTAAAGATAGATTCAACCACTCATGTAGTTATTGTAATTTTTCTTCAACTTAGTTAATTTTAAAATGCATTGATCCTTATTTTTATTCCCTAAATATATCTTCTCACATTTTTTTAAAATAATTCTAAAAATTTTAAGTGAATTAATTAAACATGTTCCCCAATTCAACCATGCATAATTAATTTTTATCCTTCTCTTCTTGCACTGGTGGGTAATAATTTTTCTCGGAAGAGTAATTATTAAGTAATTGTGTGATCATAGTTTTAAGATAATCATCCTCTTCTAATTAGGCATATGATTTATAATATATTATTAAATAAATATAAAAATCAATTTTTCTCAACATATTATTAGAAATAAAATAAAATAATAATAATTAATGATAAAGATAAAAATAGAGAAATAATGTTGGAATGATAAAAAAATAAGGTGTTGAACATCCCTAGAATTTTTACTACTGATGTAATGTTTTTATGGGCCTCCCAGATAATAAATAAATTTAAAATAAACTATAATTAAACTAAAGAACTCAATTGTGGGCCATTATAATATGTAAGGGTTTACTAATTAATTTTCTCCCTTG
This sequence comes from Viscum album, assembly GCA_963277665.1. NCBI lineage: Eukaryota > Viridiplantae > Streptophyta > Magnoliopsida > Santalales > Viscaceae > Viscum > Viscum album. The sequence continues at coordinate 1,994,973,300 of OY728143.1, read as the reverse complement.
TTTATTCTAATTATTATTTTTTCTTTTTATAGACTGGAAAAATAAAAGGGAAACAATCTGCATGGGTGAACTTGAAGAAATAAAAAAGAAAACACAAGAAAGATATGAAGGGGTGGGATATGTGTTAATAATTGAAACTTAATTCATACAATCTGTCATAATCCTCAAATAAATATCATAATTTTCTTACTTCACACATTAATTGATCTATGGTAACCAGCCACTTACCTCTCTCCTTGGTGGATTTGGGTTTGGAAATATTTGTGCAATAAATAATGAACTCACAACCCTTACCCTCCAAAAGTATTCAAAAACCCTAAAACACTCCTTTTTCCACCACACATCTTCCCACCATATATGTAGTGATATGAACATAGGGGTAATTATATACTAAAAAAAGAAAAAAAATAAGATTACTAAGAGATACATGTGAGAATACTGATAACCATCACTTTCTCATACATGTACTTAATTTCCTATGATAATTAAATAAAATAGTTGAATAGATAATGAAAAAATGGAATTTAATAATGTGGGATATGGTTTCTCCTTAGATATGACTATAATAATCCTATGAATCCATTAGTGGAGTTTATAAAATCAGAAGAAAATAGTGGAATAAAAAAAATCCAATCCCCCTTTCAAAGAAGAGCCCCCATTTTATACATGATCCCTTTTCTTCACTTAGTACTGAACAAGAATATCAGTACCATAAACTATATAGATTCCTCATGGATCAATCATGGGGTATGATTCCTCCATGTAAACATCTTCTTAAACTTCCATGGTTTTCTATTCCACCATTAAAGGTTCCCATGATCACTAAATCCTTTTTTACTGGGATGAACACTATGTGGATGGTCTCTTAGAAAATTTTCAATTTTGGAAAGCATGATAAATATTAATATTTTTATATTCCAGTTAAAGCCACAAATTATTATTTGAAATTATATATTTATTAATTCATGGAATTTGGGTTTTAATCACATTTACAGACTATATGTGGGTCATATAAGATGAATAGATGCGTGTATATCCCCTTGGGTTCAAGTTACATGAATTTTTGGGTGCACCATTTTAACTTATGGGATTAAATTTGGGTCTCAAATCATTCATATGTGAGAATATGATTTTTTCCATTTAATATGGAACTATGATTCTTATTCATCTTGCTGGTTATTCTGATATTTGTGGTGCCGCAACTAGTTAATATAATGTGAACTCATCCTTTGGGTTAAATCACAAACTTTTAGTTATCATAGGTGTTATGGCCAAGCTGATTAGGAAAAATATTCTTTTCATGTATTATATTTTGTTGTCAAGAAACTTTGAGAACAAATAAAATCACTTCACATTGTATAAGTGGTTGATGAAAGATAGGGAAGTTACAATACTTCCCATGATAACTATGACGATGCATTGATGATTTTTATTTCAAAAATATCATAAGTTTGGAGAACTTGTTATGAAATCCATAGGATGTATAGGGGGAGTAAAGAAGTGTTTTTGGAAAAGGAATGAAACTAGAGCACAAGTATAAGTGGCATGTAATTGTGGCATGCAAGTATAAGTGGAGCACAAGTATATGTTGTGCACAATTCATATTTGAAGATCATCACATAAAAATGTGACAAAGGAAAGAAATTGGCACGCAAGTCAAAAGAGGTGTGCAATTCAAAAAGTGGTGCACAAGTATAAGCGACTACAAGTGTATGTTTCACACAATTCATATTTCAACATCATCATATCAAAATTTGACAAAGGAAAGAATGCGACACGTAAGTGATGGAGCGGTGCGCAAGTGATGGAGAAACACACAAGTATGAAAGGCACACAAGTGTATGTGGCGTGAAAGTCACCAAAATGACTATAAATAGATGACTAGACTCCTTATTTTTCTATGCTTAACACTTAAGATAAAATTTTATCTCTGGTCATGGAAGTGGTAGAAAGTGGAATGCAAGATGAAGTGTCATACAAGTTGTGTGTTATGCACAAAAGTGGTGCGCAAGTAGAAGTGGAGTGCAAGTTATAAATTGTGTTCAAGTAGGGAGTTGTGTGCAAGAAGTGTTTTGTGTATAAGACAGAAGTGGTGCACAAATTGTGAGTTGTGCACAATAGTGGTGCGTAAGTAGTTTTTTTCTACGCAAGTAGGAAGGCCTGTAAGCAAGGCGGCATGCAAGCATGGCGGTGTGCAAGCAGCGAGGAGCGCAAGAAGATAAGTGCACAAGTAGGGAAGCACCAAAGAAGAGTGGCACACAAGAAGGGAGGCGCCCACATAAGGAGTGGCATGCAAGATATTTTCACCATGAGGTTCTTACCATCTTTTGGGTAGGAAAGTGAAGATTTTTTTTGAAAGATTTGTTTTTTGAAAGTTCATTAAGAATCATAAAAACATTACATTGCTCTATTTGTGCTAAGAGGGATCACACACACTATTGGATTGTTTTCAAAGTGCTACACAAGTGTAAGAGAATATCTTACTCATTGTATTCCACATCAAAAGAATGTTTTCTAGTTGATTGTATGGTACTGTATTATTTACGTACTATACCAAGGATGTAGCTACTCATGATGAGTAGTGGACCTTGTAAATATTTTGTTCATGTGGTTGTGTGTGTTCATCAAGGAAGAAACTATTTTACGGGAGGATAATGTTTTTTCAAAAATAAGGAAACATAAAAAGAAAATTGATATCACTAATTCACCCCTACCCCTCTCAGTGATACTTGGATCCTGACTGGGAACTTCAATATGGAAAATTTATATGGTTTTAATCTCACATAGATGTGGTTTAATTCCACATATCTTGGACCCCCTTTGGTAGGATTAATTTTTTTACCTAAAAAGATAATTTTTTTAATAGAATGTAAATTAACAATAAAACATGAAATATTAAGAAAACCACTAAAAAAAAATTTATCCATTTTTTCATTTATCTCTTTATTCACTTTATAAAATAAAATAAATATTTATTTACATTGTTATGATATATTATTTATTTTAGTTATACTAAATATATACTAACAAATGAAAAAATGTGTCTTGATATCACCCCTTGAGGTACTCAATGTAGTTCCTTCTCAAGTGACTTGTATTTAAGCAATGAAATCACAATCCCACTTTCTTGACTCTTCCATTAAGTTTCATTGACTTCAAATGGTTTTTAGATGCTTGATTATTTGAACTTCCAAATAAAATTTCTTTTCATTCATTTGAAAATTTTACCCTATTTCACTATTGATAAAACACTTAATCTTGAAACTTTCATGTTTTGATGAGCCATTCTCAATATATTTTGGTGATTAGGTAAAAAATTTATAAACCCATTCATGTCATATCTTTTAATAAAATTTCAAAATGAAATTGATAAATATAGTTGAATTTATTTCATTTTTATCTCATGTTTTAAAGGATATTTTATCCTCTCGAAGTCATTGATGTACCAAATCAATTTAAGTACATGAGAGGTGATATAAGTTATTTAAGACATCCTTTATTTAAAACATTCTTATGAATACTAATACATTTTATGCTTTTTATGTTCAAGATAAGTTTCTTTAATGTTATCTATCATCTTAAAAAAATCCATATTTTCATGTTTCTTTGGTAACATAGGATTTATGGACTCAATAATGATAATTGAGACAAATAAATAATCCTTAAAATGATTATTATAAGAATCAATATATATTTGGTTAATAGTATACCAGTCAGATTCTTGGGAAGGGGTTCCTTTAACACATATAATTTTACTTCTTATATAAGAATTATTTTGCAATATATATAACAGTCTAATTAGTTCATTCCATTAATATTATTCATTTCTTAAATTTAACTCATAGAATTGTTTGGTGATGATTATTCCATTGTATCTATAATGGAATATTTTATAAGAAGATTATTATGTTTTAGATTCATTTAATAATTAATTTTATTAAATATAATCCAACTAAAATGATGATCATTTCTAAATACACCGTATCCATTATTTCTTTGTGATAAATCTTTCATCATGAATTATCCTAGATAATATCATAACATATGCAATGACTATATCTGGTAGGCAATCATGTCAATCATATCACATATGAAACATGGATTGTTGAGTAGATAACTCTTTTCCAATTACATCATATCGATTTATCTTAACTCTATTCTACTAATATCCAAACCATTAAGGTTTAATAACTAAGTGTAAGACAAGATAATGTAAAGAATATGTGCCAAATGACTATGTTCATCTACATCATGTTGGCATTAAATATGATAATCCATGGACAATCAATATTGGAATGACCTACCTGTTTAGATGATCATGGTCTTGAAAAGTTTTTATATTGAAAGGAATATAAAATATATTATTTTAAAAGAGGTTTAATATATATCACCATATTATATCATGTATTCCCTTTACATGTTCTCATGTTTCTAGTGATTTAGTTTTTAATCCTTATTACTCTTCCACCAAATCATTATCTTCAAAACATATTGACGTGTGACTCTTTACATAACTCATAGCTTGTGTTACTAACGAAAATTTAAATTTAAATATATTCAAACATATCCAAATATATAATACAAAATAGGTATATGAATATTTTCCATATAATGTCTTAGAATCACATGATTATGTAAATCCTCATAAGAGAAATATTGGTATGAATTGTGGTCAACCCACAATTTTCTTAGACATTGTATAATCCCTCGATTCAGTGACTAGTCTTATGTAAAGTCTCACTACCCAATCTTTATTACACAATAAAGACATTGATTACGTTATAATTATAAACCCAAATATGTATAACTATTATTAACCATTAAATTAGAGTTGAAGAATCAAAATCAAGCAAAATTCATGGTAGAAGAAAACAAAATCAATTGTAATACATTGCATGTTACTCCAAAAATTCATGTATGATAATTTAAATAAGCAATTTAAACACATTTAAGCTACATTATACAACCGCTCATAATAAAAAAATATATCTATGAATAATGAAGGGAACAAACTAAATAAATGAACATTTGATAAGTTTTGACATGAGATAAACATTTACGAATGATTAATAAATAAAGAAATTATAAACATTTTATAATTAGGACTAGTTTATGGATATTCTAAAAATATATAAATAAAATAATTTTATTTTTTTTATAATATGAAATTATGCATATTATCATTCTATATAGAACTTATTAAAATATATGTTATTTAATTGCAACATAATAATTTTATATATTTTCTCAAAGTCTATTTTTTTATTTTATTGATAAATTTCAATTTTCGTGGTTACATGGAACCCTAACAATATTGATAGAAAAAAACACTAAAAATGAAGGTAATAAACACCAAAAAATAAAATCATAAAAAATTTTAAATTAAAATTATAGTCCTCAATGGATTTTTTAATAAGGTTTTAAAAAAATTATTTTTTAAAAACATATAGGTTAATAATATTATTAAAAATATTCACTAAAGGTGGAAGTTCCACTTCCACCTTTAGGATTCATGTGAAAGAGGGAAACCCCGTTGCCACTTTTTTCTAAAACAAAAAAAAATTACAATTTTTTGTATTTTAATTTTTTTTGTATTTTCTTTTGTTTTGTTTATATATATATATATATATATATAACAAAATTTTTCCACAGAATTTATCTTCTATATAATATCCAGTAATAGTACCATTACAGTAGTCTAGATTCTAATAAAATCTCTCACCCAAGGCTCCCTTTTACAAGAGATCTAACCCTGGAAATTATTATGCATTTCCGATGTGGGATTCTAGTTGTCTCATTACTACGTAGAACATTCTGCATTTCTGATGTGAGATTCTAATTTAAGTACGTGGTTTTAAAGGACAATAAAATATAAACTATAAGAACAACACAAATTAAACATGAAACATGGATTAAACATATAATAAAGAGTTGAAAATATAAATAATTTCATAAAAGGTTTTGATGGAAAATAATTTATAAGGTTTCAAAGACACATACTTGAAACTAAAAAATGCATCAAGAACACGACTTTGGAAGACTATAAAATATAAACTATAAGACCAACATTCATAGAACATAAAAAATAGATAAAACATATACAAATAGTTGAAAATAAAAATAATTTTGTAAAAAATATCGAGGGAAAATAATTTATAAGCTTTCAAAGTTAGCAACTTGAATCATAAAAAATGGTTCAATTATGTGACTTTGAAACCCTATAAAATATAAACTATAAGACCAACATAAATGAAACTTAAAACATGGATTACACACATGAAAAATAGTTGAAAATGAAAAAATTGTAAAAAATTTTGATGAAAAATAATTTATAATCTTTCAAAGACACTTACTTGAAACTTAAAAATGTTTCAAGTATGTGACTTTGAAAGCCTATAAAATATAAACTATAAAACCAATATAAATGAAACTTAAAACAATGATTTAACATATAATAAATTATTTAATTAGTTAATTAGTATTATTAATAATTAGTTATATAACAATTATTTAGTTAATTAGTAATTATTAATAATTAATTAGTTAATTAGTAATATAATTATTAAGTATATAATAGTTAATTATTTAATTAGTAATATAATTATAAATTATATTTATTCATTATAATTAATAATTAGTAATTGTTAAAAATAATAATAAAATAATTAATTAGTAAATTAGTAATATAATTATTAATTATATAATAGTTAATTAGTTAATTATTAATATAATTATAAATTGTAATTATTCATTAGAATTATTAATTAGTAATTATTAAAATTTATTATTTAAAAATTAATTAGTTAATTAGTAATATAATTATTCATTATAATTATCAATTATTAATTATTTATTATATAATAATTATTTATATAATAATTATTTACTTAAATAGTAATATAATTATTAATTATATAATAATTAATTAGTTACTTAGTAATATAATTATTAATTATATAATAATTAATTAGTTAACTAGTAATATAATTATTAATTATATAATTAGTAATTAGTTAATTAATAATTACTAATAATTAAATATATATTAATTAATTATTTAATTAGTAATATAATTATTAATTATATATTAATTAATTAGTTAATATTTTGAGAAAGATAGAGGTGTGGCCCCTTTTAGAATTATTTAATTACTAATATAATTATAAATTATAATTATTCATTAGTATTTATTAAAAATTATTATATAATAATTAACTAGTTAATTAGTAATATAAATATTAATTATATAATAGTTAATTATTTAATTAGTAATATAATTATAAATTATAAATTTTCATTATAATTATTAAATAGTAATTATTAAAAAATATTATATAATAATTAATTTTTTAATTAGTAATATTATTATTCATTATAATTATTCATGATAATTAGTAATTAATAATTATTAAATAGTAATTAAGAATTATTAATTAGTTAATTATTAATATAATTATGAATTATATAATTATTAATTATATAATAATTTGTTAGTTAATTAGTAATTATTATTTAGTAATTATTAATAATTAATTATATAATAATTAGTTATTTAATTATAAATATAATTATTAATTATAATTATTCATTATTCATTGTTAAATATTAATTATATAATAAATAATTATATAATAATTAGTTAGTTAATGAGTAATTATTAATAATTATTATATAATTAATAATTATAATACTAATTAACTAATTAATTATTATATAATTATTTATTAATAATGAATAATGAATAATTATAATTAATAATTATATTACTAATTAACTAATTAATTATTATATAATTAATAAATATATTACAAATTAACTAATTAATTATTATATAATTAATAATTATATTACAAATTCTTTATTATACAATTAATAATCATTTTACTAATTAATAAATTAATTATATAATTAATAATTAACCATTATATTACTGATTAAATAATTAATTATTATATAATTAATAATTATATTACTAATTAATTATTATAAAATTAATAATGATATTACTAATTAACTAATTAAATATACAATATATAATTAATAAATTGTAATTAATAATTATATTACTAATTTAGTAATTAATAATTATATAATTAGTAATTATATAATTAATAATTATATTACAAATTAATTGATTAATTATTAACTATTTTTTTTATGTTCAATCCATGGTTCATGTTTCCTTTATATTTATCTTATATTTTATATTTTATAGACTTTAAAAGCGACATACTTGAAACATTTTTGAGTTTCAAGTAGGTGGTTTTGAAAGCTTATAAATTATTTTTCATCAACAATTTGTATTAAATTATTTTTATTTTCAACTATTTATTATATTTTTAACCTATGTTTTATGTTTCGTTTATATTGGTATCATAGTTAATATTATATAGACTTTTAAAGTCACATACTTAAAACCTTTTTAAGATTCAAGTAGGTAACTTTGAAAGCTTATAAATTATTTTTCATCAATATTTTTCACGAAATTATTTTTATTCTCAACCCTTTTTCATATGTTTAATCCATTTTTTAATGTTTAATTTTTTTGGTATTATAGTTTATATTTTATAGGCTTTCAAAGTCACATAAATGAAACATTTTTATGTTTCAAGTAGGTCTATTTGAAAACTCATAAATCATTTTCAATCATTATTTTTTCCAAAATTCTTTTTATTTTCAACTATTTGTTATAAGTTTAATCCATGTTTTATGTTTCATTTATGTTAGTATTATAGTTTTTTTTTATATTCTTTCAAAGTCATAAACTTGAAACATTTTTATGTTTCAAGTAGGTGTCTTTGAAAACTTATAAATTATTTTACATCAACAATTTCTTTGATTTTTTTTTATTTTCAGCTATTTATTATATGTTTAGTATATGTTTTATGTTTCATTTATACTGGTGTTATAGTTAATATTTTATAGTCTTTCAAAACCACATACTTGAAACACAATCCCACATCAGAAATGAAGAATGTTCTGCATAGGAAAGGGAGAACTAGTGCCCCACATCGGAAATGCAGAATGATTTCCAGGGTAAGCACTTTATAAAAGGGAGTCATGGGTGAGAGTTTCTGTCAAAATCCAGACTATTGTAATGACAGTAGTATTAGATATTAAATAGCAAATAAGTTCTGTTGAAATTTTTTGTTATCTATATATATATATAAACCAAACCAAAGAAAATTAAAATTAAAATTTTTAAAATAAAAAATAGATTTTTTTAGAAGAAAGGAGGAAACGGGATTGCTTCCTTTCAACTTATCTTGAAATCCAGCAGCGGTGTTGCCTCCTTTAGTGCATATATTGTTTTTAAAAATTAATCAATACATTTTTTTTAAAATATTTTCTTTAAACCTATTTTAAAAAAACTGCTCCTCAAGAACTACCACAAATATTTTATATAATTAAAAAATATATAATATATTAATATTTTATTTAAACAATTATATAATATATAAATGAATATATTTATTTGGGTATATATTTATATTGAAATTAAATAATTTAAAATATATGTACATGTACAACTGTATGTATATATGTAAATGTGTGTATATATATTTGTTTATGTATATGTGTGTGTATAGATGTGTATGTGTACATATGTATGCTTGTAATTCATGTAAATGTTTTCAATCCACTTTTTAATATTTTGTAATTTATTAAATTAAATTTATTCATTTATTATTATATATTCCTTAATAATGTCAAAAATATATTTAATCTATTTGTATAATTTATTTATACATATCTTTATTTACTATACATATAATATTTTCAATAAGTTTATAATATATATGAATAATATTTATTTGTTTTCATTTATTAAGTTTTATCATTTAAAATATGTTTTAAATTTATATAATTAATCTATTTAAATGATTTCTTAATAAATTTTTAATTTAAATATTTAATCATTAAATTATAAATAGATAATTTTTTTAAATAGTATTTATGAAAACGTAATAAATAAATATATATTTAAATAATTATAAAATTATGATAAATATATTTAGCATATTTACAATTATATATAAATACTTTTGAAATATATTTATTAATAATTATAAATATAAATAAATAAATAAATATTTAAAAAATTATAAAATTATAGTAAATATATCTAATGAGGTGAAAGAGGGTGAAGGGTAGGTTACTCTAGTATACAATGAGCAATCTTCATAATATTTTTTAGGAACAATGCAGATTCCATACAATAAAATACAATGAATAATTCTTGGTTGCTGACCAGTCGAAGAAGGTGGAATCTCAATCAGATGATGGGGGATCAGACTCAAAGAGCACTGACATTGAATGTCTCTTACTATAGGTGATGACTTGTTGGAGAGGATGGCATCCCAAAGGTTGAGGTCATGGGCATGTTAGAATTAATTGGAATACAATATGTGATGAGGAGAAATGGATAGGGGTTATAATTAGAAAATAGCTTGGTCTTTGATTATTTTTCATTTTTGAGGGTAGAATTTCCATGTTTTACCCCATCATTTTCTTTCTATGTTTTTATTCCATTTATTAAAGGGGCATTGTCCCTACCTTTTTCAAAAAAAAAAGAATATATTTATTATATTTATAATTATATGTAAGTACTTATAAAATATATTTATTTATAAATATAATTATATATAAATAAATAGATATTTAAATAATTATTATAATTAATATATTTTAAGTAATAAATATAGTTATAAAATATATATTTTTATTTATATATTGATATAAATATATATAATTATACAAATATACCCAAACAGCTGAGTCATGGGTTTGGAGACCAAACCCATGACTCTAAATTCATTAATAAAAGAAAAACCTATAAAGAAGGAAGGTGTCTAACCCACAAGAGGTCACGCCCTATAAATCCCTTTAGATTCGAAATTCCTAGGATATATTCCATTGCACATTATGTTTCAACCTCTCTATCATGTATTTTGTGGGGGGTCATATTCTTTATCTGATGAAGATTTATAGGATTCCTACAACTTGAAGCATATCCTAAATTTCAATGATAAATCCCAAAATTCCATATCTAAATTGGTTCAAAATACATATTCAATGTTAATTGACAATATATTTTGGACTATTAGGTAATCACTATAGTCGAATACATCAAGCTCCATATTGGAAAAAGTGACTTCAAGTTGTGAGAAACCCCATTCCATTTCCCCCATAAAAATGCCTTCAAGAGGCCTTTCACCTTCCTAGTCTTTAAGATGAATGATTCTAGAATTTGTTTAATTTAAAATAACACAATCCTTGTCTGAGGACTTGAAGAAATATTCATATTCATTTTTCACAAGAGAAAATAATTTAGGTGGATTATTCCATTCCACATTCTTAAGGCCATTAGCATTGATAGTTGGATATTCAACCTATACATGGGAAGGATGTGTCCATACAAATTTAAATGTAATCACACATGACCTATAATTCTGAGGGATGACTAATTAGAAACCCTATTTATCTATTAAAATATTTTTCTTACCGTTAATCAGATGATATTTCTTTATCATCACTTTCATTCATACCACTAGAGGTCCCTTCTTATGTTGGGAAGCCATTAAATAATCCCTCTCCATGGCTCCTTAGGTAGATCCATCCCCTTTGGAATAAAACACAATAAGATCATAATCCAAACGAGGGACACATAAAACCAATTTGGATCCTAATTCACCTCTGCAAGAGACAATAGGGTTACCCTTAGGACTAATACGTCCATTACCTCCCTTTTGAATTTTTTCAACTATAAAGACATCCCCGTTGTGCATTTTTTCCCTTATTTCTATCTTGATTAAATAATGAATCCTCAATCAAGTGAGATTCATCCTAAATATCAAATTACGACTACCTTAAAGGTGGAATATTCAAATGAGAGTCCTCCTTTGCACCCTCCTGAAGATTGTGATCCAAGGAAGAAACAGATGCAGCAGAAAAATCATTGGAAGTAAGTATTCCCTCTGAATGGGACTTGTCTTTTATCAAGATGTATCCCATATTCTACATCATATTCCCTTCAAGAATATTCATCTCATCAATAAAAATTCCAATCCATGAGCCATCATAATCCCACTAAAGAGGAGGAGTCTACTGGATAGTATCTGCAATAGAACACAAGCCTGCACCCTGGCCCTCAGAGTAAGGATACATCTATTGTACTTGAGACATTCCCATGTACACCAAAGAACTAACCCCATGAACAATATCCATATAACCAAAATAAAAATTCACAATACCAGCAAATGTGGGTGATCCTTGTAGTGTAACCTTGATAGTCCCAACACACTGATCGACTCCATCAAGGTCACCAGAATTAAAAAACCCAACCCTAAAATAATTAACCACTATATTGGGTGGTTTATTAAAATTATAATGTTCAATCTAGTGACCCATATTCTGGAAATTTTAACACTTCATGTTCCTAGTATATTTTCCAACCAGATTCTTGATGTTCTGACACCTAGAGAAGAAATATGGAAGCTTCTCCAGAAAGATTGGAACATTTATTCTATACATACCAAAAACCAAAATACACCTTTTAGTAAGGGGGGGGAATAAACCTCAAAAATAACCTTTTAAAAGTGGACAAACCTCACTTCATCAATATCTTTGTAACATTTTATGGGGATACCCACAGTCCAAAGGAATGTCACCGAGAATATTTGGGTTCCAGAAAAACCAACATAATCACTTGATTTGGAACCATACATGAGCAATTGTGTTCTATATTTTTCATGGATTAATTAAAGGATCATAGTCTTGGATCATGAGAGTCTCTTATTTAGGGAATCTTTTCCCCATCCACATGAATTTGATTTTAAATTTGCCAAAGGGAAGACCATATAGAAAAAAAACTTTTTGATTGAGGTAAATCTCCAGTCTTTGAGGCCCCAAATTTTCAGTAGAATATTGTGAAGTCCCTAAAAAATCCATGAATATTCAGGAAAAAAGAATAATTTGAGTGATAATCAAATTTTGGCATTCTTGTATGAGATCTTATAATATCACCTGGTTAGACTAAATGAAAGTGAGGGTTCCATTTTTAGTAAATCTTCTAGAGCATTTCTTAATATCAAATAAGAATTGACTGGAATTATCTTTCCTTAGTTTAGTGGTTTGGAAATCCTCCCTTGGGTGGGTAACCTATAGGGTAGCGATCCCATCCTTGTTTGAAAAAATTGTTTCCTTCTTCTACTTCGAATTACAAGAAAAAATCTCCCCTAGATCTAATTATCGAGAAAGATCCATCACGATTCATATATGGACGCCATGAAGAGATGGAGAGAGACGCTCTTGAGATCTATTCATCCTCCTTACCATGAAGGTTCAGGATATGAGCCTGCTTAGTCCTAAAATTTATTATGTAATCATAAAAGTAGTGACACAAATCATTGGCACATAAAGCACCACAAAAAAATTTTGTAGGTAAACACTACCCAAAAGACACCCAGAGTGATATCTCTATCCACAAAATTAAAATTAGGCCCATGTACCCCCCAAAATTGGATTCCACCCCAAATTTCAAACAAAATAACTAGATCTCAAAGGCCCATAATAAAGGCCCAAGGCCATAATGTACTATTACCCTGATATATGTGGATCAACTTCATCATTATACTAGGCCCAAAAGATATCATTGTGCTCGATGTCCAACCATTTCTAGCCTGTTGCTGAAATGCATCTCAAGGTCTTCATAAAATTCTTCTCAAATCCCAATGTAATCACAAAACCCTTCATCTCAAGGTCATTTTCCATGCATGAGTTCACTACTAGACAATGCAATAAATGACTACAACTAGACCCCAACCACTATATCTATCATGGTCAAGGCACTTTCCCATCCTCTTGACGTTGAGATCGCCTGAATCTCCTATTGACAACATCCCACAATCCATACAACTATATTATTTCAATCCTTTCTAGTGAAAAACCACCAGCCTTCCTTGAGTTTGAGGTTGTCGCATCTGCATCTCGAGGAAACCACATGTAGTGCCTCAGGACATCACTATCTTTCCCCAAGGTCATCACCGGTATGAACCCAATGTCCATCACCACCTTTGGGTAGGGCTCCCTAATATCATGATTAATGTGATATTTATAACCTCAACATTACACATCCTTCCCCAATCGCTTCCATTATGATTCCAAACCCGATGCGTGGTTTGTCACTAATGACCATTAGAGACATCCCATGAGGCTGTCACCAAACTCACACCCTTCTCCATCTCTAGATATCCATACCCCCAGGATCCTATGGTCATTGAAAAAAGATATGAAAGATCTTTAATATAAGTTTTACAACACTTTGGTGGCACCATTATCTCACTAGAGGGTTTGCAACTAGGCTATGATTTTTGAATCCCCGCATTATAGGTTCTCTACTTTATATCATCTTGATACCAACATTTTTTACCCCCCCATAAAATCAGGACATCATAAAAATGATGGTTATGGATATATATATATTTATATTTAAATAATTATAAAATTATAATAAATATACTTAACTAATAAATATTGTTGTTAAATTTTTAATAATAATTAATTATATATTGATATAAATATATATTTTTATAAAAAATCATATAATTACAAATAATTATATATATTATTAATATTTAGTCATTATCAGTTCTAAAAATTAAATGATATCAATTGATCTTAATCTTTCCTGAATTTTATGAATTCTTCTTTTTTTTCTCGCCTTATGGAAGGATCTTCTATTTATAACTCAGGTTCTCCTCCTCTCTTTTCTATTTTGGATGATATGAATCAGATTTTAGGTGATCCAATTTCTATTTTTTCAATTGTGAAGGGTTCCCTTACTCGTTTTCTCATATTGTGTTCAAAAGGATTGTTTTGGACTCTGATGCCTTTGTAAAAAATGTGTCAGGTGGAGTCCCTCTAGATGCCTCACTGGCTTTAGGGGTTTGAGCTATAGTAGAGGCCCTCTCTATCGAAGGAAGGGTTATTATTGATGATACACCCAATGTAGACCCATTTGCAACACTAGAGTCCTCACTTTCTCTGATTAATGCTTTAAATCCACGATATATTGAGGGGTTTCATAATGGAAATAATTCTTATGGTCTAAATGGTTAAATAATTCTATGGTGGAGTGTATTCCATCAACGGTGTATGATGATTAGAATCAAGGTATTTTATCCACCACTATATTCTTTGATGATTCTTGATTTGGGTCTTCTACATTTGGGAGGATTACAAAAAATCTCTCCCTGTATTTTGTTGAAGAAAACCACTCGATTATTTTTAAAGATATTTTTGAGTTAAAAAAGTTGATCATCGCTCGGCTAGTGATCTAAAAGAAGACCAATCTGTGGAAACTTGGGCACCTGTGCTCTTTCCTTATTCAATTTTAGCATTTTGGTGGATGTAATATTGCGTCTCTCAGTAAGAGTTTTATCTACCTCAATTTTCCCTCATCTGATCTGAAGGTGTGCACTTAAGGAATGGAATTTCTCTCTCTCAATGATGAATTTCTATGAATTCAATACTAGACTCTAATTTTCAACCCCTAAAATGTTCAAAACCTGACTAATCAGGTGTGGATTCGGGTCTTCGACCTCAAATGGTACCTATGACATTATCAAATAATATAGTACATTGTAT
This sequence comes from Viscum album, assembly GCA_963277665.1. NCBI lineage: Eukaryota > Viridiplantae > Streptophyta > Magnoliopsida > Santalales > Viscaceae > Viscum > Viscum album. The sequence goes on along the minus strand of OY728143.1, from coordinate 1,994,957,652 downwards.
ATTCTATTAGGGTATAATAAAATTTGATAAGGAAACCTAAAATGAATGGTTTGAGAACATTTATATAATTCTTGTTGAAATTGAAATGAGTATGGTTCTTACTTACACAGTTGTACTGGTGGATGATGTTTATCATTTTGAGCTTCCTAATAAAGTTGAAAATTTACATTATTTCTTCAAAAAATGTTATAATATTGGGCACTATATAGATAAATTCTAGAAAGAATTGGGTTTTGTAAACTATAATAAATTATGACATGTATTTGGGAATTGAAAGCTCATGTTTCTATATGAAGGTACTGTGGATAAGGGAGTGAACTCATCCATTGGTGATAAGAGGAAATTTGAGACAAATGAAGCCAATCATATTGTTGGAAATATCATGGAATGTAATGTGGTTCCTTTCTAGGTCCGTGATCATAATGTTTTGGTTACACAAGATATGTGAAAAAAATACTATAATATTTGTTTTATTGGGCATAGATGTAGGTTCCACAATGGAGGATCTAGATCATGATCAGAAGGGATAGATGGTCGGTAAGGAGGAGGACAAGTAGTGTTGTGTAGAGGATGTTGGAACCGAGGTTGTTCTTTTTTGGAAATAGAGTATGTTTTTGTGTTCTTTGTCAATCCTCACATATAAGATCAGGGAGTTTTCAAGGAAAGAGAGCATACAGTACAAACTGGATACAGTATTGAAGGTGACATTGTTTCCCTGTTTTTTTCCAAATATTTGGTGTCAAAAATCTAGAGGAATAGGCTAGAATCATGAAGGGTAGTTTTCTATAAACAACTCTTCATGAAAATGTTAATGGTATGGATTTTTTAAATACTGGTATGATATTCTCAAAGATGAGGTGAATTGTGAATAGTGATTGTGATCTCTACGATTATGAGAATTTATAGATTCATGAAGGTGAAAATGGTTTGGCAGAGAGGTCTGAAATTATGACATGTATCATGAATTCCCTAAAGGGTTTTGATGGAATGATCCATGGTTTCGACGAGCATCGCAAACAGAAAATTTCTTTAGAGCATCATGATAGGAGGAGAATCGTGAAGATGTTTTTAAAAGTTTTATAAAATTTGATAAGAGGCGGTGGAGAATCATGAATGACCAAGCCTATAAGTATAAGGCTACCACTCTTCATTTCACATGAATTTTCCAAGGATAATACAGAATCACATTGATTTCATGATTCCAAGAGAGATCCATATTACTGACTTTCTATGTCATCTTGAGTATCAAAAAAAGATTACATTAGTCTTTATTGATGATAATGATTTTAAGTAAAGGGTTCTTGATGATGAATGGATATTCTATGTTGAACCAATGAGATTCATGAAGGTAATTTGTTCCATGAAGGTGGTTTTTTCCATGATGTTAGTGAGCTTTGTGAAGGTAGTGATCTTCTCAAAGGTGCTTTGTGAATGGTAGTTTTGAACATTAGTTTTTTAGTAAATTGTATTTTCAAAGTGAATCAACTCAAGTATTTGGGGAAATTAAAGACTTGTTCTAGACTAAGATAAAAACATTAATGCCAATCCATTAAAGTAGTTTTCATGTTGATAAATTGAGTTAGTCTTCTCTAAAATAAGTGAACTAGGGTAGTCGATGAAAGTGTTCTTAGAGATGTTGTGAGATATCCATAAAATCTTATAAAGGTAGTGTGCATAGTAGAGAGTGACTATGTCTAAACTCTTTTATTCTATAACTTATAAATATTATTGGATTTAGGTATGACTTACACACTATCATTGAATTATCCTTATAAAATATCTTAGTGATAAACAAATTAAAATTGTTGTGTAATCTATTTTTATATGGTTTTTTTCTTCAAATTCCTTTTTTAAATGTTTAGTTGTTACAACCAATGTGGGAACATGATCTATCACTTTTGAATTAAAATATGACACCCTGATTCATCCCTCCCCTCTCATGATGATTCGGGGTCCTTCAAGTGGTATCAGTGCATACAAGTTGCTGGTATTAAATCTATCCTTCTTTATTGCCATGGATAACTTAGTTGATGTTGGGGTAGTCTCCCTCTTTGATGGAAGAAACTTCAAGGTTTAGAAGAATATGATGAGATCTCATCTATGATCTTTTAGAATGAAATTACTCTTTGTTACTACACAAGGGATTCAGGTAATTGATGCAACATGACTATTTATGACTGAAATAGATATGAAAAATACTTGATGCAGATGAAAAAGTAAAAAAATGCACTTGTTGTAGAATTGTATGATCAAATATATATAAATTCAACCAGTTTAACCTCATCCATGTCTATGTGGGAAAATTAGTAAAATATATATAAAGGTTAAAACAATGTGAAGGAGGCCAAACATCAAGTGTTGTACAATGGGTTAGATTATTTAAAGATGCATCTTGATGAAAATATAGATATATATTTTTCAATCAAATTACTAAATATTTATGAGAAATTAGAGGGATTGTTGAAGATACTAAATACATTAAAATTATAAAGAAAATATTTAGAATACTTCCACCTATATACAATCCAAAAGTTCATCCCTTGAGGAAATTGTCCTTTCAAAACATTCCTTGGATGATCTACTGAGTAGTCTAGTATCATATATTGTTAGAGTGAACCTAGAGCATGTATTAAGTAATGATATCAAGGATATAACATTCAAATCCATGGAAACTATTGATATTTCAGGAGAAATTGTTAATGAAGGTAGTGAGGAAGATTAACTTATTTCTATATCATATAATAAATTCAAGAGATGAAAATAAAGATTTTATGGAAATGTCCCCTTGGAATGTTTTTATTGTGGTAGAGTTAGGAACATTTCCTCTCAATGATAAAGGAAGCTAGATGATGAATAAAGTAAAGTAGGTAGCTTATATAAGCCTCATAAAAGGTTTTTTAAAAAGGAATACTTTAAATATAGAATGCAATTATCTAGAAAGTGATTTTACTGTGAAGAAGAAGATGATAAAAATAAATTTTTTAAGGAAGAAGAACCAGAGTTTAAATCTGGAACCCAAGCATTGATGATTGATAGAGTTGAAAATTTAGATCCATAAAAATATAAATATAGATATAATTAGTTAATTTCTAATACTAATCTCAAGTTGAAACTTGAGGATTCTCTTGGTGAGCATGATAATAAATTAAACAAAAGAAAAAATTGGAGAGAAGTCAGGGAAGAGTCATTAGAATATATTGATTGACTAGACTCTTAAATTGATTGACCGGAAGAATTTTTAAAAGAACATTAAGCATAATTTGAACTATTATAAGATATAGTAGATCATAAGCTCTAAATTGAAGAATGGGTAGGGTTCATTAGTGACCTTATATCAAAACTTGAGGATAAGTACAATAATTTTGAGGGACTTAAAGAAGACGTTTTCACTCATTGGAGTAACCATGAAAGGTAATTAAAATCAAAAGAAACAAATAAAAAAATAATGTTTCAACTATTCTTAGATTCTGAGCTGCTGGAGAAAGTGAATCATGGTTTAGAAGGTGTATAGAATGATTTAAATGATAAAAGATCAACATTTATGATAAAAATTGAAATTGAATGTGATTCTGAAACATAAAATGGTTGATATAAAATAATCCAAAAAAGGTAATCTGAAATTTGAAAATATTTCAAAGTCACCTAAAGTCCTAATAAAGAACGCCTCAAATCAAACTGAAAAGAGAACCTAAATCTATCCCTAGGTTTCAAAAATGGATCGACAGTAAAACTCTTTTTTTAAGGAAAGGGGAATGAGGAGTAATAGAAGTGAGAAGACGTTTCCTCTTATTAAATGTCAATTTTGTGTCTATCTCGGTCACACCATGTCATACTATATAGAGGCAAGGATCTATTTGAATGGGGGTAGATCTAGGAAGTCAACAACGAATAATTAATTCATATCCTATATTATATAAAAGAAATATATTTTTTGTATTTTTCTTCAACTTCTCTAACATTGTCCATAAATCTATTCATTAGAGGTAGAAGAAAGGTGGAAATGATTCCTACAGAACTAAGAGACAAGTCAATACTCGCCAAGCAGAAAATGTTTCTCTTAAAAATAGGGTTTCTCCTCTGGAAGAACAATATGAGTATGAAGAACCAATACACATTGAAAATAGAGTGTAAAGAATATATTCATCTTCCACTCAATCAAATATTTCATGGAAGGAAAATATGAATATCGAGAAATATAATATTACAAAAGTTGCTCTCAAAGCTATAATGAGAAGTACCACATGGATTCTTGATAGCAGATCCATATACCAAATAATGGTAAATTAAGAACTATTATTGAATGTTATGAAAAGGGTTTATGGAATAGTAATGTTTTGTAATGATGGTGATTCATGATCAAAGGCAGTGGAAGTAATGAACTAGATAATGGAGAGCTGAAGAAAACTGATGTTATCTATGTGGACGGTCTACATCACAATATATTTAGTGTGAGTCAACTATGTGACTTCATATTGATGGCGAATTTTAATAAAAATGGGTTCACTATCAATGTAAATACATGTAATTCTCTTATAAAAGGATATATAATAGATGGAAACTTATATCAGGTGGATAACAAAGAGAACATTTTTTACATGACAGTTGAAGAAGAAAACAACTTGTGGAATTGGAGGTTGGTTCAAATTAATAAAAAAGATATGGACAATATATCTAAGATTAAAATATTCATGGATATCCCCAATATGAATCATGAATGGTAAAAGGGTAGTGATACTTGCACAGGAGGGAAGTTAGTTTGCAATTCATATCATCTAAAGAAGAAAATGGCATCAAATATTCTTGATCTCATATATAAAAATGTATGTAGTTTGATAAATGTTGTTAGAACATATAGAGAAAGGAACTTCATTATTTTTAATGATTATTATAGTATAATGGATTGTGTGATGTTTATACATAGTAAATGACAAGTGTTTGATTGCATGAAAATGTATCAATGAATTTCCAAGAATTATACTGGATAAGAAATCAAAGTTTTGTGGTCTTACAGTGGAAGGGAATATACATCCATTGAGTTTTAAAATTACATAAGGAAACATGGAATAAATAATGTGGTGGTTGATATGATAATCCCATAGAAAAATGGTTTCTTTGAGAATGGAAATTGACAGGTGAACAATATCTCCAGAACTATGCTGATTGAGAGTCGTATCTCTCACCATTACTACAAAGAGGATGGTCAAGTTGAAATATATAATCAAAAATTGAACAGGGATATTTATATGAGCAAACAAGACACCATATGTTTTGTGACATGTATGGAATCCCTATTTGAAGTATTTTCTTTTTTTTAGAAGTAAATGTTTTATTTGAAATAAATAAGGAAATCAAGGGAAGTATGGTTATGCTGTATATGAAGGAATATTCTTTGGATATTCAATGAGTTGAAAAGCCTACAAATGTGTCAATAACTATCTCATAAGGATTATAGAAAGAATTAATGTTAATATAGTTGAAGATAAGACTAAAAATACCTTGAGGGGATCATATACTGATGTGATTGAATATGTAGAAGATAGTTGACATGGAATAGATTTAGATGAAAATCTAGAGGAATTAGTGAAAAAAATTCAGAGATCAGAACATGATGTTGATTTAGAAGAAGAATCAGAAGAGGAAACCATGGATGAATAAAATTCTTATAAACCTCATGGGAGAAATTGAAGAGAATAAATTGATCAATCCAACATCATTAGGGATTGGAAAACACCCACAAAGATGAAAGGAATGAGTAATAATGCATAATTTTCTTTCTTATCAATTGTGTAACCAACATCATTTGAAGAATATTCAATGGATGAATCATGGGTGAATACCATGAATGAAGAGTTTGATTATATTGATAAGAACCAGACATGTGATCATGTTAAGAGACCCTAAAGTTGCAATGTGATTTGTACGAATTGTGTTTTCAAGAATAAATTCGATGAGCATGGAAATATGATCAGAAATAAGGAATGATTGGTTTGTAAAGTATATTCATTGATTATATGATTTGATGTTGAAGAAATGTTTTTCTCTAGTAGCTATACTGGTGTCAATCAATCTTTTTCTTTCCATGTAAATTCAAAGAGGATACATGTTGTATCAAATGGATTTCAAAATATCTTTCTTGAATGGTGTTCTTGAATAACAAGTATAAATTGAACAACCAATGGGTTTTCTTCTTGGTAATGATGAAATGAAGGTATGCAGATTAAAGAAAGAACTATATGGTCTAAAATAGGAACCAAAGTCATGGTACTATCAGATGGATTGTTATATAAATAATAATGAATTTAAAAGATGAAGAGTGGATCATAATCTCCATGTGAAAAATTATTAGAAAGATTAGTTCTCAGTATTGGTGTATGTAGATGAAATTATATTTGGTGGAAGCAGGTAGGAATCCATGGATGAATTTCCAATAAAGTGATATTAGAATTTGAAATGTTTATGATTTGTGAACTCACAAACATCTTGGGGCATCAAGTGATTCAGAAGAAATACCAGACATTTATTTCTCAAGAAATTTATGCTAGAGAGTTGCTGAAAAAATTCCGTATTCATGACTCCAAACCAATGTCAAATTCTATTGCAGTTGGAAAAAAATTAGGAAAGCACAAGGATGGAATATTTTTAGATCCCAAAATGTATAAGAGAATCATTGGAAGAATATTGTATCTAACATCGATATGAACAGATATTGTATTAACAACAATCTTAGTGGACTAATTTTAATGTAATTTGAAGGAAGAAGATATGTAATCAATGAAAATAATCATGAGGTACATTAAAGGTACTAAAAATTATAGATTATAATTTTATGTAGGAAGAGATAATGAACTATTAGAATTTTCTATTATTGAATGGGTTGTAGATGTTGTTGACAAAAATCCCACTATTGGTGGTGAATTGTTTATTATTAATAAATGTGTGTGATGGTTGAGTAATAAATATAAAATTACTTCTCTTAGCACTGTTGAACATGATTATATCTCTTCTACAAGGGCTTTCACTCAAATTTTATAGATGAAGAAACAACTGACTGATATTGGATATGAGGTTAAATAGCCAATGGTGATTCATTGTGACAATAATACTGTGATTGATCTTATGAAGAATCATGTTTATCATTCTTGTATGAAACATATTGAAATTAGATATCACTTCATCAAGGAAAAAGTGGAACAAGGAATGATTAAAATGGATCTTGTTGAAAGTGGTGACCAAGTGTATGATATTCTGAACAAGCCATTGGCAACACATGTGTTCTAGAAACATTTTTTGAACCTCAGTGTTCAGCCACCCCCCAATGTATGAGGATGTTATGGATGGCCCCTCTTTCCAATTGTGTTATTTTTTTTGATCTTTTTATGGAAGTGATATATGTTTATGGGGGAGATAGGATCCATAAGAAGTGTGTTATGATCTCTAAAATGAACAAATATTAGTATTTGTGTTTATTTCTAATGGGGTAGAATGGATAAATTCAATTGTACAATTTTGGATAATGATTTTTTTTTGATTTATGGTTACAGGAGAATGGAGGATGGTGAAAAGTGGTTTCCGGTGTTTGAAAAACCATGAAATTCCTCTATAACCTGATCAGATCTTAGCTTAGACATCTTTAAGAATTAAGAAACATGAGAACCCAATTCATTCTTCCCCTAATGTATTTTACATAGATATTTTTTCACATATAATTAGAGATTTGTATGAGTTTTTTCTTTCATTTCATGTCTGAATAGTGTTGGGTGCTTCATTGAATTTATCTACAGATTTCCATAAAACCCAAATTTGTTTACTGTTTGAACCAAGGTTATTATTTTTTAGAAATAGAGTATGGTTTGGGTTTGTTTTCAATCCCCACATAGAATATCAAGGAGTTTTGTTGGAAAGAGATCGTACATTACAATATGGACACAGTATTGAAGGTGGTGTCTTTTCCCAGGGTTTTCTAAATCATTAGGGTCAAAAATCTAGTAGAAGTGGATAGAATAATGAAGGGTATTTTTCAAGAAACAATTATTCATGAAAATGGAAAAGAAATGGGTTTCATGAAGACTGGGATGATGTTCATGAAGATGAGGAGCATCGTGAATAGTGACTTTTATATCTGTGATTACGAGAATTAGAGATTCATGAACGTATAAATGTTTTTATAGATAACTCTATAATTACAACATGCATCACAAATTCCATGAAGGGTTTTGATGGAAAGATATATGGTTATGATGAGCATCATGAATGGTTGAGACTATAAATATAAGGCTACCCCTATTTATTTCACTTGATTTTTCCAAGGAAAATATGGAATTTCTCTAATTTCACAAAGCCATGGGAGATATGAAAAAATGACATTCCATGATAGTTTGAGCATCATGAAAATAATTAATTAGTCTTGACTAATGACAATGATTTTAAGTAAAGTGTGATTAATGATGAAGGGGTATTCCATGTTGACTCAGTGATACTTGTGAAGGCAGGTGCTTTGTGAAGGCAGTGTGTTCTGCGAAGGCAGTGGGTTTCACGAAGTAAATGAGATTCATGAATGAGCTTCACAAAAGGCTGTTTTGAATATCATCTTTTTAGTGAATATGATTTTCAAATTTCATAAACTCATGTCTTAAATTTAAGAAGAGTGTCATGCTATACATGTACAAAAACATTAATTTCAATTAAATGAAGCGATCTTAATGTTGATAAATTGAGTTAGACTTCTCTTAAATCAGTGAGCCATGGGGGAGTTGACAGAAGTGTTTTGAGGGATATAGTGAACTATCCCTAAAATCTTGTAAATGAAGTGTGACAAGCACATAGTGACTATTTCTGAGCTCTGGTATTATAGAACTAGTGAATATTAGTATATTTAGGTACGACAAACACACTATCGGTGTATGCTCCTTGGACTAGCCCTTAGTGGTGAATGAAGAAAACTTATTGTGTGATCTCTTTGAATATCGTTGTTTTTTATACATAATCCATTAAGAAATGTTAAATTTTTTCCTACCAATATAGGAATAAAATTCGTCACTTTCAAAGAAACAGTTGACACCCTGATTCACCCCTCCTCTATCAGGGTGTTTCGGGGTCCTTCGGTGGATACTCTGGAAAAAGTTAGGAATGTTGTGGAGGATGATGGCTTTAAAATGGTTGTACCTAAAAAATTTAGGCCTTCGTATACATATGATCATACAATATATATTACTTAAATTGATGGTATGTTTGGTTAGACATGTGCATGGGTGGATATCCTTGCTACCAGTTCTAGTGAGGAATGGTTACAAGCAATATTCACACTTTTTGGTAGGCATGGATATTAGAGGTAGTGGTGAATAGTTATATCTTTAGGGGTTTCATCAGAATCCTAGTAAAATGGATTCTCATGTTGTTGATGATCAACAAGATTTCATAGTGTTTCAAACTCCATCAATTGATGAGGTAATATCTATTGATGACATGGGTTATAGAATGGATGGAATTGGTTAGGGTGGCACTTAAGGAAGGGGTGGTAGGAAGATGAGATTGGATGAAAATGTGGAATGGTCTTACCCATTTCAATTTTTAGATCTCATGAAATCTTCTTATAGATCCTTTGTAAAGGATTCAGTCTTGGAATGTAGATCTTCAAGAAAAATTTTTCAAGGCTCCTCTATTGGAAAACGAGGATGAGAGGTACCCCCAGTTCCTCACAGATGAAATTAAAAAAGGAATATATTTTCAACTTGAAGTAACATTAGAAAAAATGGAACTATATGTTTTTAGATACAAGGACTATTTTATAGTTCAAAAATTGTTTTAAAAAATATTGAAGATGGTTTTCAAAAAAATATGAAGCTTGATTCTTAGGATCTTTCATGGAAATACACGGGAAACATCATTCAATAGTACTCATTAGATTTTTCATTGAGTGATGATCTCTTCTATCCCCAACATGCCCAGTCATCATAGAGAGGATAACAACCAAAGGATCGATATCTATACCCTATGAATTTGGGATCCATAGGTTATGATAATAGTTTATCTCTTGTTTTATTTTTGTGCATGGTTATAATGTTTTAAAACCTATATATCCTCTCTTTCATGTAATTTAATTTTTTTCTAAAAAAATATGTCATTGTGCGTTAGCTTTCCAACTCATACTTGAACCATTTTTATAACAACCATACTTTTATTACAAACATAAACACGATTTATTACATAAAATCTTCACTTGATATAACATGAAATATAGAGAGGTATAGTGTATTTGGGTCTTATTATCATTACATAAAAACTAAAAACATGATATACAATATCTTTATTGAAAACTTTGTTTACATGACCACTACATTCCCTCGTACATAGAATTGCATGGGATAACTTGAGGAAATGCATAATAAAAGGATGAGCTATAAAGCCGAGTAAGGGAATAAACATGGAATAAAATGAGGAATATAATACATGTTAGAAAATAGGAATATTAATGGAGCACAAGAGAAATATGAACATAAATGCATGATAAAGAAAGATAATCAAAACATGTAAATGTGGAAACAACGCTTAACATGGAATTAGCATGAGCCAAGGATCATTGCACATGGAGCCTGAGTAAACCCTCATTGCACATGAATAATGAGTAAAACCTCATTTAACTTGAATTATAATGAGTCAACACTCATTTCACAAGACATACCATGATACTATACTTTTCCCAATGCGTTGGAGTGCTATCAGGGTGCACCCTTCTTAAACATTTTATTTCATGCATAAGTGCGCCACATGGATCATACAAAATGGAATCAATCATCATAATTTATTCTATGATAATGGGATGTGGATTATATACATGAATATTTATAATAAATAATTAAATTTTCAAAAAGGTGAATACCCTTGATATAGAAATGGGCATGGTATTCACTACACAGTGACATTGGCTTGGAAAATCGTAGTGCAATTTCGGCAGCATAACAACGTGAGATAAGAACACATAAAAAATTATTGATGAGGGATAAAGGGGTGTATCATAATATTTACATGAAATGGATAGTAATGGGTTCATATAAATACATATACCAAAAAACTTGATGGAATTTATATGCATAATACAAAAGAATTAGTAGGATGTAAATGAGGAGAGAGAAATCTCTCACGGAATTTTGGCATGGTAATGGGTGTACATGGGAGGAATTAATGAGAGATAAAGTGGTATCCCATCATCCAAACATAAATAGGGAGGTATGGGGGATGTTTAGAAAAATACCCCCACATTTTTAATTGAAAACAAAAGGGCATAACAACTTAATGAAAATTGGACAAAAATGAGTAAGGAAGAAATCCCTTACTTGGAAGTGTGATCCCAAAGGCTAAAGAGAGGCTTGAGAGAGGATTATTGGGAGATTAGGGAACCTTTTAAGGATTATAGAGAGAGTAGGGAAGGTTTTGGACTAACTCAAAATGATTTTAGTGAAGAGTAAGTGATATCTTGGGTGGGTTTATATACGAAAGGAGAGAGAATTATTTATTATTTAGGTTTGGGAAATCTCACATTAAACTAATCAAAACCAGAAAGAAGCCCATGGTTTTTGCCCATGGTTTTTTCCAAAGGGGAGTGTAAAAAAATATTTTATAAGTAAAATGGCCTAAATTCTTAAAATAATATATTTTTTTATGTGGAGGTGAGTCACACTCTCAAGTAAAATAATTTAAAAAGACAAAATGTTTTATAACCCTTGAAGGGTCCACTAAAGCTTTGAAAAATAAATCAAAAAAACCCAAAATCACATTATTTTAATGGTAAAACATTTAGTGGCCTAAAATAATGTTTATATTATTTTATTATATCATTATAGGGTCATTATGATGTCATAAAACACATTATATATTTAAAAAGTATTTAATTTTTACCCAAAAATTCAACTGTCTCAGAAAATTATGAAACATTTACCATTGGATAATTTCAACATCCTGATTCCAAAAAAAATCATCTTATATAAATATTTTTCTGAATATTTGAATTTTTACTTTTAAAATAAAAACTGACATTTATAAAAAATTCATGGGTTTTGACAAAAAAACAGCTTTCAAACCATAATAAAAATTACAATTGAATTAATTAAATTATACGATAATTTATATTTAATAAAAATTAGTTTAATAATAAAAATATTTAATTAAAATATTATTTAATTAAAAAATACCTTAATTCATCAAAATAGATTTCTTAGTTGAATATTAACTGAAAATACTATTTGTGCTTTAAAAACTATTTATAAAGTAACAATAATAAAATTAATGCACATTCTTTATACATAAATAATTTAAATATTAATATTGCTAGGGTATTGTTACATAAACCCTTATAACAACCATATAAGACCGAAGGGTAAGGTGCACGATGATGACAGACTCTTGGGGTGGCTCGGATAACATCGCCCGTTCAAGATTAACGTGTTCAAGCTTGGCTTGGGATTGGTCAAGAAAAAATCCTAATTACTCCACATCCTTTCCGAGCTCCAAAAAATGGGTTTCGTTCGGGGAAAGTCTACTAGATGAGGCCATCACTTCCTTTTTCTGAGTAAATTGGATTTGTTAAAGTTATATATTTATACTAATAATGTGATCACTGTTCAACGACTATATTACCAACGATCACAATTCTTCACGGTATTTTAAAATCTAGAAACATAAAACCAATGATGTTCACATTTTATATAAACATAATAGGACATTTAATTAGATCAAAAAGAATTTCCATTAATGAAAGTTTGGGTCGTTACTATCTTCCCCCTTAAAAAATTTCACCCTTGAAATTTCCTTTTCCCACACTAAAAAAGATGAGGGTAACTCTGCTTCATCACTTCCTCCGATTCCTATGTTGATTCTTCAAACTTGTGGTTTTTTCCACAACACCTTGACTAGGGGCATAGTCTTATTTAGTATAATTTTTTCTCTATGATCTAAGATATTCACTAGTTGCTCCTCATAAAAAAGATCATCCTCAAGCTGTACTACAATTGAAGAGAGTAAATGTGAAGGGTCTAGTATGTACTTCTTTAAGAGGGATACATGAAAGACATCATATACTTTGGCCATGGTAGGTGGAAGTGCTAGTCGATAGGCCACAACCCCGACATGATCAAGATTCTCGAAGAGAATGATGTACCTAGGACTTAAATTCCCTTTCTTTCCAAACCTCATGAGTTTATTACATGGAGATATTCATAAGAATACAATGTATCCAAATTTAAACTCAAGGTCTCATCGACAATTGTCATCCTAACTCTTCTTCCGACTTTGGGCTACCTTGATATGCTGTTGAATGTTTTTCACCTTCTCTACAATTTATTTGACCATTTATAGCCCTAAAAGTTTACGCACACCAACTTTATTTCAACATACTAGTGTTCTACACCTCTTCCCATACATGGCTTCATAAGGTGCCATTCAGATGCTCGAGTGGAAAATGTTATTGTAGGACAATTCAACCATAGGAAGATGTTGATCCCAACCTTCTTTAAATTCCATTGAACATGAATTTAACATATCCTCGAGTGTCTAAATAGTTCACTCGGATTGGCCATCATTTTGAGGATGATAGGACGTACTGAAGTTCAGTTCAATATCCAGAGCATGTTGAAGACACTTCCAAAACATAGAGGTGAATATTGGATCTCAATCAGATACAATAGATAGTGGTAATCCATGCAGACTTACCCCTTCCCTGATGTATATCTATTCTAGTTTATTCAATAAGAAATCCTCCAGAATTGCAATAAAGTTTGCAGACTTTGTAAGACGGTCCACAACAACCCGGATTGCCTTATTTCCTTTGGATGTCTTTTGAAGTTCTGTGACAAAGTCTATGTTGATGTTCTCCCATTTCCATGCTGGTATGGGTAACAGTTGCATCATCCCCTTAGAATTATTCCTCTCTGCCTTCACTTATTGACACACCAGGCACTTTGATGTATAATCAATGATATCCTTATTTATATTATCCCACCACTAATTCTCTCAAAGATCTCGATACATATTTTTGTTTCCTAGGTGAATAGAGAAATTTTAACTATGTGCATCATCCAAAAGTTCCTTCGTCAGCTCCAAACTTGATAGAACACATGGTCTTTTCCCAAATCTCACAATTCCTTCTTCATTAACATTGAACTCCGGTGATTTTCCTTTTCTAATAGCTTCCAATTTCTTCTGAATTCCCATATCATCCTTTTGAGTATCCTTTAACCTTTCCAAAAGAGACAATTGAGAAATAATTTATAAAAGGATTGATGATGTTACCTTCTTTATGATTCCCATGTCCATCTTTATTAAATCTAAAAATATTGGATCCTTATCAATTCTCATCAGTGATAGAATCACTGGGTCCTTTAAACTTAGAGAATATGCCACCTTGTTCTCTTTACCAGGGTGGTAATGGATTGATCAGTCATAATCTTTGATCAGATTTAACCATCTTTGTTGGATCATTTTCAACTCTTTCTTTGTGAATATATACTTGAGGATTTTGTGGTCCGTATATATTTCACACTTCTCCCTAAAGAGATAATGCTTTCAAATTTTTAAAGAAAATATCACCACAACCAACTCTAGATCATGTGTTAGATAATTCTTCTCAAGAACTTTCAATTTCCTTGAAGTATAGGCAATGAATTTGTCATTTTGTATCAACACACATCCTAGGACCTTCTTTGATGCATCACTGAATACCACAAAAAGTTATCCACTTGTGAGAAAAGTGAGAACGGGTGTAGTGATAAGCCTCCTTTTCAACTCCTTGAAGCTTTTTCACATTCATCACTCCAAGAAAACATTACTCCCTTCCGAGTTATCTTGGTAAGAGAGTTGGAAAATTGTGAGATATTTCTCACAAATCTTCGATAATATCCAACTAACCCAAAGAAGCTATGGATATACATTACCAATGTTGGCCTCGGCCATCCCTCAATTGCATTTGTTTTGGAGGGATCCATAGATATCCCATTTCTTGTGATGATATGCCAAAGAATAAGACCTCCTTCAAACAGAACTCACACTTGCTGTACTTTACATAGAGATTATCCTTTCGCAAGGTCTCTAGTATAGTTCTTAGATGCTCCTCATGATACTACTTGGTTTTGGATTATATTAGAATATAATATATAAATACTACCACAAATTTGTCATGGTAATCTCTAAATACTCTATTCATCAAGTCCATGAATATTGTTGGAGCATTAGTGAGTCTAAAAGGTATTACTATGAATTCATAGTGCCCATATCTTATACAAAAAACAGTCTTGGGGATATCTTCCTTCTTCACCCTTAATTTATAATATCTCGACCAAAAATACAATTTATAGAAGTATTGTGCCCCATGAAGAAGATCAAACACATCATCAATTCGTGGGAGAAGATTGTCACAACCCGTCCCCTGGGGCCCGTGCCATGACTACCCCAGGCCCGCCTTCCATAGGCCAGGGGCTGGAGACTAGCACCGGAAGGCATTTTCCCTAAAATAGGGAATGCATTGACTTTATAACCTGTAACCTCACGTAACCAAGAACACATTCAGATATGAACACAAGGAAACTGTATAACCAAAAGAGTGCTAAAAGTAAAGGGGTCGGAATACAAGACCAACAGTAAAGGTACAAGTACAACTGAAATAAAAAACAACTGAAGAAAGAGAAATGACAGCTACTGGATCGTCCTCTGAGGTTCCTACCTGAAGGGTAGGTACATATCGCCTCTTCAGCACTCCACATACACCCGTATCCTCTGCGTACTGGCACACCGTATGGTCCACCTCCAGGCACCGTCCAGTCCTAGTACTCCCAACTTGATTCGGCGCTGTCTGTCATCTGCATCCAACACAACAAGGTGTGGGCATAGCCCATGTAGGGGTGAGTATAACGATACTCAGTAGGGACCCCGAGACCCTAAAGGTCTAACAAAATCCACCAAGGATAAACCACAATGTATGAAATCAACAGATAACCCTACCTAGGTATATTCCCATATATATACCTAATTTATTAAGTAATCTATATCAATAATGAGGAAAACATAGAGATACTGACTCAGCTCACACAATGATTTATTCTAAGGGTAGTAACAAGTAACATCTCTAGTCACATCATCAAACACCTCGGCTACTAGATATCCCCTCCTCTATCGAGTATAGTGGGCCTACCGCGTCACATAGAGGCGCTTCCCACAAACATTAGACTGCTGAGGTACTCCTCCTGTCGAGTACCGTGGGTCTGCCACGTCACACAGAGGCGGTCCCCACCATGGGTCCGTCGCATCACATAGAGGCGCTCCCACTGGTGAATTGATGAGCTACTTCTCCTGTTGAGTACCGTGGGTCTACCACGTCACAGAGAGGTGCTCCCCACCGTGGCCAGATGAGGTAATCCTCCTGTCATGTACCATGGGTCTGCCGCGTCACATAGAGGCGCTCCCCACCATTGTTCTACTGCGTCACACAGAGGGGCTCCCTACTGGGCCTGTCAAGTCACTCCAAGTCAAAAAGGTCAGTAGTTTTCAAGCCTCAGCCAACTACTGGTCGAAACTCCAACTTCCACGAAGTACCATGAAGAAGCATCTCAAAGGTCCTCCATGTCATATGGGTATTAATGCAATAGACGACGTGTCAATCCAATGCTCGGTTTATGAGTTATTAGACCTTTAGTCCTGGGGGCCCGATTGGATTCATGCTCGATCCAACCTGACCATCCCCCATATTAATCCAAAACTCTATTGGGGTATACTCAAAAGGACCATCTCGCTCTAAGATTTCTATCACCACTAACGGTTCATCAAACGGACGTCTGATGCCAAATTTGTGGCCAAAAGGAAGTAAATGGGTCGTAGTGGGATCGGGTATAGTCCGACCCGGTCGGACCGATCCGGCCTGACCCATTGGGTCTGTCATGGTTCGCAGTGTGGCCCGGCCCATTGGGTTCAGCGCATCACACTGGGCGGTCCGGCAGGTCGTGATGGGCCATAGGGGTTTGGCCGCGGATGGCACGAGGCCGCAGGGTGGCTCGGCCGGGGCGGCTCAGCCAGGAGGGCGGAGACCACGGGGTAGCTTGTCCAGAGTGGCTTGGAAGTCCACGGGTGGATTGGAATGCCGCGGGAATCTCGAAAGGCTGCGGGCAGTGTAGGCAGGGCAGCTTGGCCGGTGGCTTCGTGGACGGGGGCAATGGCTCGACGGACGGTGGTGGTGGCTCAAAAGATGGCGGCGACAGATCGTCCCGGTCTGTGGTGGCGGCTTGACCCAGATGACGGAGGTCATGGGCGGTGTGGTGGGGCTGTAGGTGGTAGAGCCGTAGGGTGCGGTGGCCGCGAGAGCCACAGAGTGGATCAGCCGCGGGGGTGCTGTGAGGACGCGGAGGTCGCGAGGCGGGGGTGGCCGCGAGGCAGTGTCATTGTGTCGTCGCCTTCGTCGCGTTCAACACCACAAATCATCACAATATTTGCAGAGGGGTCGGGCCATGTTTGTTTGGCCCATGACCTCCATGTTAGGGTGGTAGCATATGGCTCAACAAGAACTTGAAGAAGAACATCATGCTTTACAACCTCCCGTAATGATTGTTCCCAACTTGCAAAAGAAATATAAGGGAGTACATGGGCAGGGATAAACATATATAAATAAAACCCTACCTTTGATTGTTTGTTTATGACGAAGAGAGAAGTCAAATTTGTCAACGTTCATCGTGCCCATCACATGCCTCTGATCCCGAGCTCATTTGTTGGATAAAAATTCTTCGATGTAGGTGATTTTTTGTTGTTGAAGATGTCCATCGTTGGAGGATGTCTCGAGGAAGAAGGTCGAAGTCGAGGTTGACGTTCTTCATTGGCATTCTTTGTTAGAGGGATTTCTCCAAGAACTCTCCCCTTTGCTAAGCCTTTTCCCCAAAATGAAAATGGCCAGCTGTTGTGTTTCCCCAATTTTTAATTGTTTGAATAATTTCAAATTGGATTAATTAAGTTGGATCCACTTAATTAATTAATGAGTTTGTCCCAAAAATTAATTAAAGGAGGGTGGCATAATAAATTATGGGGAGGGTTGGCATAATTAAGTGGGGAGCTCAAGTGGTTTATCCCCACTTAATAGGGAGTTCAAGAGGTTTCAAACCTCAGGAGGTCCCCACCACCAAAACCTCTCATGGAAGGTTAGGATCGGTGGTCCCCACCTCCACAACCTCTCATGAGAGGTTTTAGTTCAGGTGGTCCCCACCTGTGAAATTTCCACATGGGTGGTTACAACAAATAAAATAAAATGTGATTTTTTATTTTATTATTTCCATGAAAAACCCAAAAATTAACTTTCACCCTTGACCAATTGGCTTCGAGGTGAAAGTATTCTTAAGAGAATACTGGTGCTACGAGTTCAACAGTGACCTTGGATTTCAATTCCAAGCACTGGTTCAAAAGATAAAAAACCCGCTTGCACGTTTACTGAATGTACCCAAACAAAAGTTCAGAAATTCATTCTGGAAACTCTGGGTCGCGGAATCACGCGCCGTCAATTTTTACGGACTCATAAAATTCCCATATATTAAAAAAAATTACATGGAAATTCTAGGTCTTTACATTCTCCCCAACTCAGGGATTTACGTCCCCGCAAGCCACAACTCAAACTAATGGAACAAGTGGGGGTACTGAACATGCATCTGAGCCTCCCACTCCCATGTGATATCCTAGAGGTTCCCGTGCTTCCAAAAAACGCACACCAGAGGTATCAACTATCCACGAAGGACCCACTCTTGTCGATCCTCAATCTATACTGAAACCTCTGTAAAAGTCACCCCATCATCGACGTCCATCTCACCATGGTTGATGATGTGAGAAGGGTCGTGCACGTATCTCTTCAGTTGGGATATCTGGAAGACGTCGTGAACCCGGTGTAACTGAGGTAGAAGAGCTAAGATGTATGACACCTCTCCAAATTTGCTGAGGACCTGAAAGTGTCCGATGAATCTTAGAGATAACTTTCAACCTCAACCAAATATCTTTAAGCCTCATTGAGGTGAGACATGTAGAAAGATGTGGTCGCCATCGTCGAACTCCATAGGTCTCCGTATCAGGTCGGCATACGACTTATGCCTTCTCTGTGCAGTCTTCCTCCGCTCCTGGATGATCTTCACCTTCTATGTGGTAGCCCAAACCATCTATGGTCCCACAAGTGATGACTCCCCTGGGTCTATCCAGCCCAAAGGTGATCTGTAAGGTCACCCGTATAACACCTCAAAAGGTGATATCCCAATGGTGGAGTGATAGATGTTGTTGTATGAAAACTCCACCAAAGGTAAGTGATCCTCCCAAATACAATAGAATTCGAGGATACAAGCACGCATCATGTCCTCGAGGGACTGTATGGACTAATCCGTCTGGCCATCCGTCTAAGGATGGAAGGTGGTGCTCAAACAAAGTTGCACCCCGAAAGCCTCCTTCAACCCCTTCCATAGCCGGGAAGTAAATACTGCATCACGATCGGATACAATCATCGAGGGTAATCTATGTAGTTGCACAATATCCTGCATATAGAGGTGTCCCAAGCTCTCTACTGAACCCTGCTCTCTGATCTGTAGAAAGTGGGCTGACTTGGTGAGTCGGTTGATGATCACCCAAATTGAGTCATGTCCCCTGGATGTACGTGGAAGTCATGTCACAAAGTCCATGGATATGCCATCCCACTTTGACTCTGGGAGCTCTATAGGCTGAACCATGCCTACTAGTACCTGATTCTCCACCTTCACTTGCTGACAAGTGAGGCACCGAGAGACAAACTCTGCTACTACTTTCTTCATTTCCAGCCACCAGTGCTGTCATTGGATATCCTAGTACATCTTTTCTACTCATGGATGTACCGCTATAGGGGATGTGTGGAACTCCCTCAACACTTCCTCTTGAAGTGACACTGGTACCATGGTCCGTCTTTTGAAGAGGATGACGTTCTCCCCACCTTCAGAAAATTCATCAGGTGCCTGTCCTATGGATATCTAAGCACATCATGTCTCACAGTCAGTGTCCCCACATTGCACCTCCCTAAATCGCCAAAGAAGCGGGGGAGTGAATGTAATAGACTGATGAAAAGATGCACCATCTCTATCCAAAAAGTATATCTTTAAAGTAGCTAGCTGCTCTATCGCCTCACCTAGCAGCTGTATACCAGACCTCCTGCTGAGTGCATCTGCAACAACGTTCCCCTTCTCTGGAGTATAGAATATCTTGAAGTCATAGTCCTGGAGGAACTCAAGAAAACATCGCTATCTCAGGTTCAGGTCCTTCTGAGAGAAGATATACCTAAGACTCTTATGATCAGAGTACACTGTAATGCACTCACCCGTCAAAATGTGTCGCCCCATATTCAAGGAGAAGACCACTAATTCTAACTCTAGGTCATGGGTAGCATAGTTCTTATAATTTTGTCTCAGATGTTAAGATCCATATGCGATCACTACTCGCTCCTGCATCAGGAAACATTTGAGTCCGGTCCCTGATGCGTCGCAGTAAACTACGTACCCTATACCCTCCTATTGAAGCCTCATGATGGGGGAACTAGTCAGCCTCTACCTCAGCTCTTGAAAAATCCGTACCTCCTATTGAAGCCTCCGTCACACTCCTCGAAATTGGGTACTTGTTCTTCACAGTCACCTGGTTCAGGAACCTATAGTCAGCACAAAGTTTCAAGCTCCCATCTGCCTTCTTGGCAAACAAAATTGGCCCTGCCCAAGGTGAAACACTAGGCCAGATGAATCCCTTCCCCTGCAAGTCCTCCAGCTGTACCCGAAGCTCACGAATCTACGTGGGATCCATTCGATATGCTGGTGTAGATGTTGGTTCCATCCCGAGGTACAATTCAATATAAAAGTCCACATATCTATGAGAAGGTAGACCCGAAACATAATCAGGGAATAAATATGCATACTGGTCCACTACTACAGGATATCTCGGACTCTACACCTCAATAGCTCCAAGGGTAAGGCTAGACAACTTATGAGTGATTGGCTGCACTCTCCTTCGGGTAAGTCTATCCTACGCTATAAAGGATCCCTTCTTGACGGTGTAGGAAAACTTGGTCCCATCCGTGAGGACACACCACACATTGTGCCTAATACAGTTTATTTGAGAATGAACTATAGATAACTAGTCCATACCCAAGATAACGTCGTAAGGCCTTGACATCGCTACTAGGAGATCCCAGCCGAAGCTCTCGCCTCCTAGAGTAAACTCACACTGTCGACACCAGTTCGTAATTTTCAAATCTGCTCTCTTAGGAGTATCTAGACATAAGGATTGAGCCAACAACTCCATCAGAATCTCCAAGCTCCGAACGAGGGCAGTGGAAATAAAAGAATGAGTGGAACCTGTGTCTATAAGTACTGTAGCTAAGGTGGAGTAGACACAGATCGTACCTTGTATCATCTTCTGAGCACCATGATTGTAAGACTCAACTTCCTAGAGCTAAGCTCTTCCCTTTCCACCTGATCCCTACGATCAGGGTGGACCTCCTAGTAGTGGTGGTAGTGACATATTGGATCGTCGCCCACCTCTAGCTGCACAACCAATTCCTCTTCCACATCATCCTGCTCTCTTTGGACCTCCTCGGTCGAACCTCTATCTCTGTCTAGGTGGTCCTTCGACCGTCTGCTGATAATCCATATGAAGGGTCAGACAGTCATGATCCATGTGACCCTACCCACCGCATGAGTATTACTACATGATCCTTGCCTGACTGGTTCCACCTCGGGTTCCCCGCACAACCGATCTTGAGTCATGCGGTCGTCCACCTGTAGGTCTGGTTCTCTTGGACCTCTGTGACTTCTGTCTCCTTCTAGTTACAGAAGCCTCCTCTGTGTGACAAGTGGTGGTGGGTCTCACTGCTGGAGACTACTCAGAAAGGAAACTCTCTACTAAGAGGGCTCTCTCTAACACCCTTCCTGCGTTGGGATGCTGAGTGAGATCATCGAAGCCCTGATCTCTCGCCTGAGACCTTGCTCGAAAGTCTGGGCCCTAAAGAATGGGTCTCTCACCATATATATGGAGTAGCACGAGAGGTCAATTAACCTCGCTGAGTACTGAGTTACAGTCATGCTGCCCTGCTGCAGCTGAAGAAGCTCCTGTATGCACACAGCGTGAAGAGTCACTGGGACAAACTCTACCCAAAACATGCTCTCAAAGTCTGCCTAGAGAAGCATCGCCTCATCATTAACCTAGAGCATCAAGCTCCACCATATTCCCACTGCTAATTGTAGAAGGCTCATGGCAAGGATCACCAATAGATCAGCTGGTGTCCCTATGAGTCAGAAGACTCTCACCACAGCCTGCAGCCAATCCTCAGCCGCATGTGGGTTCATCTCTCCCCTGAACCTGAGTGGCCTCTAGTGCTGGGACTCGCGCAACACGCCCAAGCGGCGTGCACCGTCTGCTACTGGGGATGGTGGCATCTGTGGCCTAATGGGGAATGGTACCGCTGGTGCCTCCACTGGTGCCTCTACCGGAAGAGGGCCCTGCACTGAGGCCTCGTCGCTCAGTGGGCTATCAATGTGTAAAACTCTCAGAACCCTAGCTAGCTGTCTACATGGAGGCATCCAAAAAAGAAACAGGTTCACAATAGTTAATAAGTTATACCTGGTGATCTGACTCAAAAGATCACAATGAAATTTTGTTAAAACACACACACAATCAGTGTTTTCGTGCACTTAGCCACAAATCAGAATTTAGGGTCCCGGTGTATGGATACGTCGGCCGCCGCACCAACAATTGACTCCCTGAACTGAAAACTACACTCATTAACCTTAACACTATTGCTTCATAGAAAATATCAGATTCCTATTTCTTTGGTAGAACCTCCCTCTGATACCAATTTTTCACGACCCGTCCCCCGGGGCCCGTGCCGTGACTACCCCAGGCCCACCTTCTATAGGCTAGGGGCTGGTGACTAGCACCGAAAGTCATTTTCCCTAAAACTGGGAAGGCATTACCTTTATAACATATAACCTAACATAACCAATCACACAGTAAGATATGAACACAAGAAAACTGTATAACCAAAAGAGTGATGAAAGTAAAGGATCCAGAATATAAGCACAATAGTAAAGGTACAAGTACAACTGAAATACAAAAACACTAAAGAAAGATAACAAACAGCAACTGGATCATCCTATGAGGTTCATACCTGAAGGGTATGTACAGATCTCCTCTTCAGAACTCCACATCCACCCTTCTCCTCTGCATACCGACACACCGTATGGTCCACCTCCGGGAATCGTCAAGTCCTGGTACTCCCAACCTTAGTCGGTGCTATCCTTCGTCTGCATCCAACACAACAAGGTGCGGGCATAACCCGTGCATGGGTGAGTATAACAATACTCAGTAGAGACCCCGAGACCCTCAAGGTCTCAAAAAATCCACCACGGATAAACCACAAAGTATGAAATCAACAAATAACCCCATCTAGGTATCTGCCCATACATATACCCAAGTTATCAAGTAATCCATCTCAATCATTAGGAAAACATAGAGATACTGACTCAAATCACACCAAGATTTATTCTAGGGGTAGTAACAAGTAACATCTCTAGTCACATCATCAAACACCTTGACTGCTAGAGATCCCCTACTCTATTGAGTATAGTGGGCCTACCATGTCACATAGAGGCACTTCCCAGAAACATTGGACAACTGAGGTACTCCTCCTTTCGAGTTCCATGGGTATGCCGTGTCACACAGAGGCGCTCCACACCATGGGTCTGCCAAGTCACACAGAGGCACTCACCCTCGTGACTTGTTGAGGTACTCCTCTTGTCGAGTACCATGGGTTTGACGCATCACACAGAGGCGCTCCCCACCATGGCCTATTGAGGTACTCCTCCTGTCATGTACCGTGGGTCTGCCGTGTCACACAGAGGTGCTCCCCACAGTGGGTCTGCCGCATCACACAGAGGTGCTCCCCACTGGGCCTGTTAAGTCACTCTAAGTTGAAAAGGTCAGCAGTCTTCAAGTCTCATCCAACTACTGGTAAATACTCCAACTGCCAAGAAGTCCAATAAAGAAGAATTTCAAAGGTCTGCCACATCATATGGGTTTCAACTCAACAGACGACGCGTCGATCAGATGCCCGATCTGTGAGTTATTAGCCTTTTAGTCCTAGGGGCTCAGTGGGATTCATGCTCGATCCAACTTGACCATCCCCCATCTTAATCCAAAACTCTAGTGGGGTATACTCAATGGGACTCTCTTGCTCCAAGATTTCCAGCGCTCCTAACGGTTCTTCAAAAGGATGTCCAGTGCCAAAGTTATGGCCAAAAGGAAGTAAATGGGTCATAGTGGGCCTGGGTCTGGTCCGACCCAGCCGGACCAACCTAGCCTGACCCGGCCTGGGCCGACCTGGCCTGGGCCGACCCAGTTTCGGTTGACCCAGCCTGACCCGTTGGGTCTGGCTCGGCCCGCAGTGCAGCCCAGCCCGCCGGGAGTTCCGGCAGGCTGTGAGGGGCCACGGGGGTTTGGTCGCGGACGGCGCGTGGCCATAGGGCGGCTCGTCCAGGAGAGAGGAGGCTGCAAGGAAACTTGGCTGGAGTGAATGGGAAGGCCGCAGGCAGCTCTACTGGAGCGGCTTAGAAGGTTGCAGGCGGTGCGGCTGAGGCGGCTCGGCTGGCGGCTTGGCAGACGGTGGCAGCGGCTCAGCGAACGGTGGTGGCAGCTCGATAGATGGAGGCGGCGACTCGGACCAGTCAGCGGTGGCGACTTGGCCCAGACGACGGCGGCTGTGGGCATCGAGGCGGGGCCGTGGGTAGCGAAGCCGTAGGGCATGGTGGTTGTGGGTGCCACGGAGTGGCTTTGGCCCAGGGGTGCCGCGAGGGCACAGAGGTCGAGAGGCGGTGGTACCCATGGGGCGGTGTTGTTGTGTCGTCACCTTCGTCGCGTTCAACACCACAAATCATCACTAGATTTGTGGAGGGTTCGGGTCATGTTTGTTTGGCCCGTTCCCTCTGTGTTAGGGTGGTGGCATATGGATCAACAAGAACTTGAAGAAGAACTTCATGCTTTACAACCTCCCACAATGATTATTCCCAACCCGCAAAAGAAATAGAAGGGAGTACATGGGAAGTGATAAACATATAGAAATAAACCCCTACCTTGGACTATTTGTTGATGACAAAGAGAGAAGTTGAAGTTGTCAACATTATTCACACCCATCCCACGCCTCCGATCTTGAGCTAATTCATCATATTAACATTATTTGATGGTGGTGATTATTCTTTGTTGAAGATGTCCACCATAGGAGTATGTATTGAGGAAGAAGGTCGAAGTCGAGGTCGGTGTTCTTAGTTGGTGTTCTTCATTGGCGGGCTTTCTCCAAGAACTCTCCCCTTTTCTAAGCCTTTTCCCCAAAATGAAAATAGCCAACTGTTGTGTTTCCCCAATTTTTAATTGTTGGAACAATTTAAAATTGGATTAATTAAGTTGGATCCACTTAATTAATTGATGAGGTTACCACAAAAATTAATTAAAGGAGGGTGGCATAATAAATTATGGGGAGGGTTGGTATAATTAAGTGGGGATCTCAAGAGGTTTATCCCCATTTAATAGGGAGTTCAAGAGGTTTCAAACTTTGGGTGGTCCCCACCATCATAACCTCTCATGGGAGGTTAGGCTTGGTGGTACCCACCTCCACAACCTCTCATGGGGGGTTTCCACGAAAAACCCAAAAATTAACTTTCACCCTCAACTAACTTCCGTTGAGGTGAAAGTCTTATTAAGAGAATACCGGTTCTATGAGTTCAATGGTGACCTCAGATTTTAATTCCGAGAACCGGTTCAAAACTTATAAAAACCCTGTTGCATGTTTAGTGAACGTACCCAAACAAAAGTTCAGAAATTCATTCTGGGCACTCTGGGCCTCAGATTCACATGCCGTCAATTTTCGTGGACTCGTAAAATTACCATATCTTGAAAAATATTACATATAAATTCTAGGTCTTTACAAATATACTTGGTCTTTATTGTGATTTTGTAAATCTCACAGTAATCGATGCAAAGGCACATTGAGCCATCCTTCCTCTTGACGAAGAGGACTGGTGCATCCCATGGTGAAGCACTTGGGCATATAAACCCTTTATCCAGATTATCTTGTAGTTGTTTCTTTATTTACTCAAGCTTCATAGTATCCATTCTATACAGAGTCTTGGATATTGAGAATTCCCCAGGAATAAGGTCAACTGAGAATTCAACATCTCTTCTAGGAGAAAGACCAGAAAATTCCTCAGGAAACACTTCAATGAATTCCCTCACAATTGGAATGTATTAAAGGATGGTTTCCTCCTTAGACTCAATCATTTGAGCTAGATATTCATGCTCATAGGGCAGTAATATCCATACTTGAGATGATGGAGCTAAAAAAGATTCATCTTACTCCTTGAAATTGTACTGAATCGGGGGTCGATTATCCACACGGAGAGTGATTTCCCTCTCACGGTTATTTATGTTGGATTCATATAAGGAAATCCAATCCATGCTAAAAATTACATAAAATTCCACAATAGGGAGTATGATGAGTTTTTCCGGGAAGTTCAATCCACTGATTATGATAGGGGAGGAGTTATATTCATGGGATGCAATGATTTCCCCATTTTACGTACTCACCGACATCGTAACTTTTATGATTTGTGGTGGTATTGGGATTGTTCTACTAAACTTTCAGGATATTAAAGAATGCATAGAACATGAATAAAAAAGTATGTTATCTATTCTTGAATGAATAACTAGCGTACCTGTCACCACTTCGTTATCGGGGTTCAATTCGGTGATAGTGATGGAAAAAGATTTCCCTTGCTACCTTGGAGGTTGTTCGTTGCCTCTGAAAACCCTTGGCTTAGGGAACTGGTTTGCAAAGTTCCCCATTTCTTTGAAGCTTTAGAAATGAACAACACGTTGAGGTTTTAAAGGAGCGTTACTCTTCTCTATTGCAGCCATGGGGTTTTCTTGTCAGCAGTTAACAGCTAGGTTACCTTCTCTTCCACACCTAAAGCATTTCCTCATCCCCTTCAGGCAATTTCTAGGGTGATTCTTTCCGCACCTTTGGAAAGTGGGGTGATGGATCTTCTTAGCACCACTGAATTTATCCATCAGACCACCAACATTGAAGTCCACCTTACGGTTCTTATCCCCATGATACCCCAGAGATTATCTGATCTCTATTTCAACCTTTAGGGAACATCGAAAAATTTCTCATAGCTGTCAATGTCACGGATCGCCTGCGCTTTCCGTAGGATAGGTTTCATCTCCCCAAAGAAGCAGTCAACCTTGCATTCAGGGGTAACGACAAAGCTGAAGGCGTATTGTGCAAGAATTGTGAAGTTTGCCTCATACCCTCCAACATATTCATCGTCTTTTTTCTTGAGGGAAAGGAAGTACCTTTCCATCATAAGTCGGAGGGTGTGCGGAAAATATTTATCAAAAAACATCTTCTAGAAATCCTTCCATTCCAACACCTCTATCTCATCCTCAGGATTAATATTTTTGATCAAAATCCACCATTGATTAGCTTCACCCTCTATACAATAAGTAGCTAGGAGAACCTTCTCTTGTATAAAAAATTGAAGGATGGAGAAGATCTTTTCAATGGAGTTGATCCATTGTTTGGTGATTGAGGGATCATATGATCCATTAAAAGTTGGAGGCCTTTATTTCAGGAATCTATCAATAGCAATTTGTTCTTTCTTAGGCGGGGTTAAACATTCCTCTTGACCCATGTTTCTATTCAAATATTGAGTTAACTGAGAGAGAAGCATGACAAAATTCGCGATTCCCACTCCCATTGGATTGGGTATATCATTAGCATAGTCATCACATTGATCTTTACATTGGTTGTTAGCCCGAGTCCTCCTATTACCTGCCATTGGCTGGAATAAAAGGAAAGTTAGGGGTAATACATAAAGGGTAATCCAAGGAAAAAACTGATGACTTATAAATAAATTTTATTTCCTTAACTTATGAATCCATAGGATTCAATCTATGATATTCATGATCTATTTTCTAACATATATTCTTATGGTAATTTTTTTAGTCCCTTAATAATGTTTTATACTAAGTTTGTGAATTTACCAAAGCATATCCCCCAGGAGTGTCATAACCAAGAGTACATCAATGCCCATTTTCGTGCACCAGTTCCTATTTGAGTCTATCTTAATGAGGTGTTTTTGGGTTTTACCCATAGGAAACATCTGTGCCAGAGCCGCCTCTACCTGCTCGTATCCAGACAAGGACGTATTTTCTTGATAAACCACTTACTCAATACTCACCAAAACTTAGGGATATTTTTATTATACTTAGTCTTGTCTCTAAGGCTTCACAAGGGTTTTATAATTTTAATCCCCAAAATAACTAAACCTATTCTCTGATACCAACTATAATAACCCTACTTTTATTACAAACATAAACATGATTTATTACTTTAACTCTTCACTTGATACAACATGGAAGATCGAGAGGTATAATGTCTTTTGGGATTAGTATCATTACATAACAACTTAAAACATTAAATACAACATCTTTATTGAAAACTTCCTTTACATTACCACTATATTACCTCGTACTTAGCATTGCATGGGATAACCTGGGGACATGCATAAGAAAAGGGTGAGATATAAAGCCCAGTAAGGGAATAAAAATGGAATAAAATGAGGAATACAATACATGTTAGAAAATAGGCATATCAATGGAGAAAAAGAGAAACATGAACATAAATTCATGATAAAGCATGATAATAATAACATGGAAATGTGGTAACAACACTTAACATGCAATTAGCATGAGCCAAGGATCATTGCACATAGAGTATGAGTAAACCTTCATTGCACATGAAAAATGTAAAAACCATTTTTTCACTTGAATTAGTATGATTGAACACTCATTTCACATGAAATATCATGATATTATACTTTTCCCAATGCATTAGAGCGCTATCAGGGCACACCCTTCTTAAATATTTCATTTCATGCATAAGTGCGCCACATGGATAATAAAACATGGAGTTAATCATCATAATTTATTCCATGATAAAGGGTTGTGAAATACATACATGAAGCTTTATAATCAATAAGTAAATGTGCATAAAGTTGACTACCCTTGATAGAGAAATGTGCATGGTATTCACTACACAGTGACATTGGCTTGGAAAATCATAGTGCAATTTAGGCAGCATAACGGCGTGAGATAAGAACTCACCAAAAATGGTTGATGAGAGAGAAAGGGGTGTCTCATCATATTTATATTAAATGGACAGAAAGGGGGTCATATATATATATGTCCCAAAATCGTTATGGAATTTAGATGCATAATACAAAAGAATTACTTGGATGTAAATGTGGAGAGAGAAATATATCATGGAATTTCGGCATGGTAAAAGGTGTACATGGGAGGAATTAATGAGAGAGAAAGGGGTCTCCCATCATCCAATCATAAAAATGGCAGTATGGGGGAGTTTCAAAATAATACCCCAACATCTGTAATTAAAAACAAAAGGGCATAACAACTTAAAGAAAATTGGATAGAAATGAGAAAGGAAGAAATAACTTACTTGGAAGTGTGATCCCAAATGATTGGGAGAGGCTTGAGAGAGGATTCTTGGGAGCTTGAGGCACCTTGGGAGGATTCTAGAGAGAGGAGGGAAGGGGTTGGACGAACTCCAAAGGCTTTGAGTGAAGAGAAAGTGAGATCTTGGGTGGGTTAATATAGGAAAGGAGACGGAATTATTTATTATTTAGGTTTGGGACACCTCAAATTAAACTAATCAAAATCAAAAACTAGATCATGGTTTTTCCCATGGTTTTTTATAAAGGGGAGTGGAGAAAAATATTTTATAAGGCCAATGACTGAACTTCTTAAAATAATAGATTTTCTTATGTGTATGTGAGTCACACTCTCAAGGAAAACAATTTAAAAAGACAAAATGTTTTATAAGCTTTGAAGGGTCCATGAATGATTTGAAAAATAAATAAAACAAATCCAAAATCACATTATTTTAATTGTAAAACATATATTGGCCGAACATAATGTTTATAGTATTTTAATGCTAAAACATATATTGGCAAAAAATTTGAGTGTCTTAGAAAATTATGAAAAATTAACTATTGGATAATTTCGACGACATGATTAAAAAAATAATATTCATTTTATATAAATAATTTTCTAAATATGTGAATATTTTACTTTTAAAATAAAAATCGACATTTATCGAAAATTCATAGGTTTTGACAAAAACAGCTTTTAAACCTCAATAAAAATTACAATTGCATTCATAAAATTATATGATAATTAATTTTTAATAAAGATTAATTTAATAATAATAATATTTAATAAAAATGTTATTTAATTAAAAAATCCATTAAATCATCAAAATAGATTTCTTAGTTGAATATTAAATAAAAATACTATTTGTTCCTTAAAAACTATTTACAAAGTAACAATAATAAAATGAATGCACATTCTTTATACAAAAATAATGTACATATTCATAGTGCTAGGGTCTTGTTACATAACCCCTTATAACACCTGTATAAGACTGAAGGGTATTGTGCGCGATGGTGACAGACTCTTGGGGTGGCTCAGATAACATTGTTCGAGTGGTAATCTCTATTAACTTTCACTTATCTCGTAGTCTGTTCTGCTCAAGCTTAACATGTTCAAGATCAGCTTGGTCTTGGTCAAGAGAGAAGCCCAATGAATCCACCTCTTTTCCAAACTCTAAAAAATGGGCTTCATACGGGGCAATTATACTAGATGAGGCCATCACTTCCTTTGTCTGAGTAAATTGGATTTGTTAAATCCCTATATTTATACTAATAATGTGATCACTGTTCAATGGCTATATTAGCAACGATCACAATTCTTATTAGTATTTTAAAATCCAGAAACATAAAACCTATGAAGTTCATATTTTATATAACCATAATAATACATTTAATTAGATCAAGAGAAATTTTCATTAATGAAAGTTTGGGTCATTACATTTTTGAATAAAAAAGTGCTTATAAAACTTCTGTTTATTAGTGATAGAGTATTAACACTGATAAAGAACTATTTAATTAGTAAATTTTTTGCACTAATAAAGGCGTATTATTATCATCACTAAAAAAGACTTTTAAAGATTAGTTTTATCAAAACTTTCTATTTTATCATTCAAAATACTACTATTTATCATTTCTTTTTTGAAAGAGATGTTAAAATCCTTATGGTATCTTATATAAATAACCCAAACAGATTATTCTCCTCTGTGCACCTTTAAAATCTTAGAAAACCCTAGTGTCATTAAAGTTTCTGAACTCCTACCTCCAAAATCATTTTCTTGATGAACAGATCCTCTCCAAAACTATGGTATGTGTCGTTTTATTTTTTTACTCATCAGATATGTTCTTTGACTTTTAACCCCTATACTTTCTCCCAAATTTTCACCCTTTACGGAATCCGACTCATCTTCCCATTACAACCTCGGTCGATGACCGAAGAGCGATGACTTAGGCCCACCTTTCCTCCTTTTCTCATCGACTTCCTCATGCGAGCCTTTTCATCTCTTATCGATAGATGACTTGATGACCTACACTAACTACCTTGTTGTTGGCCAACCACCCATAGCCTCGCATAAGCCTTTCCTTGCTTGTTTTCAGTCATCCACTAACAGATGACCTAACCCTCATCCCCTCAATATGTTGCTATCAGAAAGCCTCCCAATTGTATGGTTTTTTTATAATTTTTATAACTTATTTTTATTAATTGTTTACTTAAATTTTAAAAAATTATTTCAATTTCGAATTTACAATTGTTTTTTCAGTTCAGATTTTAATTTGATATTTTTCCATGGGTAATTATAGTTTTTTGAATAATCAAATTTTCCCATGAAAGTTGATATTTTTTCCTACGTGTAATTTCAATTGGATATTTTCAATTTGATAATTTTGTATACATTCATAATTCAAATATATATATATATATAATAGATATTAAAAATATTTATAAAATTATAAATATATATATATTAAATATGTTAATTATATTTATAATTATGTATACTTATATATTAATAAATATATAGAGTTATATATGAAAATGATCCATCCTGAAGCCAAAGCTCTTGACCATTTATTAAAGGTGAAAAAAGTAACAATAAATCAAGACACCTGCATAGTTTATTAAAAATTATGGTGGTGAGATGCATGGTAGTAGGGAAAAAATGATTCCATTATTTTTTCTACGATTAGGGAGAAAAATGCTGATAATGATTCTTCCAAAGGTAGTTATAAATCCAGTAATAAATACACATCAATAATAGCTGGATTTACATCAAGAAATTTCTCTTCTCAGACACATAAGAATAAGGTAAATTTGGTTATGGGTACTTATAATTCATTTGACCTCCTTGCTTCGGCTAACAATGATGATGTTGGGAAGAAAAGCGATGGACCCGATTTATCCGATTCCATGATGGTTAGTGTTTTTAATAAACACTCAGATGATGATGATGATTCATGGGTGTAGGTAAAAACCTATAGAAGGAGAAGACACCCTCATAGAAGGGGTTGAAATATCACTCCTCATAGTATGAGCACCTGCTCAAAAATGGGATGGTGACTCTTTGTGATTCTATGTTGTTTGGTATGTTCCTCCTAAATTTATTACTTTCATTTCCTTTTTTTATATTAAGAGGACTTTTTGCCTCAACATTTTTAAAAAATAACAAATAATAAAGAAAATATATGGGGTAATACAAAGAGACATTCCCTCATCTAGATAATAAAACTACAAATCAATAAAATGAGGATCATTTCTATTTCCAGAATTAGAATCATCATCACCAATATTAGTATCCCACTATGACTGTGAATATATTTGATTAAGGATCTCAATTATCATATCCTTGGTCCTTTCCTACTATGGAGTGAGCTGGATCATTGATTCATTGGATGATGATCTGGTAGATACATTCCTGGGCAGACTAGAATAATCCTTCAACAACCTTCTTTTTGTAGGAACTGGAGCAACACCATCACTACTGACCATCTTACAATTTCTATTTAAAACAAAATCTATAAAAGAAACCGGATCACAGTAGCCCGTAGATTAGAGATGAGTGGTGTCTAGTAGAACTACCCACTTTTCCTTGTCACTTCCATCATCCAAAATGTTACCCCATTTACCAAACAATCCTAAAGAACTAAATACATTCCAAATCTCTTGAAGATAATCCAAACTATTCTAAACATCAAATTACCTAGTTCTATCTTCCTGTAGAACTTTCCCTGAAATGTCTTCATCCAGTAGCATCCCAAAACAACAATGCTCATCATTTGGTGACAAATAACACCCAAACACAACACCAATAGCCTCATCTGCAGACTTACCCACCTCACTAGTTTGCATTCCATCCTGACTAGTGAATTTCATGACAACCAAATTAGAGTTTCAAACATTCTGAACAAGTTTAGATGGAATATCACTGCACCTTCAATCTAGTTCACCATTTCTAGTAGCATTCTCATTAATATCATTCTAATACTTCTCTTCAGGCATGGAAAATGAACTAGTGGTAGCCAATGAAGTTCACGCCTTCTTCTAATTCTCTACCAAATATTTATACATATAATTATCTAAATATATGTAATTATATTAATATATTTATAATTATATATAAATATTTATAAATATATTCATTTATAAATATAATTCTAAATATATTTATATAATTATATAATTATAATAAATATAATTCATTAATAAATATATTTATTATAATTATAATTATATAATCATAATAAATATATTTAAATAAGAAATTTATTCATTTCTATAATTATTATGAATTAATTTCCAATCAATATCACATAATTACTATTTAGTAATAATATTTATTAATTAAGTAATAATTAATTAGTAAATATGGGAAATAATTAGAAATTACATAATAATTTGTCTTAGTAATTATTATTATAGATTATTTATTTATATTAAATATCACTTAGTAGTTATCAATTATTAGTTAATATAAAAATCTATTAACTGATTACTAATTAAATAAAAATATGAATAAAAATATGTCATTAATTAATAAATAGTCCTAGTAATTTAATTATTATTTTTGATTATTTAATATTTAATATTAGTTAGTAGATGAAAATTACATGTTATTATTAATAGTTGTTAATTAGTTACTAAATAATTACTGAATATGATTAATAATTTTTAATGATTAATAAGTACGCTTAATTAGTAATTTAAAAATTATTATCGATTAATTTATATTAAATATAAATTAGTAAATAATTATTACTATTTAGTTTAATATTTAATAACTAATTACTATTTAATTTATAAACCTGAATAATAATTCATAATTAATAGTAATTATTACTTATTTTCTAAAAATAATCAATATTTATTATTATCTAATTTATTTAAATATAAATAATTAATATTTAGTAATAATTTTTATCATAAATATTTTTGACTAATAATTAATAATAATTAGTAATCATTGATCATAATTAATTATTATTAAGATAGTAAAAAATATTATAACTATTGTAATTAATAATAATTTGGATTGATTAGTACATTTTGATTTTATAAACTCATTATTAATTAATATCACATTAGATAACAATAATTATTTCTTAATCTTAATATTTATTAATTAATTATTTACTAATATCACTAATTTTATTTTCATTTTCAAACACTCTTTAAAATACGTGCCAAAAGTTGAGTGGTATCTATATTTATAAATTCAACGGTATGAGTGGTATCTATATTTTTAAATAAAAACATGTGTATGAACAAAGAGTGGTATCTTTATTTATATGATCATATTAACTTTTTGAGACCTATTAGATACACAGAATATCACTAACTATGTAATATAGATTGATAATAGTAGCATGGAATGGGAATTACACTTACTGCATCCAACTCATAGGATATCCATCTTGATCCCACTCTTGGAACCATGTCTAGTGCTTCACCAACTCCCTATCCTAGGAATATTTAGATTTATGGAGGCAGTTTTCATATTCATTAGCTTCATCTACTAAAAATTTATTATTTCATTATGTTTCTTAAGATTCATTCCCCACATCTTCTGAACATGCACCTATTTTTCTTGAACTACCCTAAGTACTAGTTACCTCATACCAGGTACCAATGATCATTGGGGATGAATTCAGAGTAAAACACTTAACACCAATGGAGTAATTGATTTCCTAAATTCAAATACCCAATACCTTCAAAGAACGTTGAAATTATTTGAAACATTAAAATTATAGGTTCCCCTTATTTGAAATACCCCTTTTATGTATTTATTATTTTTTAAAATATTAATAATAAAAAAATAAAATAGAATGAATATGAATTTTAATTGGATGAATTCCAATCACATGAAAAAAGTGTAAACTGATGGGGTGAAAGAGTTTATCAAGTTTGCAAAAGATCATATATATGAACCTTATAAAACCCTTTGTCTGTGCTTACACTGTTATTATTGAAGACTAATTAGTCTAGAGGAGTTGGAATAACACTTGTCCAGTCATGAAATAGATTGAATTTATATATATTGGGCTAAACATGGGGGAAAGTGAATTTATCTAGTGACTAGGATAACACTACATTTTATGGGTCATCTTATATGATTAAAAGTGTGAATAATAAATAATACCATATCAAGGATTTGATTACTGGTGCGAATGATGATTATGATTATAATAAGGAAATGAAAATGATAGTTAGAGATGAACATTGTGATCTTCCAAAATCATTTGAGATGTTAAAGAGTTGTGAAAATACACCATTGTATGATGGTTTCACTAAATATACTGCATTTTATGTCGTACTAAAGCTGTATAATTTAAAATTTGGTAACAGATTGAGTGAATCCAGTTTTACTGAACTACTTTATCTCTTGAATGATATTCTCCCCAAAGATAATGATATTCCTAGCTAAACATACGACACTAAATGAATGTTATGTTCAATGGGTATGATATCTAAAATAGCACATACATGTCCAAATGCCTGTATACTATTTCATAAAGACCAAAAATAAAATAATGAATAACTAAAGTGTGGTTACTCTCGATACATGAAAGATGTATTGGGTCCTATGAAAGTTTCATGGTACTTTCCAATCATTCAAAGGTTTAGGAACCTATATGGAAGTGAAGATAATGTAAGACAATTGATGCGGCACACATATACAAGAAATAAAGTTAATAAAAATCCTCACATAGAAAACTCTCTCCAATGGAAGATAATTGATCATGAGTATCATGAATTTGGAAAGGATACAAGAGAACTTTGTCTTGCACTATCTACATATGGGTTTAATCCTTTCAGTTTTCAAAGCAGCACTCATATTACATAGCTAATTATGGTGGTAAATTATAACTTTCCACCCTAGTTATTCATGCAAAGAAAATATATAATGTTATCTATGCATATATTAGGAAACAATAACTAGGTAGTAATATTGTTGTTTATTTGGATCCATTAATCAAATATTTAAAATTAGTGTGGGATTTAGATGTTACGTTGTATAATTATTTCAGAAATGAACATTTCACATTGAGAGCGACGTTGCATGCGATAATAACTGAATTTACTATTTATGGAAATTTTTTAGGATATATCATTAAAGGAACTCAAGGGTTCCCCCTTTGTGAACTGATTACATATTAAATTTGGTTGAACCATTCATGAAGGCTTTGTTTCTTGGAAATCAAAGAATTATACCTTGGTGACATAAATACCAATATTAGATGATATATTTCATTGTGAGTTTAAAATAATATACCACTCCATGTACACTAATATATGATCAAATACTTGAGAATGTAAAATATATGGAAACTTCTCTTAATAAAACATTTTCAAAAAACCTTATGAAAACCTATTGAAAAAAGAGATCAATTTTTATTAATTACCATAATATAATTGTTTGTAAATCAAAAATTTTCTTGATGTTATGTATGTTGAAAAAATATATGTGATAGTTTCATTGGAACATTACTAAATTCACCCAAAAAACCAAAGTACTAAATTATATATAGGTTATACATGATTGACATGGGAATATGTGAATAGTTGGTGCTAGTGAAGGGTAGAAAAAAGACATTTCTTCGTCTACTTTCTTACACTCTTTCTAGGAAGGGGAGATATTCATTTTGCAACTTATTGAATGATAAAAAGATTACAGAGGGGTATTCATCAAATATCATGAATATCTTGTTAATGATAAATTTAATATTAAAGGTTCAGAAATCACATGATGGTCATGATTTGATTTAATATCTAATACTTGTAGATTTATATTCAATTTTCCCCAAGAATGTATGTTATACAATAATTAAGATTTTTTTTCTTTTTCAAGGGGATATGAAGAAATGTTTTATACCCAAATAAATTTCCAACTATGTAAAATTAAATTTCCATCAAATTATGTGAATTTAAAATTATATTCCTACTAAAATTATTTTATATAATAGCTCCCTTAGTGAGAGAGATTCGACTATGTGGTTCTACACATTATATATGGACGTTCCCCATTGATTGGTAATTGGAGGTTTTGAATGGGTATGTAAAAAATAGATGTCATCCATAGGATTATATTATATAGAGATATATTGTTGAGGAAGTTTCTTAATTATTTACTGAATACTTATCTCGTGTGGAAAGAATTGGTCTACAAAATTTTTATTAAACTTGGTAGCTTATGGGTGAAGAAAATTCTAGAATTAATTTTTTCATGATCACTATTAAAGATTGAGAGTAGTATTATATTTATTTTTTTCATAAATGTTTATAGGTTTCCCCATATTTTGAAACCCATAAAGAAATTCTTATAAATTTGAATATAACAAGGGTTGATAGTTCGATATCAAATACACATAATCGACAGTTTATAGGATTGTTTCAAGGACATATTTTTATATATTAAGATGAAAAGATGTATTCAATTTTAGAATGACATAGATGCCTAGAAATATGGCCAAATGTGCATATATTATTTTATAAGGGTTATATAATTAATGGTTATATATTCTATACAAATGAACATGATGAAGTTAGTACCATGAAAAATAGTTATTTTATACTTTTAGATTAAGTGATGCATGTATCTGGTACCAAGTAAAAAAAATCAAATTTATGTGAATATATCATAATTTGGAATTTTCAAACAAATATGGGAGTTTTATTATAAAAAATTCAAAGTGATGTTTTTTCAACATAAGTGGGTTGATAACATGAGTGATATTAACAGATGAATTTAGATTCATGAAATTGGATTTCAGTAAGGGTACAAATAAGAACTATTTATAATGGAATCCTAGGAAATACAAGTTTTTTATGTTCCATAACCCACAAATTGAATGTGGCCAATTTTTTATATTCTTGACCAAAACAAATGAAGGGTCAGATGAAAATTCAACTATGGAATATCCTTTCATTGAGAGTTTGCAATCATTTCATAGTGGTCCTAATGTAGAATAGTTTTTTATGTTAGAGTATTCCATAATGAATGGATTTAGGTGCTCTATTGAGGGGTCAAATCCCTTCAACATTTAAGAAATAGAGAGTTCAATA
Organism: Viscum album; assembly: GCA_963277665.1. Taxonomy (NCBI): domain Eukaryota; kingdom Viridiplantae; phylum Streptophyta; class Magnoliopsida; order Santalales; family Viscaceae; genus Viscum; species Viscum album. Next base: position 1,994,919,033 of record OY728143.1, on the reverse strand, counting down.
ATCATGTTATTTTTTTGTAATATTAGTTGTGTTACCTCATATTATTAACTATCCACTAAATAAATTAAATAATATAAATAAAATAGTGAACCAATTCAATATATAATGACTTATACACTTTTTTATTCTCTCAATCCCAAGGAACAACAATTTTATAGACCTTCTATTGCTCTCAGTGTAGTGGAACAATGGATTTCTACACTTGCTGGGGATACCAATCTATAGGAACAACATATGGAAAATTTTGAACCCAAGGACACTATATATGGTGAAGAACATATGTTCAATAAAAAATAGCATGATAGTAGTGTGATGTTGTGATAAAAAAAATATTAAGACAAAAATAAAAGGCATCAAATTAGAGGTTAGATGGAATGCACATGACTGGCCTATTAACCCCAAAGGCCATGTTTAGTAGTTTCATTAGGATCACTACACTACAGTGTGTGATTATTGATGTAGATTTGTGGCACCATGTTGTTCTAATACTTAAAAAACTAATTTGAGAAGATATTAGGGTAACATTATGATATCACTTATTTTTTTTACTAAAAATTGAAATAAAGAAACATTGACTTACACTTAATTATCCATCATAGACTACATATATAATAGATGATTCACAAAAAAAAATTTGTATTAATGTTTCCCGAAATAGATCACATAAGATTTTACTAAATTCTAATGAAATGTTATCTCAAAGATACAGAAGGGAAAATAACCTCGCACCCAAAACATATGTATTCACACATGATAAGCCAAGAAGTGGGGGATGTGTTTACTAGCCATCATGAAGATATATCTTTTCATGTATATTCTGTATAGTAATGCATTGTTTAACAATATGTGTATTAATAAATTTTATTAAGATTTTTTAATTTTTGAAATATAAAAAGAGTTCTGAAGATAAGAAAAGGGTAATAAAACCAACATACCCTTACCGTAAATCTAGGTTGAAGTATGCTTCACTTCAAATAAATTGGTATGCATTTTAAATATACTATAATACTTTAATGCGATATAAAACAAAAACATAATTATGTTCCTATATTTATATTCATATTTAAGAATCCAAATTCAAAGTAATATTTATCCCATTTCACATGTTATGGAAGGAGGAATGAGTAAATAAATAGGGGATACTAATAGACAAAAACATACAAAAAGTGTGGGAAGAATGTGCAAGTGTTACATAATAAAAATTTATTTTTCTTTAAATTGATATTACATAAAAATGATCACTTATTTTCATATATTTTCTATCTAACATAGAAATAGGAATCATCAATGGTTATACAAGATGAACAAATACTATCAGTGTCCTTGAAGTAGCCAGAATAGTAATGTCATGTTAGAGGTTTAGGTTTTGGGGTGACACCCTGAAAATATGTTGATAAAAGATAATAACAGAGGGATAAAGATAAAAATGGAAGATATGCATACACAATTATCTTCCATTGAGGAAAAATTTTATTGAAATTTTTAGTTTCTATAAAATGTTATGGGGAATTAAAGAGAAGAATAAATCAAGAACAACCACAACATAAAGACCCCCACCCCCATTATCTTTGAGGTAATATGTTCCCCTCAAAGAGCTATCTTAGATAAGGTAATAAATATTCTCATAATTGTTTCTATGAAATATGAATCATAAATACACTGATACATTTTATGTATTAATATTCTATAGGGTGAAAATGATTGTTATGTATATCTATCATCACCCACCCATTGCCTTGTCGGATCTATCATGTTCAATATCCAAGAAGACACTCTACACAATATAAAAATTATAATAGGTAATGTTAGAGTGGGGATTAGGATTTCTCATGATTTGAGTGTAGATCTACCTATTCCACTTGATGACATAAATAATCATACTGTTGACTAAGATATGGGAACATTAGTAGCATAGTGGATTAATCTTGTAAAAAACATGTCAAAAAGAAGGTATTCATTTCAAAAAAAAATTGAAGGACTGAACTAATTAATTTTATTATATATAGAGAAAGGGAAATATTTAAACAAATGGTTGAATCAAAATTATATAAAGAATCAATAGACCAATCAAAAATATCTTCACAAAGAACCTTTACCCCTCCTATTAAATATCTGTATTTACTAACATAGAATGTTTTTTCGGATATAGGGTTATAATGAGGTAGTAATCAGATAGTTTATTTTCAAGTGAAACTATTTGTAGAGTCAATTTTAGACTTCATTTCTCTTGATATTGTAAATTAAATCTTCATGTATGAATATCTAGGAGTATCAGTTATAAATGAATAAATAAGGTATTTTTTTCAAGATTTTTTTTCCAATAGTTGGTTCACTATGTTAATTATAACAAACAAATTCATATTTTTTAAAGGTATTGTATCAATAATATTTTAAGGGATTCCCCTATGAACATAAATATACACTAATTAGTCCTTAAATCACTTATATAATACTAAAATTATTGGATTAAGTTCAAATTGATTCAATAGTGGAAACATTGGCCACAATATTTGAAATAAAACATATGGATGATAGACTCTTCATATTACAAATAATGCTGGGGTAAAACTATAAAATTTAATAATATCAAATATATTTTAAGTCATTTTATTATATATTCTTTTTTTATTAGGAAACATTGAGTACTAATTTTGGTTAATTTACATACTCCAATGATTTATTTTCGAGATTCACTCCATGGATATCCAATAAAAAACCATAAATAATTACGTTTTTCAGTTTTTAATACACTACATCAAATATTTTAGAAATAAACATAAAGTTATATATTTTATATTAATTTTTAAAGAGAATTATTTTATTATAGTTCATTGAGTAAATATATTCTAAATCATGTAATGAGGATATTCCATGTGCATAAGGTGCATGTCGACTTCTTCAAGTGGATAAGTATCAGGGTATATATAATAATATTTCACTAACAAAACACATATAAAAAATTTAATTATTTTTCTCAATTTTAATATGACACTTATTTTGTTAATTTCCATAGATATCATAAATAAATTACTTCATAAACAAGGATGATTCACTCCTGTACGAGGATCATGCACTCAATTGGATATATAGTATACCCGATATCACACAAATTGCATTGTTTCAGTTTAGAATTTTCATTTAATTAATGTATTGTTTCATATTTATGATTAATTTTTTTTCTATATAGTATTACTAATATAAGAGTTTTTTTTCTTATATAGGTATAACATTTTTATTGGGTTGGGGTGGTTTTTTAGAAGCTTCTCATGCTCGTGAGTGATTGGAATTTAATTATATAACTGAGATAATGAAAATAATAAAATGGGTCAAGAATGTATACAAGCATTAAGAAATGTTAAATCCATAATACTTATTTAATTAAATTTTTAACATTTTATCTACAATTTTAATGATAATTCCTTTCTCCATGTTTTCTAATACTTATTTTGTTTTTTCATAGATCTTTTAGGAAGTCATATTTTGCTTCTAACTATCTAAAACAAGCCAAAAAATACCAAACATGTTCCTTTTTTATGGAAGAGAAACCCCATACTATCTGAAATGAGACGTTTTTAGGCAACATGGGGTTTCATCTTCCATCAAAATGGAACATGTTATCTATTTTTTAGTCTTTTTCATATTTTTGAATGTAAAACTCATATCACACACTCAATTAGATACACCTCAATATGATACACAATGTGATTAGTATGACTTAGACTCTATGTTTTTATTTTATTATTTACATTTTAGTTCAAAACACACACCACATACTCAAAACTCATAAAACACATTAAAATTATTTTGATAATTTGGGACAATAATCCATAAGTAATTTGCAACATATAGGAATCATCTTCACCTCAATCCAACATATGGTGTGGCTAATGTGACTCAAAATGTGCCTTTTTATTTAAAATTAAACTTTTAGTAAAATAAAAAAGTTACATATTCATAATTGAGAAAACAAATTTAATTGTATTTACAATTTAAGGAAAAATTACATAATTAACTTTTATGTGTAGTAATTATCCACACCTAAATTGGATACATAGTGTTCCCGATATGGCTCAAAGTGTCCATTATCAGTTTAAAATTAATATTTTAGTATAAAAAATGTTTTACTCACTAAATAACAAGAAATAATGCACAAATTATCATAACAATTTTAAAAAAATGATTCATATGTAATTTTTGATGTGTAAGAATTAGTCTCACATCAAACTGACACATAATATGACCGATATGACTCAAAGTGTGTGTTTATAATTTAAAATGACACTTTAGTAAAAAAATTAAATGGAATGATCAAAAAAAAGAAAAAATATTATGAATAAATTTATAAAATAGTTAAATGATTCACAAATCATTTGGGACATTTAATAATTAGTCTCACCTCAATCTGAAGTACAACGTGACCGATATGACTCTAAGTGTGTTCTTCCATTTATAATTGAAATTTTATTAAAAAAGATATGTGAAACACTAAAAACTCATAAAAAACATTAATATTATTTTTATACTTTAGTAAAATGATTCATAATTCATTTTTGATGTGTAGGAATCTGCTTCACCTGAATTTGATACATAGAGTTCCTAATATGACTCAAAGTGTCCATTATCAGTGTAAAATTGAAATTTTAGTTCAAAACACGTCACTCTATAAAAAATAAGAAAATATAATTGGATTGTCTTTATAATTTAGTATAATTATTCATACATAAATTTTTATGTGTAAGAATCATTCTCATGTCAACCCAAAACACTATTTGACTGGTATGACTCAAAGTGCGTGTTTCTAGTTTAAAATGGCATTTTAGTAAACAAAATATCGACATACTCAAAACAAAAAATGCATTATTTTTGTTTTAATAATTTATTAATATGGTCAATATTTCATTTGTTATGTTTAGGAATAATCTCACATCAAACAGATTCACGGTGTGATTGGTATGTCTCCAAGTGTGACTTTTTTTTAAATTGACATTTTAGTAGAAAAAGAAAAGTGAAATTCTCAAAACTAAGAAACTTAATTCACATTTTTTTGATAATTATTTAAAACAATCAATATGACTTTTTTTTGTAACAATAAACCTCAATTTAATCTAATACACAATGTTCCTTGTAAGACTCAAATTTTCCATTATTAGTTTAAAATTGACATTTTAGTTCAAAAAATGCCTCACTAAAAACTAAGAAAACATGATTGGATTGTATTGATAATTTATGTGAATTATTTATAAGTCATTTTTTATGTGTAGATACTAGTCTCACATGAGACTGGCACATGATGTGACTCCTATGATTCAAAGTTCACGTTTCTTATTTTAGATGACATTTTAGTTAAAATAGAATCAATATAATAAAAACCAAGAAAACAAATTATTATTATTTCAATAAATTTAAAAAAAATACATAATTAATTTATGAAATATAGGAATCATCCTCACATAAATCCAACATACGATGTGACCGGTATGACCCCAAGTGCGTCTTTTTATTTAAAATTGACATTTTTTGTAAAAATATAATGTGACATACTCAAAACAATTAAAACACACTAATATTATTTTATATACTTTATTAAAATGTTTCATAAGTAATTTTTGACATGTAAGAATCATCCTCACCTCAATATGTTACATGGTGTTCCTAATATGGCTCAAAGTGTCCATTATCAATCTAAAATTCACATTTTAGTTCATAACATGTGTAACTCACTAAAAACTAAGAAAACATGCTGGAATTGCCTTAATACATTATAAAATTTTTTAAAATGTCATTTTTGATGTTTTGGAATTAATCCCACATCAAATCAACACACGACCTGACCAGTAGGACTCAATGTGCGTGTTTTCTGTTTAAAATGAAATTTTAGAAAAAAAACACGAGTGACATACTCATAGTTGATCAAACACATTTGGATTGTTTTGATACTTTTAGAAAAAAATCCATAATTAATTTGTAACACATAAGAATAAACATCACCTCAATCCGATACATAGTGATCCCGATATGACTCGAAGTGTATATTATTATTCTAAAATTGACATTTTAGTTCAAAAACGTATATCCCTCACTGAAAAATGAGAAAGCACGCTAGAATTTTCTTTATACTTTAGAAAAAATATTCATAAGACATTTTCGATCTGTATGAGTTATTCTCACATAAAACCAACACATTATGTGAGCGGTATCACTCAATGTGTATTTTTTCAGTTTCAAATTGAATTTAAGTAAAAATTCAAATTTATATACTTAATAATGAAAAAAAAACATTCGTCTTGTTTTTATTCTTTAGAAAAATGATCCATTTGTCATTTCCAATAAATTGGAATTAGAACTAGATTAATATGACACAAGGTGTGGCCAGTATGACTCTATGTGTGTCCTTTTATTTAAATTTAAATTTTACTAAAAAAGAAAAGTGACTTACTCAAAAAATTTCAAATGCATTCATATTTTTTTGATTCTATAGAAAAATTATGCACATGTCATTTGTGACATGTAGGAATCAACCAAAAATTAATATGATACAAAGTTTTTACTATAAGACTCAAAGTGTTTGTGATGATTCTAAAATTGAAATTTTATTTCAAAAAGTGATACACTCATTTAAAATAAGAAAGCACACCCGTATTATCTTGATACATTAGGAAAATGAATCATAAGTAATTTGTGGTTTGTAGGAATTAGTTTCACATTAAATGAACACCCTATGTGATCAGTATCACTCAAAGTGCATGTTTCAGTTTTAAATGAAATTTTAGTAGAAAGGATAAGTGGCATAGTAAAAACAGATAAAACACATTTAGATTGTTTCGATACTTTCAGAAAATGTTCCATAATTAATATGTGACATATAAGAATTATACCCACCTTAATATGATTCATGGTGTGACCAATATGATTCTATGTTTTTTCTTTTATTTAAAATTGAAATTATATTCATGTATTGTTTCATATTATGTTTAACTTATTTATTTATAATATTACTAAAAAAATAATTGGTTTCTTATATAGGTGTATTCTTTTTCTCTATTTGGAGTGGTTTGTTCAGAAATATATACCACGATCAAGTTTTCAAAGAGGGGGTTGGATTTCAAAGAAAATAAAATATTGATGTTTTTTAGTTTTTATGAAATTACATGCTAATGTAATTGTACAAAAAATTGTTTGAAATGTCTATAATAATGTTTTTTTTAAATTGCGATTTAATTTTTATTTCAATTAAATTTTGAATATGAAATATGTATTCAGGTTGTTGTTGATGTATGTAATAATCGCAACATCACATTGTAGTAGTAAGTCCTTTATCAATGTTATTTTCAGTGATGATAAAGACCCCCCTTTATCATTGCTAACGAAAGTGATGATAAAGTGTTTTTTTTATCATCGCTAAAAATGTGAAGATAAATGGGGTCCTTTTTGGTGCTAAACTAGAATTGATAAATGATGACCCTTATCAATGCTTTTTTAGTGGTGATAAAAAGTTCCAATATAATGATATTGAGGACACAAACACTTTTTAGTGCTATAAAACCTCTTTTTATACATTGTTAAAGAGAAAAATTTTGTTTTTAAAGCCCAATGGATCACTAAAATCAATGCCACAAGCATCCCATGTAATATCTATAAGAAATGGTCATTGATTTTGATAGTGAAACCACTACACCAACACTAGTAATGTCAAATCATCATGGAATTCATGAACCACTATGAACCTCCATCACAAGAGAACCATCATGATCACCTCAAAATCATGATGAAAATACTTTCTTCATTAACCAAACCTCAGTTTATAACATCAACACCATCAGACACTAGCGATGAACTAGAATTATCCTCTTCAAGAATCAACATAATAAATATAGGTAACACCATATAAGAAAATATACAATGAAACTTTCTTCACTATAAAACTAAAAAAGAATGCCAACAAAATATTTAAAAGTAAATCCCAAAATAAAAAATTTGTCCAATGACAAGACACCCTTAGATCCCAACCTTAACATGAACTAAAAAGGGGATATATGAATCTAAAACACAATTAAGAACTAGAAACACTCTCTCAAATAATTCTATCATCATAATCCCAAGCCACCATGATAACCATCACCTAGACCAGAATGGGGTGAAAATGATATATCTAATGAAAAATGTGGTGGTGAATATGAAATATAATATCAAATTAAAGAAAGTATAAAAATAAAACTCAAAAAATATAAAAAAATAAAACGAGATGCATAATATTGAATCATTATAAGAGATCATCTGCTAAAATTCTCCTTTAAAACTGACCCAAGTTCTCATGAACACCATCAGGCTCGAGAAAAAATGTTGTATCGCATGATGGGTTATTAATTTTTTTTTAATAAAAATACAGGCATTAACAATATGAAACAACTGAATAAAAACCCAATGAAAATAATAAAGGATAAACATGATTAAGAAACACCAAAAGCATCCATGAGACCCTAAGAAAAATAAAAACACTGAAGCAGAGAGGCCAGATAGGAAGAAGGGGGAGTCATTTCTTAGAGAATCATCACCAAGAGATCATGATGAAACCCTATAGAACTGAGAGAGAGAAGCATGCTTAGGATAATGTGATGCAATCCTCTCAACTCAGGTATTTTTTGGTAAGGGGATACATATGAACAATTCATATATTATGTAAACATTTTACATAATCAAAATATTATATGTTTAATATTATTTCAACCACAATCAAATAAATTATCAAAAATAATTTCAATAT